>JAHHUM010001170.1:600000-1024978 GCA_036173005.1 Crenichthys baileyi
GAACACATTAAGTCATAGTAGTAACAGGATCTTTGGAATGCTGTACCTTAAAAACGTAGAACCACAGGTACCTAGAACTACAATGGATCCAATAACAAAGGACGCACAATAGTTTCTAGAAAACTTTTGGACCTTAGGAACAAGATCAAGCTGAGTAAAACGTTGCATCCAGAAACAACCAGGAGGATAAGTCGCATACATTGTCTTACCAAACTCTAGCTTTTCGACATTTTCTCACATTACAACCGCCAACTTTAGTCTATGTTATCAGGATTAAATGTTACACCCTTTTATTCTGACTGCTTTGAATGAAATCTATCAAATCACCTTCAGAAGTCACCTAACCAGTACATAGAGTATGCCTGTGTGTAAGACATCATAAAGATCAGGGGCTAAAGTTTAAAGCCGGGTTAGATTATGAAACCTTCCAATGTCTGTGTTGCCCTGTGTTGGACTGGCGACCTGTCAGGATGCACCTCGCCTCTCGCCCAGTAACTGCTGGAGAAAGGCACCAGACCCCACGAGTAGGAATATGAACAAGTTTATCAAAACTTTATGCAATTATTTCTACATTTTCTTTATTAGTCTTTTTCTTCCTTTCTTTAATATAAGGTAAGTAGCATAGGATTAGCTAAAACTGAAAACAGGCCTCTCACACAGATTATTGAGACATTTCTCTTGGTATGAATATATATATATATTTTTTTAATCGACTGTTTTGTTAATCAATGACCGATTTAGTTAAATCCAGATTTAGTTGAATTCACAGCAGTCTCACTTTGTGTTAAACTTCCAGTTTGGCTAACTTTGAAGGAGCCAGATGTTAGACAGCAGCGATTAAAGCCAGCTGACATTACAGATTGAGCCTGTGCTGCACCTTGCCATTATAACAAACACAAACAGAGCTCTCTGCCACTCACCAAAGCCTCACTCCTCACCATCCCTGCATGTTGCTGCTTAGATAGAAGTAAATCTCATCCTTTTAGCCCAGAGACGCAACCCTGCATGATGAAAACCACCATCGAGCTGAGTTCTTCTGTTCAAATCGTATCTTGGTCAGTGGATTGCTGGGTGATGCTCTACAGTTGTCCATGTTTATGATGATTAGTCAGACCTGCTGTTGCAAAGAGTGCCAGTGGGAGGCTTATTAAGCTCAATCGGTCTAGCTGATAACGTGTGAGGTACGGCAGCTTGCTCACTGAAATGTGCATTATGGCTGTGAAAATGAGAATGTTTCAGTCAGATAGTTTGGAGATGAGGTGCTCATGCTGCCGGCAAGCCTTTGTGTTCGCTTCCACCGACGAAAACAAACAGGAGGAGGTGTGAATGTTACACTGAGCAGATGGGACAAACCTGGGGAGGTCACTGAAACGACTCGGCATCACCACACTGCAAGCCACAAAAGGTAACAGCTCCACAGCAGAGCAGAGCTTCTCAAACCAGACATGAGCAGATTCCATGTCATCCCAGGGTGAGACCCAAAGCCACAGGGACATATGTCAGACAGCAAGGGGAAAAACCGCTCTGATAGCAAGATATAATATCCCAGGGTGAGTGTTTTTATGTGGAAGTGGCTGAGAAGCCCAGGGATTGCCAGGTGGGGAAACATAAATAGATGTCCTGGACAGCTGGTGATCTTCATATCCAGCTCTGTGAAAATTTGGCCCTTTACATATTTCTTCTACTTTAACCGTTTTGTCACATTTACATGGTGCAGATCCTCAAACAAACCTTAATACTAGACAAAGACAACCTGTGTAAATACAAAAGGCTGTTTTCTAACGATAATTTCATTAACTAAGGGGAAAATAATAACCAAACCAAACTGGATCTACAAGACAACATAATTCCCCCCTGGTAAAACATGAATCATGTGATTAACCACATTTCTTGGAAAGCTGGGTTGGATTTCACTCACTACACCCAAGCCTGATTAATGCAAGACCTGTAAAATCAATAACTAAAAATAGAACCTGTCTCACAGGATGAAGTAGACTTAAACCTCTCAAAAGAGGCACTCCATGCCCCAATCTAAAGAAATTCAAGAACAGAAGAGAAACAAAGTCTTTGACATTTATCAGTTTAGAAAAGAGTTACAACTCCATTTCTAACCCTTTGGGTCTCCAGAAAACCACAATGAGAGTCATTATCTAGAAATGGAAAAATCATGGAACAGCAGTGAACCTTTCCTGGAGTGGCCAGCCCAACAAAATAACTCCAGCAGCACAACAGCAATTTATCCAAGATGTCACAAAAGAGCCCAGAACAACATCTAAAGCCCTACAAACCTCCCTGCCTTATTTTTTCTGACTTTTACCCAACCATGAAACACTTCTTGAGATTGAAAATGTCTTTTCCAAGGGGGTCGTGGCAAAGACAGCAGCACAGAAACGGCCTATTTCAAAACTTGACATATTCATTAAAAGTAAGCATACGTTTTAAAAGTTTTCAGAGAGACAACAATAAGAAAGAGATTTGGCAAGAAAAGAAAAAAAGCACAAAGACCCATCTGACATTTCCAAAAACATTTTTGTGATACCCAACACTTTTGGGACAATATTCCTCGGACTGACCAGACAGTAGCGTGCCACTGTCCAATGTGGTGATGGTCTGCTTTGCTGCTGCTGGATGCATTGCCATAATTAATGCAACCAGGAATTCAGCAAGTTAACATCTGTATGGCTTAAAAAAAAAACATAATGAAGGTTTCAGACGGCCTGGTCAAAGCTTACTCATAAATTTGATTGAGATGCTGTGGGATGACTTGAAACCGGCCTTTAAAATATGTCTTAGTTAAAACAATTCTGCAAAGAATAATGGGCCGGCAATGTGTGGACAGAAATACCAAGTTGATGTCAATGTCTAATGGGCAAACTAATTCAAGATTATTATCCAGTGCAAAAAAAACGCACCGCCTAAGCTTGAAGCAGATGGGCCTCAGGAGCAGAAGACCACACCTGTCAAGTAAAAGAAGAAACTGAGGCAACATTTAACAAAGACCCACCAAGCATGGATCCATGGTGGTCCAATGGTGTCCGGGGCAGTTTCTTGGTACACGTTTATATTTTTGAAGGGAGAAGGACTTGCAGTTTTCTTGTGATTTGTTTAGAAGTTACTGGGAGTAAGAAGGTCTTCCACGTGTCCTCTAAAAGAACGATGTTTATCAGCGAATCTGTTTGAACACCTGTTTTTATCTCAACATCTTGCACTTCCTGGGCTCCATAAAGCGCTGGTGTCAAATAGCTGGAGCTGACATGTTTTTGTTGCATGTAGCTGCATAATTAGACTTCATACGTGATCAAGGCTGGTACTAATGCTGCTGTTTTTCAAACGCCAGACTGGAAACAAGTTCTACTTCTGAAACTGTCTGACCTACTTAACCACATCACCTGATTGTTAATTTTTCCAGTGAAATATGATAAAAGCTGTTGATTTAGAAACAAAAGGAAGAGAAAAGCCTGCAGGATTCCTTTAACAGAATTTCCTAGTTTTCCTCATGTCTTTTTGACAAAGTGAGAAAACAGAGAGCTAAAGTGTAAATAAAGTTGCTAAAGCACCTAACTGGACATTTCATTTGTCCATTGCAAGTTAGCATCTCCCAACATGCAATCTTTTTTCAGTCTTGATCTGTATGAATTGTAAACATGTTGCTCAAGACTTTTTTTTTGCTTTCTTAGGATTTGGTAAAACGATATTTTAGCTGTTAAAGTCATTAATGTTCTTCCCAAGAATGGATGTATTTCACTGAAACATCACCACTGCTTTCATTTTAACATTTCAGTAACACTTTTGACTCCAAAATAAAAATGCATATGAAACAAAATCCTGATCTCCTCGGTATAAAATAATACCCTCTACCCCCTTCTCTGCTATTTTCCATCCCTGTGCAACACATCAGATATGGTCGTGTTTGACATTTTACAACCCAGCTAGGCCACCTTATGCACTGAGCAGAAGGTAAATAGGCTGCATTTACAATTAGGGTTTACAGATCAGAGACACATATAAAACATTTACATTTAGAGGCTTTCAAAGGATAAAAAATAAAATGAATTGTGCCAAGCGTTGGAGGGTGGAGAGCAGCCCCTTCCAAACAAAGAGCTCACACACTGTGTAGATAAGTGTTTTTAACACTTAATGACGCTTTGTGAAATCACTGCACGTTTCTGCATGTTTGACAAACACCAGATCCCCATGGCTGCTTTAAATTGGTTGGTCCCATAATGGCTGAGACCACTTGACAAACTAAAACAGGCCACAATGATTCTAATATAATGGCTTTTTAAGGTTGACCAAAAAAATGTGTTGAAAACTTGATCTTCTTTTAGGGTCGCTTAGATCCAGCTCGAATTTGATCTTAAATAAAGACGATGAACTGTGTATGAACATCTTTCATACACACCCGTGTGTGCGTCTTTCCAGCCTTCATCCAAAATTTCATGTGGTGTAGATGGAAGGCAACGGCAACTTTTATGTCTCAAATTTGGTGGAGGGAGTCAGACATCCTTCCAAACTGCTTGGATGAAAGGCAACAGGCTTTCTCAAACACCAATTATCAGCTGTAACATCCTCAACATGGTGTGCAGCTACAGCGAGGTTTAAACCCCACTGAGGCGACACCGGCTGTTCTCAACCCGTTGATGGTGCTCTGGCACAAATAGAAGACATTTATATGAAGTCAATAATTTCCTTATTCGCATGCACATGCAGCATTAAAAATACAGTTAGACCAGAGTAGGATACAATTTGAAAAAAAAGTGTAAAAATCCGGTGCGACAGTCATTGAGTTCTTGAGGTCTATGTGATTTGAATTATATAAAAACAGCCAGTGAGATGATCCTGTTTAAAGAGACGGCCAGTCACCGCTCTGTGTTGCATATTCAGGTTAAAACCCAAGGAGGTGTGTCACTAATGCCTCTGAAGAAAAGCAGCCAATTAATTGCTGCATTCAAAGCCAATAATAGAATCAAGGCTGATGAGAGTGTTTTTTTTTTATTCTACTTCCCTTTTAAAAGACATTAACATTCCCCCACATAGACACTGAAAGCGAGAGGAATCCCGCTTAGGTTCGTGTGGGAACGGCTTCTCAGCTCCACGCTAAGATGGATCATTTCACCGACTGTTTGCCAACAGAAAGAAGCTTCCTTGATTTCCCAAACATTCCCAGAGTGCACCAAAACAGTTCCTCGCACGGTGGTCTACTACAGGCCCTTGTATGAAAGGGAGAGAGGAGTCATGTTTGAGAAAACAAAGAGGACAATCAGACAATAAACAATTCACAGAAACACAGCTTCTTCATCATAATAATCGAAAAATAGTTTGCAAGTTACAGCAAAGAGTAGAAAAGTCACTCCAAAGATCTTTCTGCAACCAAAAAAGGAGAGGCCAAAACGGGCCTCTCTGTACACAACACACAAGACATTCCTTTGCATCACAAATCTGTTGACTAATAGATACGAAAAGCAGAACTCGGACTAGCCAGCACCAGAAACATTCTGTCGTCGTCTTCGTCTGTGTGTGCAATAGGGAGCACACGTCCACAGTCTCAACACGCAACGTGGTGAAACTCCACGCTTATCAAGGCACATTCAAGACCCCTCAAACCCCTCAAACAAACTCAGGCTGAAGAAGGTCCTGGAAACACACATGGACACCTGCTCGTGCTGTTTAGAGAATCTCAAGTACCTAGCAAAATGATTTATATCCTTACCATCATCACGTTACAACCACACTTAAATTTGTTTTGCTAGATAGACCCACAAATTGTAGCACAGTAGGTGGAAGGAAAAGATACGTGGTTTTCAACTTTTCTTTAAATTTGTACTTAGCTCCCTTTACTCCACCCCTAAAAAAATCCAATGCAACTAATTCACCCGTCAGATATCACCTAAATATGCAGTAAGTTCCAGCTGTGTGTAATTTAATCTCAGTGTGAATCCAGCTGTTCTGTTAAGGCCTAGGAGGTTTGTTAGAGAACGTTAGTGAACAAACAGCATCATGGAGACCAAGAAACACAGCAGACAGGTCAGGGAGAAAGCTGTGGCAAATTTAAAGCAGCGTTAAGTTTTTCAACAATATCCCAAGTTTTGAACACCTACCAGAGCTCTGTTCAATCATTTATCTGTAAATAAAAAGAGTATGGCACAATTGCAGGCCTACTAAGAAATGACCATCCACCTAAAGTGACAAGTTGGACAATGAGGGCATTCAGGGAAGCACCAAGAGGCTCACGGTAACACTGGAGGAGCTGCAGAGATTCCCAGCTCAGTTAAGAGAAACTATTAACAGGACAACTGTTATACGTGGACTTCAAAAATCTGAAAGCTACAGCTGAAAGAAAGCCTGTTTTCAGTTTACCACGAGCCATGTTGCGGACACAGCGAAACGTGTGGAAGAAGGGGCTCAGGTCAGATGAGGCCAAAATTAAGCTTTTTAGTCAACATAGAAAACGTAGTGGAAAACTAACCCTGCTCATCATCCTAAACAGACCATTCCTCAGGTGAAACATGGTAGTGGCAGAATCATGCCGTGGGGATGCTTTTATTCAGCATGGACAAGGAATATGGTCAGAGTTGATAAGATGGATGGAGTTAAATCAAGGGGAAGGCTGGAGGAAAACTGGCTAAGAGGCTGGAAAAGACTTAAGCCCGAGGTGGAGGTTGACCAAGAAAACCAATAACCTGAAACATACTGCCAGAGCTACAAGGAAATGGCTTAGATCAAAAACATATTTGTAAAAGAAATGTTTAAAACAATGTATTATTTTCCCTCCAACTTAACAAATATGCACTACTTTGTGTTAGTTTATCACATTTAAAACAAAAATAGACTGAAGTTTGTAGGTTGGAATGTGACAAAACCTGAAAGATTCAGGGGGTGTGAATACTTTGCAAGGCACTGTATAATCAGTCCATGGAGGGTTCCCAGAAAATACTTCAGCCTCTGTCCTTTTCTCTTTTTTACCATTCTTAAAAAATAAGAGAAGGAAATAAACTGGGTAGAGAAAGAGAGAGAGACTCTCCTCTTTTCAACACCTGCACTAGCAGCCAATAAAAACACGATGACCCTTAAAGATGGCAGGCAGAAACCTGACCTCACCACGACGTGATCTCTAACTCAACAGAGCGCCACCTGCTGCCAGCCTGTTGTTACATCTGCAGAAAGCAGGAAACTCTGCGTGTAAGGCAGATAAAAGTGCCTCATCGGCTGCTGGGAGGTGGCTGGTTAATCAGCAACCACAGAGCTGAGAGGGACCTCCTTTACAAAGTCAAAGCCCCTTTGCTACGCCAACAACACACTGAACACAAATGAAGTTTGAGAGTATACAGCTCTGGATACTGGTACACACTGATACTGGTTAGATATACTGTACCACAGCTTATGTTGTAGCATACACTGACCCATATGTGGATGATACAGGATATATTAGGTGTCAGCTTCTTGTCACATACAAGTGTTATCTAACTAAAGATCAGTTATATAAACATGGACTCCATATAAAACCCTCAAAACATGACCTGCAGTTAAAGCCATCACTGCCCATAATTACACTGGACACCGAGCCAGAGTCCATCGTTAAGTCAGGAGAAATGATTTTTACAACATCCATAAACACAATAACGCAATCTGCGCATAATTTAAAGCTCAGCCTTTTAGTAGGCAGCCCAGAACCAGCAGCTGTTTAGGAAAAACAAAATCCTCATAAGTATTCCCAATAATGTCTCTGGTCCAAACGGACCACCTATGTTGGCCTTTTGATGGCGCAGTTTCCAGTCTGATTTACGACAACCACCCTCCGTCAAAAGATTTCAAGGCTGAGAGATGGCTTTAATATAAATAAGCCAGATAAGATTCTGTTAGGCATCATTAGAAATATTTTTCTGCCAGTTTTTCCTGAAACGAAGTGAATCATTTAGAATCTCCTACATGTTGCAACATGTCCATCTGATGGTTTGATATATGAAAGACCCTAGAGATGCTGCAATCATGGTTAACAGTGGCTATTTCTTACATCTCTGACAAAGCAGAAAAATAAATTTGTAGCAAAAAAGTGAAAACGTTGGACATTTCTTGATAAAAACACTTATTTTTTACTTTTGACTGCTTCACATTGTCTTCATCGGACGTTTAAGTGCTGTGTTAAGGTTTAATCACGTCATATCTAGCTTATACTTATAATAGCCTGGGAACCAGAACTTAAGGTTACAGAATACATCCGATTGTGGCATTTTTAAAAGATTACAACTCTTTATTTACCATAGTATGACTGATATAACTGAAGTCACACTGGAGAGAAGTGCATTCGTTTTAGGGCTGTTCTTTTCCATAGGCACTTTCTTTAGCAGGTCCCACAAATCAGGATTAAGCTAAAATATTCAAAAGTAAATCACAGACACCTATTTTAATTTATTACTTTAAATAATGCAACCAATTGGCTGAAATTGACATAGGAACATCAGCACATGCATATAGGCTTGTAGCAGCCAATTAATGTAATTTTGCCCATTTTAAATTGACATGCCATTAATGTAATAAAGCTTTTTGTGCTAATAACATAATACAGTTTTGGCTAGTTATTACATTGCCAGTGTAGCTTCAAAAAAATCCTTTGAAAATGTACATACTGCAGCCAATAATGGTATAATCTATCCAATGGTATGATTCCATTTCTTGGAGTTTTTGCAGTTTTTTTCTGCAAATGAAAAATCAAAAATATCTCCCAATGTTCATTGATCAAAGCTATGCACAACCCAGCATTCTCTCTCCTCAATTAAGAATTGTACGAGCCAATTGGAGAACTATTTGTTGCACAGGATCTTCTTTAAAGCATAATATTGTTTATTTGCTTGGATATGTGATTTCATTATAACCCATATGGAGAAACATTTAAATAACTGCTGTTAAGTGCCTTTGGTAGTAAGGAGAAAGTTTTAGATTCGTTCCTTTTCACTGTCACCACATGCTTGCTCAGTATGAGGGATTGCTGCAAAGTTAATGACTCGATGCAACCGGCTGGGTTTCCTAAGACAAGAAACCTTATTACTAATAGGCGTAAATAACTGAATTTGTGTTAGAACTATGATTCAATTATTGTAATTGAATTTTAATCTGCCTACACAACAGCACTGAATTAATATTTGATTATATATATTTTGTGAATTGCTGCTATAAAATAAACTGACCTACATGTTTTACATTTTCAATGATTATTATTTTTTTTTTATGCTGCATGAATAATTAATAACCAGCCATTAATGTAAAAGTCTTTCAAATACTTGCAAAATGTTATGATGTGTCCCAAAATGTAGATCATACTATTGGCTTTATTGCATTTTAAAATGCCAAACTGATTACAATAATCTGCCCACTTAATGTCTTCCTTTTCTTATACCACAACATGCTAAACAATGCTTGGGTACATTTATATGTGTCACCCATCCTAGTAATACTAAAGGTGTATTTATGTATGTTTCACCGATGAAAACATTGTGTCATAGATCAAAAGCTCAACATAAGCAACTAAACAAATCCTTAATATTATTTGACCTCCAGTTTAAGTGCTAAAATGTTTTACTTGTGTCTGAATGCAGTTGCTTCAGTGCACCCACATTTGACAGGAAATGATCCAAGTGTGCAAAAAGTTTTAAAACAAATTTGTCTTGTATTGCAGTAGCATAATCCAATACTAATAACATGTGAATACATGTGATCAGTCAGGAAAAAATCCACATTACGGAATATATATATATATATATATATATATATATATATATATATATATATATATATTATATATATTTATTTTTTAATCTCTGAAGCCACATTTATTGGCATCCCTGAAGTTTGTACCTTGTTGACCCTTTTGCCAATTGTACAGCACTTAATCTTCTCCTTTATAATTCAGAATGTTGGAGCAAACAGAGACAGGCACCTTTAAAAAAAATCCTCATTGCTTGATTTCCAGAGTCCTGGTTCATCTCTTCAGCCCACTCCACAGGTTTCTGTAGGATCCATGGGGGCCGAGATCGCCATGGAAGGTTAACATTAGTCTGGTGAACCAGTTCTAAGTCGGTTCAACCTTCTGTTTTTTTAAATAATTATTCTACTTAAAGACCCAGTCTTGACACATTTAGGTTTTTATCTATTTTCTGGTATTTCAAAAGGTCCTTGATGGCAATCTCAGGCCTACCACATATTGAATGATGGGTGTTAGGGTGTTTACAAAGTATTCATCTCTGTTCTGGGATAATTGCTGCTGAAAAACTCAATCTTAGTCTTAACTAAGTTAAAGTGTACAGTTCCAGTGGGCTTTGACTTTTGAAGAGTTTGCTTTACCTCCTTAACCATCCTTCAGCCTTGTTGTTTCAGCTCCTGATGTTTCAATCTATTTATTTACATATATTTATTTTATTTGTTTACTGTAGATGTGAGCAAGTAGACATTTAATTGGAGCCATTTGCCTTGGTTAATAGGTATGTTCATTTGTCTTTCCCATTTTGTAGAGTGACTACCAGAAATCAGCCTGCATCCCATCACGTTTAAATCGCAAACAGGACTAATACTTAAAAGTTATTAGTTTTATATTTCTTATAACATTTTTTTGTTTCAGAAAAATACACCTGTTTCTATTTTCCCAACTAAATAAGTGCATTCTTCTTAAATGTAGGATTTGTTTAAATTCTTTCTTTATGAAATGATGCTTCTGCAATAAAAGATGTCTTTGTCCACATCTTTACAGATATGTGTCAAGGGTGCGGTAGTTTCAGCCAGTAGTTGTGTGTGTCTGGACACTAACGTGTGTCTGGACACTCGGCAGACTTGAGTCAGGGTGTTTTTATTTTCATGTTCTCTACAGCAATATAACAATGTGTACAAAATGGAATCAATGCGATCCGAGGGAGAAACAGCACTGCCTGGGTATTTATAGCACCCGTTTCTCCCCCGTCGTGGACACAGCACTAGAACCCCGACCTCAGCGGGCCGTGTCTCTGAAAGCACCATCAGGCTGGAGCCATGTTTGTGTCGTTCTTGACGAATGATGTTCTCGGCACTGTGAAGGTCGGACCATTCCAGGAACAAATCCGAGAGTTCCCAGAGAGGTCTGACAAATATAGTAGCAAAGCTCTTTGAGTTTTATTTGGATCAAACCTAAAATAAACAGTGTTAGATAAGCTTATTTTAGCCAAATCTTAAAAAAAAAAAATGAAGCATATAACATCTTGTAAAACTAGCTGCCTGGAAATGCCGTGGCTTCATTTGTCCGGCTTTGCCAGCACCTCTGAGGACTTCAGGGACTTGTTCCTGGAGCCTTGCCTGCAGCTGATACCAAGTTTTTCCAAACACAAGTGAAGAAGAACATAAAAGCACCACAGTGATGGAGAGAAAGCAGTGGGAAGTACATGGAACAATTATTACAAAATGGAAAAATAAACGTCCAACTCTCAGCTGCTTACTAAAACATCCATGAATATAGACTGGACCCGAGCGAACCTGGAGACACCTCGAGAAAGGTGTGCGATTCCATGCAACTTCGCCTGGAGGTCCTTCACGTTCCCACACAAACTCACACATGGATGCAAACACAATCAGACTTCAGTTATCTGGAAATAAAACAAAGCATCGACTCAGCTGTGGGTTTTGGATGCTTTAGCAGAGTAGTGGGAACGCGAAGGAAAACCAAGCAGGTCACTTAAAGAAAAGAGCACAACAAGCTGAGAACGTAAGGAGTTTCCTCCTACAGCCTCCTCACAAGAACATGAAAATAAAATGAATAAACAGGTTATATATATTTATATGCATATACACATGAAAAAATAGTGAAAGAAAGACAGCCTTTGTTCTTTTTTTAGCTTTGAATTTAAATGTTTCTCTTTTACTGAAACTATATAGATTTGTCCTTTTTTAAACATCAATATGTTCACATTGTACAAGGGCGAATGAGCCTTGAAATCAGCTAAATGTAACGACAGGTGAACAATGATGCGACATTAAGGCTGAAAAGCAACATTTCTCACAACCTGTCCTCCTAAGAAGGACGCAGATGAACTGCTCGGTCTATCTGCTTGAAAACTAAACGAGCTTAGAGGATACACAAGAACTCCATATATACAGAAACAACAACAAAAAAGACAAAAGTAAGAGCTACTGTCGGCAGATTTGGAAGTGCTGAATGCTAAAATGGCAAATGCGAGTTTATCAGCTGGTGTTGGTTTATAATAACTGGTGTGAGAACAGAAGTGCAAACCAAGATTAGAGCATGCTTAAAAAAATAAAAAATAACCCCACCAAACATCGCAGAGTAAACACAGAACAGGAAAAGACGAGGTGTCTGCATGTCGGACTCTTCGTCTCTTCTTTAACAAATTTGTCTTTGATTAACAACAATGTAATACAGTGGGCTGCAGCCCCTACACTGCCTCTGAGCCCAAATGGAACCTGAAATTCAAAGAAACGTTTTTTCATGAAAAAGGACATTTCTTGTATTACAATCTGAAAGCTCAAGCTTAAACTAGATCTGTTTGCATGATGCAGAGTGAGTGAGTACCGCAGTGCATGGTGATCAACAGACAACTGACCTAGTTGGTTGTTGGTCATTTCACCCCTTTGCCATTTTGTACTTTGCAGTTTAGGTTGTTTCATTTGGCTTCTGGAGGTACGAAAAGGAGCCGTCCACCATTGAGAAGCACAGATAACGACCAGAACCTGATGATATTGAGCTTGATCTGCACTAAATAGTGGCAGGTAAATCGGAAACTCAAAACAACATCTCTCTTTCAGAGAATATAAGGGCTACATGGACAACAAACACTCTTTAGTGTAGAAGGTTTTACCGTGGCTGTTCTATATGCACGGTAGCCATATTGGATTTTGAGGTCTGGCTCAGGGGGTACCTCCAACATTCCTAGTCAAAATTCCGACATAAGGGGACCTTTCTGTCAATTTTCCCAACTTAAAACTTGGACATTTCAACTTTGGAATAAAAATGTAATTTTATCCTTTAACCAATCATACAATGCAAGTGAAAAATAACTTTCTTCCCTTTGTTTTTATGACAAAATACAGTGCAAGTCTGTTTTAAAACTGTCTATCAGTGTCATGGTTGTAGAACAGACAATATTAACCGCAGTGGTTCTCATTGACATAAGATGCTAAATGTAGCTACTGTTTCGCACACAGTGTGACATCGCCTCTAATTCTAATGTAAACAATTAATGATGACTTACAGTAGAGAGGCCAAAATTTAAGTTTGATTGCTCTTCTAATAAATTATTTTGTTAAAGTTCTCAATAAGAAATCAAAATCTTACAGAATCGGTATCGGGTTATAAAACTTGACAGAGGCGAGGTTTGACAGGAACCAGATATTGAAAATTGACCACAGAATTTGGATTGGTGCATCTCATGTGTTGTGTCGGATAATATCCACCTTTAGGGGCCTTTTTTTACCTGCTTTGACCACAAATAATTTTAGGTAATTTATTTTAATCTACTGAAAGGAAACGTGAAATATGATCTGTCAGCAGAAAGTATATTAAAGTTATAAAGGTTTGATCAGGGCTCATAATCTCACCTATTTTCTAAGAGTCGATTGGCCCAAACAGGGATCAGAAGCACAGTCAAAAGAAGTAGAGTGCTGTGTAAAGTCTTCACTCCATAAAGCCCAGTTAAATTGAATTATGTGTGGGATTGGAGCATTTTTAGGAATAATTATCTCCAGTATTCATCATCAAAATATCTAAAATCAAAATACCTAACTACTGACAGAAATAACCTGATAAATGGTTTGTTTACGGGGATCAAATGGCAACACAAAGATGGGTACAAAGATGTTGGAACAAAATAGCAAAGTGGTGATCTGACCCAGAGCTCGTACAACTTTTCCCTTCACTTCTTCAAAAAACAAGAATGGCTACATCGGTTTCCCCTTTTGCTGTTACATCTCATTCATAAATTTTAATAAGAAACTGAGCGTACATAGTGGTATAAACCAGTTATTTAAATTAGTGCAACACTTTTGGTTTTAAGCCCTCCTACCTTTAGCTTACAGACAATAAATATGCACCTTGGTGGCATATGTAAACAGTTTCTTTTTTTAGCAGTTCCCTTTTGAAAACTGTGAAATGTACTTCAGAATGAGGGTTATTTATGTCTTTATGTGTTGAAAAGATGTTGCTCTTTATAAGGTGTGACTTCAAGGGCTGCAAGGGAGTTGTTACTGGAACACATTTTGTTGAATAATTTCAGTTTGATCCCAGTAAAATGAGAGAAGCAACATGCTCAAAACAAAAAAGTAAACATGGCACAGCAACAAAAGCCAAAAAAACACCCATAAAGAACATAAGCGAGGAAGGAGGTTCACTGAAAGAGAGAAGCTGCTGAGATAGCGCTGCTTCATACAGTTAAACCCAATGTTAAAGCTGCTGGTTCTTTTACTTTCTTCAGGATCACATCCCTGAACAACAGAAACGAATTGACTTGATTAAGCAGGTTATTGTTGTTTTTTATGTGATGTGGTCCATCTGCTTTTCCCTGACTGTAAGTTTGCATTGATCATTCACCTTGCGTGTCTCTTGTCTCCTTCTCGCGTTTCATCCAGTTCCCTTATGTTCCTACGGAGCGCAGAAGGAACAGGACTGATTGTGATGTTGGTGATAAAAGATGACCTCAAAATGTCCAGAAATTAAACAAAACAAGTGAAAGGATTGAAGGAAGAAGAAGAAGAACAACAACAAAAAAAGATACTCTTCCAACGTTCTTCATTTGGATAGAAAAGTAAAAGTCTTCTTTTTAATCTTTTTTACCAAATTAAACTCCAAATTGGTCTTTTTGTTTTTCCTCAGCTGCCTCTTAGACAAGACTTTCCATTAAAAACCAGAGCTGTACAAAACATAGAAAGATGCAACACTGAACCCAACATGAAAAGATCTATTTTTACACCGTTTAGCTGCACTGGGGTTTCCCCATCCACTGAGAATGGCGGGAATGGTGGAAGCAGTATTAGGATACCCTGGACAGCGCTGTGAAAAAAGAAGCCTTCCTGCCATCCATTTGCCTCCGCTGCTGGAAGGGATTCGCCAACGTGGAAGAGGGGCCAGAGCTTGACGGATAGTTGCGATTCTGGGCTGTAGAAAGACCAAGTGCATGCAAAATGAAGCCCCCTCTCGCCATGTGGCCGACAGCTACGGCGCCTGCTGCTGCGCCGTTTCATTGCCGGAGTGGGATCAGTCGGTGAATCTCTGACAGGCTTTCTTCCAGCGGCAGGCGGTGCACCACATGTCGCGGTTTTCCATCCCGTAGACCTTACGGCACTTCTTCCCCTCGCCGCGCACTTTCCGGCTGGGCAGGCGAAAAAGGAAACAACAAAAAAAGGTCATGCTCTAGTAAATTAGGCAATTAAGATCCTCTGTGCTAATTTGCTAAGTAATTTTCACAACATGCAGCAAAGCTGACTCTTTGAGGTGCATTTTTTTTTGCAGAAAATGTGATTAAGACATTTCTTGGGTCATATCAGGTATGTGTTTCCCTTTCCTTGGTGTTTCATTCAACCCAGTGTGTGACGATCAGATAAACAATGAGCAGAAAGAGTTTAGTACCTGAGGGCAGTGGTCGCTCTAGGAGGGGACGAAAGGACGGCGATGGTCTGGGACCGCTGTTCTCCAAATCCCTGGGTTTGAGTGGGAGACACCTGGAGAGAGTTTCAAAAATATTTAAATAACTTAAAACATTTTAAACCAAACAAAAATGATAGCATTAATTTAGAAAATAACTGAAGCCACACCTGTTTACACCTCAAAAATCCCTCTAAAATAAATGTTACTAAAGCATTTAGCTACGCCAGTGACTGTCCACTGTCTCTACATGCTTATCCAGGAGGAGTGAATGCTGCAAGTCACTGACTGGATGCAACCTGCTGGGTTTCCTTAGATAGAAAAACTTTTTATCCAATTTGAATAAATAACAGAATCTGACTGCACTGTTCAATAATTAAGATTAATTGTAATGTATGTTCCTGACTTTTGTGAAGTAACTTGAGACAACATGTGTTGTGAATTGGCGCTATATAAATAAACTGAATTGAATTGAATTCCTGCGATGGACTGGCGACCTGTCCAGGGTGTACCCCGCCTCTCGCCCATAGACTGCTGGAGATAGGCACCAGCTCCCCCGTGAACCACTATGGAATAAGGGGTAGAAAATGACTGACTGACTGAATAGAATTGCATTTTAGTAGCATTTAGGAACTTTAATTAAGCCATGACGTATTCCTTGGTGTATAAATATAATGTGACACATACCTGTAGGCCTGTTTCTTTGCAGTTGTTTTTTTTTTTTTTTGCTACTCTACAGACTATGAAAGATGAGAAACCATGTCAAAACCATTCAAGTAAGATAGATGTGTGTTAGTCTTCATTACACAGGAACAGACCTAGAAGAACAAAGATCCTCACCTTAACCTGCCTCAAATCAATACAGAGATGCCTCACCTGACACAAAATCAACCTTCTCCCATGACCATCTCAGTTATCAGAACTACATCCTGTATAAAACCTGCAGAGTGAGGTGAAGAGAGAGGACCCAAGACTCTGGAGAATCTACAGAGATTGTATTAGAGGAACGATCAAAGGTCCCTCTACCTGTGTGCCTCAATCTATTATAATTGAACATTTCCTGGCTTTTTTCTTTCTTTTTCTTCATCACAACGTCTCCACCATCTTTGTGAGCTTAAACATCTCTTCTGCTAAAAACATAGATCCAGTGCAAAACATATCACTTACATGCAGAACTTGAATGCATGGCACTTGAAATAAAGTATTTTGCAAAATAAGATAAAATGAATAAAATTGCACACATGGATATTGTGTTGACCACAGAGATTCAGTATATTGTGTAGCTCTACTCTAACCTCATGAAATGTACCAGACTGAGTGCTAAGGCTAAAGCGTTCAAAAAAGTGTGGTGCACTTGATCTAATGTGAAAAATATTCCTTGATGAAGCCGCTACCCAACTGAATTCATGCCTTCATAATAAAGATTAAATGTTTCTACATTTTTCTACTGCGAGATTATGCTACTGCAGTAAAAGATACATTTAGTTGTAGTCTTTTTGCACATTCCTGGGTTGCAACATATTTTCCGTTTCAAATTTCCATACTTTCCCACACTCCGTTTTCAAGATCTTTCCAACAGTTTTTAATACATTATGGAAATGAGTGCACAAAACAATCATCAAGTTGTGCTTTTTCTCAAACATAATGAAACAGCACATTGCTGAATTTTATTGTTTTGTTTGACACCTAAACCACTCTCTGTTCAAGAATCTTAGATCCTGTTTAAAACCCAGAAGTAAAAGGATCTGCCAGCCGAGGGTGTGTTTATCTATTAACAATAGAGAATGAAAAAAGCAGTTTGTGATGTGGCAAAGAAAAAAAGAACGCTTTCAGAAATTAAGGTTTTATCTTTAAAATGATGAAACAAGAAATTAAATCTGGAAATTCCAACTTTTTTCTATGTCAGGGTTCCTGTGTAAGAACCCTGATATCTTTAGCGAGGGGTGTCAATAAATTTGGAGGGTCGTGCATATAAACGAATGTCTGGCCGTGCTAACGTTCCCTCACCGTGTTCCCTGTGAAAGTGACAGGAGGAGACTGCCAGGAGATGCTGAAGCTGGAGCTGTTGGAGGGAGTGAAACTGGTGGAGGACGAGTTACTGCTGCTGGAGGGGATGGACACTGGAGCTGTGGCCTAAAGGAGGAGATTCATATAGCACAGAGGACGCTGAGCAATGCTGTGTTTGTTTATTGCATTTCTCTTCTAAAAATTATAAAGCGGTGACTTTTAAGTCAAAATTTCCTTTTCATTTCATTTAACGGCTAATATTTCCACGATTTTGGTTATAACTGGGTAAGGTAGGATCACTCACAGCTGCTCGGAGAGTTTTCATTTAAAACAAGGAACCAAAAGGGGTCTTTAACACAGTCGCAGCAGCTTGGAAACTCAGCACAGGTGTGCTTGCGACCCACACGTGCGCTCACCTGATAGGCGTGATCCGCGTGGATGAGGTAGAGAGCGCTTGGTGCAGAGCGACTGAGAGGGGTGGTGCCGCTGGCGTGAGGCTCCTTGGAGTCGGAGGGATGAGGGGATCGGTGGGAGTCCGGCTGATGGCTGAGAGGTGGCAGAGGTGACGGGGGAGGGGGTGGGGGAGAGAGGACGGAGGAGGACACGGGCGACAGGCTGCTTAGCCCGTCGGCAACAGAATCTGTGTTGAGCTTGATTTCTGTATAGTAGAAGTCCTCCTCGCCGTCGCTGCAGTCTGAGTCACAATTACGGCTATAAAAAAAGGCGTAGGGAGAAAACAGAACGTGTAAAGATTTAAAAACAAGAGTTTATGTGACAGAAAGCATGTCACTGAAATGTCACAATACCCTAGTTACACATTAATGTCAATTCACCCTGAAATATCAGAGCAAGTGGAAAACTTAACCTTAATCCTTTCAGTTTTCCTCTGGCTTCTCACAACATGACCAGGACTTTTTAGGGTGCCAGACCAAAAACCACTGAATATTTAGGCCCATCATAGAGTCCCAATGAGAATTCTGGGATGCAAGTGGTTCACCAAAGTGTGTGAATGCTGGTGTCTCACCCCAGGTGGATGGTGCGGATGTGTCTCTGAATGCCTGCAGTGGTACTCAGCACCTTGCCGCAATTCTTCCACAGGCACTTGAACATCACCTTCATGGAGTTCTGCAGGAAACAGACGAGAGGTGAGTGCTGTGCTGACAATCCTTATATTTTTAGCTACCTAATAGAAGTAATTCAATTTAACAAGCCTCTGCTGCAGGACAAATATTGTATTTGGAGGACAGAAAAGAAATGGAAAAGTTGATTAGGTGGCCTCAGCAGGAACAACTAAACCAGCCGATCGAGGACCAAGGATGAGTCAGTTTAATAAAACTCGACTCACTTTGCATGAAGTCCTTCTCTATAAATCTCCCACAGTTTGTTCTACTCTAAGACAACGTCTCATGTAAAAAGATAAACAGAATTAGGGCACCCTATGATATATTTTAACAATACTAAAAAATGCAAGTAGGATAAAACATGAAAAAATATCTTTAATAATTTTCTATAAATTTCCCTTAAATGGCTAAATTCCCACACAGGCTTATCACATAAGGTGCTTTTGATTAGAACATCATTACTTTTGCCCTGTTTAAACCTCAGACATTTAGCTTGGTGCTCCTGACTGTTGAAGTGAGAGTGATCACCATAGTGAGATCTAAAGAGCTGGCTGTGGCCTTCAGAAAGAAGATCGCAGCAGCTTAAGAGTCTGGTTAGGGACTAAAAGGTCTCAAAAACATTTGTAATCATTCACTTCACTGTAGGTAAAACAGTCCACAAGTGAAGGACATTCAAAACAACTGACAACATACCTAAGTATGGCCGTGCAAGTAAGTTCACCCTGAAAGCAGACCACAACAAGCTAAAAGTCCCCAAAAAATGTCATCACGGGATCAGCCTCTTGCTAATGTTTCTTTGAAAGTGCGTGATTGTACAATCTGAAAGAGACTACACAGGTTTAATTTTTAAGGGAGGTGGGCAAGAAGGAAACCTAAACCTCTCTAAACTGAATAAAAGGGCCATCAAACGCATGGAAAAACTCAATCTCAATAACACAGGACTCTACTCATCCACAACAGGAACACCTCATCCCATTGCCTTCAGGACGCAGATATAGGACACTGAGGTGCAGAGGGGCTCGTTTTGGCAAAAGCCTGATGCCCACGGTCAAAGCCGTCCTAATCAACAGGCCCCACAGACGCTGCCATTTATTGTTACGTTGTACTCTGTGCAGTATTTGTCTGATTTATTCTGGGTAGTAATGTTGTTTTGTGCCCTGTACTGTATTGTTCTGCTTGCTGGTAATGGGGAATCCAGGGGCTGGTCTGGGCAAAAGAATTTCCTCTTGGGGACAACAACATCTAAAAGCTAAGAAAAACTTGAAGGCCAGGCTGAATTTTGCCATGGAGACTGTAGACAAAGACCAGGACCAGGATGATGGTGGTTTGGCATGAACCAAACACGGCATTCCAGGAAAATAACCTCATGCCAACTGTCAAGCAAGGAAGTGGAAGTTTCATAGTTTGGAGAAGCTTTGCTACAGCAGGACCTGACCAGCTCACCATCATAGAAACCCCATGAATCCTACCAAGTATGAAAGGTGGTTTGAGGAAAATGTAAGACTATCTGCAAAACAAAAAAACTTGAAGCTCAACCAGAACTGGACCTTGCGACCTAACTAGGGTGTCAAATCTTTGCTCGACTCTTTGGTCTATTGCTCATCATCAAACCTGCTGTTCAGCTTGGTTCTTCCTGTGAAACTTGCTCATGTTCCCCTCTTCCAGTATAGGCTTCATAACTGCTGGGTGAAATAGTGTTTTTTCTGCAAACATGTGGGCAATGTGTCTAATACTAACTTCACCATTGTTTAAGTTAAACTGAGCCAGGAAGCAACTGCAACAACAATAAAAAAAAACCTCACACTTTGAACTAGTGATTAATAGGCTGCTCTGTTTTTCAGGCTGAGAATTTCCCTTTACTAGCCTGATCTCCATGTGCTGATTGTTCCAGGGCATCAACCGTTAATCATTTCACAACGACAGTAACCGAAAAATAAATAAGAAAAAAATGCAGGCACATCTGCAGTGCAGCCAGCCTTGCAGTAAGATGGTGGTTTTAATTAGACCTGGATTATGTGTTTTACTGGTGTGTTTATTTAAATGTATTGCAAAGCAGACTGGAGAACAAAGGAAGACGACGACATTGAAACAAGATAGTCTAAACAAAATCTTTATCAAGTGTATTTTTAATCAAGAACCAAACATATGCCTGCTGCAATATATAAGGTTCTGCTATCTAAATATCTAAATTGGTCATTTAGAAATCTATATAAATGAGCCAGGGCTGCATTATATAAGAGAATATACATAAACAAACAAATGTTACATCTTTCCAACAACCCTCCTCTGCACATTTCTGCCTCTGACATCTATATCAGCTTTGTGCAATAAGGGTGAATCTGATTCTGACACGCAGAATGTTAATTCTTCCATTTATTTTTTATGTGCGCACCAATGCTGTGATGACGATAAATTATTTTTATACATTGCACTGAGCAGACCTGCGGTTCACCACTTTCTTTCTTTAAACAGAAGATGTGTTCTTGCTGGAGCCTCCTGAAACCAAACTGAAATGCCGGCAAACGTCTCCTCAGTCCGCATTGATGCTGCCATGTTCCTTACAACAGGCTGTTTGTCTGTCTGCCTGTGACATATGGGGTGCAGTTCAAGTTTGTTTTCTTTTCCTCTGTCATTAAAAACAGACACTATCATTCTTTAAACACAGAATTCCCCCCCCCCCCCAAAAAAAATAAAGCAGGGCTCGGGTTAGATGAGCTTCTTCACTGTGGAAACATTTGCCTCTCAAATATCTGTTGTTTTTAATGTAAACATTATGAGGTTTAGGTGTTATAAATACTAAAGAACAGCATTTTCACTTAGATCGTACAGAAATTACAGTAAAATTTGCTCATTGAAGGCATTTGGAGAGGTCCAACCGAACATAAGGTTTCTCTTTATGTGGATGATGTAAAACTCTTAATTTCAAATCCATATAATTCAAGCCTCCCCGCCATAGTCCTTTAGACAAAAGGGGCCGAAGTAGAGATGTTTGCCCTTAATGCAGAGTGACGTGTTGGTGGTATTTATATTTATATTTGCTGTTTGGTTTTCAACAAAATGCCCCATATCAACTCTCAGGCATGGTGGTGGAGGGGTCATGATTTGGGATTATTCTACAGATACAGGTAATGCTAGATCCAAAACTGGGTCTTCAACAGGGTCACTGACCTGAAACACAGCAGCACATCTACAACAGAATGGCTGAAAGAAGAGTCAAGGTATTTTAATGGCCCAGTCAAAGTCCAAACAACCTAAGGAGGACTAAGTAGCATCAAAGGTCCTTTAACCCAAATAAACTCCATTGTTTTAAAGAACATAAAGGTGTCCGACTGATTAAGTTATACAGAAAAGTAAGTTTTTGGTGCTAAAGGTGGTTCCACAAGTTGGCCAGTCATGAGCTGTACTTAGATTTGCACACATAGCTTTCCTTTCTACAACTTCACTTTCCCCTATATCTTGAGGGTTCCTATAATGTTGATTATTTATAACCTTTTATTTTATTATATTTTACTTCAAATGGGCTGTACATAGAATAAACCTCTCAAACATCACTATTTTCTTCTCTTTTTGATAGCATTAGAGCTGTATTCAGTCAAGGACATTTCCCTTATCTCCTTATTAGGCTCTTCTCCCTCTCTGTCTATGGATAAAACTATCGTCAGAAAATACTTTCAAATTATATTCACCAAACAAAAGATTTCGCCCTTCATGCTGCTTCGTCTTGCCATGAAGCTATGCTGGACACAGTTCAGCCAGTGCTCTGCTATCTTTTGTTCATCTGCTGTAATTACATCACTGGTTTCCCAGAGAGACGGTTTATTATTTTCATGCAGTAAGAAAAAGCCCCTCTGAGTTTTCCTCCTTGCTCTCCTGTCCTGTCAATCAAACTTTTGTTAAAGAGTCTGATTTCATTTTGACAATATGTCCCCCCCCCCTCAGACATGCAAGCACGCGGCAATCATCTGTCCCCAGAGCATTGTTTTGTCTCGACAACAAAAACCTGTTTTGTGTGTTTCTGAGCATGTGCTCCTAAAGAAACTCTTCTCAGTTAATTAAACGGAGGCTTCAAATGGTATTGTGCTGTTGAGAGAAAAAGACCACAGGAGGTGATCGTCTGCTTTGAAGCCTCACCACTGCATATACTACATTACTGTGGAAAAGCACTTGCCCCCTTTACAGGTTGCAAAAAGGTTTCAGATCATCCAACAGATTTTATTATCAGACAAGGATTACCTGAGTAAATAAAAACGGTTGTTTTTAAATTATGTCTTTTTTCATTTATTAAGGGAAAAAAAGTTATCCAAACTAACCTGGCCTTATGTGATGTTTTTTGCATTAACTGAGATACTTTTTTGCCTGATATTAAAATTAGTTTGATGATCTGAAACCAGGGCTGCATGGTGGCACCGTACCCTCTTTCTGCATGGAGTTTGCATGTTCTCCATGCATGCATGGATTCTCTTCGGCTTCCACCCACTGTTCAAAAACATGACTGTTAGGTTAATTTGTCTCTCTACATTGGCCTTAGGTGTGACTGAGTGTGTGCATGGTTGTTTGTTCCATGTGTCTCTGTGTTGCCCTGCGATTGACTAGCGACCTGTCCAGGGTGTACCCCTTCTCTCGCCCGTAGACCGCTGGAGATAGGCACCAGCTACCCCACGACCCTGTATGGAAGAAGCGGGTATAGAAAATGGATGGATGATCTGAAAGCTTTCAGTCTGACAAATAGAGCAAGAAATGAAGAAATCTGTGGGGGCAAATTCTTTTCTCAGCATTGCATAGCTTGTATGAGTGTGTTTGTTTAAAACAACACAAGCTCCAATGCTTTCACCTGTTCTTCCTCTATACTCATTTAATTCCTGCAAGACCCTGTTTAGTTTTCCATCTGAAACCTTAATCCATCTTTAAGTGTCCCGCTTCTAAACGTTTTCCCCCCTCCCAATGAGAACCCCAATACATTAGGGCCAAAATGAGGCCAAACCCAAAAGGATATTTACACTCTGAGAAGAGACATGAAGCTGGAATGATTTTTTGTGTTTTGCTGTAAAAGGATATTAAAATCATTAAAAGGTGCTGTGAAGCGACTAGGAGGGAAGAGAGAGGAGTAAAAAAAAAAAAAAGTGGAGTGAATGTCTGAGGGTGACGAACATGAGGAGGTAAAGAAAAATTGGAGAAAAGATGTGAAAAAGGAGGACAGGTAGAAGGAAGGAGGGAGAAACGAGGGACAGATGGATGATTGTGACGAGGAAGTGGAACAGCAGCACCGATAAGAGGAGAGAGCACTGCAAAATGTGTATCTGAAAAATAAGGAGTGACAGTGAGCTGTCAGGGTGAGTGAAAATTAGAAAAACTGAAATGATGAGTGGGGAAAAAAAAGCTTGTAGATCAGAATCAGACTGAATAATATCAATGCTGAGGAGAGGACTCGAACACATCTGGCAGCATCTCAGAGTTCATGCTCCTGTGTTTTGTAGATCAACAGCTTAAAATAAAAGGCCACAGTTTTCTCTTTATTTCTGCCCTCCATCTGGACTCTACTGTCACCTACACACACCTACACTTAAAAAAACGTTGTTTTTTCAGAGGACAAGCTGTTTAATTCAACTTTTTCAAAAATCACACTAAAAACAAGACCAGCTGAAGAAAACTAATGATAATTCGGGCTTGTTTCGCAGCCACAGAACCAGAGGAACTTGCAGTTATTAAGCAGATCATGAATCCCTGTTTAAGACGAAGTGTTAAATTGTGAGGCCATCTGTCTGACAGAAACATGGATTCAGCCCTAACAGGTAAACCTTAGAATAAAAGAAGGTGGACGCGGCGCATGGCCCATGTACTGAGGCTTTGGACCTCAACGCGGCGGTCCCGGGTTCGAGTCCCGGCCCTGGTGATGTTTGCCTCATGACTTCCCACACGTTTCCTGTCTACCTAAAAAAAACACCAAAAAAATAAAGGCCAGTAGTTCTGCAAAAAAAAAAAAAAAAAAATCTTAAAAAAAAAAGAGGGTGTACTTTCTTTTTACAATCATCATTGTATTTGATATCAGGACAACTTGCATGTAAAAAGCAGCTTTAATCCACTTATTTTGAATTGATATCACTTAACTCACCTTGCGCTTGCGTGGGATTGGCTCATCAAAGAGCAGACTACTGCCATCCTGCTCATCCAGACTGGGGTCCTCAGCCCCTGTCGGGTTGGACCCCACACCACCCACGCCTGGCACACGGAAGGGCTTGAAGCTGTCAGCCGAGAGCGGTGGCGAAGGTGTGGAAGGATTGGACTGGTCGCTGGGCGCAGACCAGCTCCAGTAGCCTCCTGAGGAGCTGTTGCTGGATGGGGTGAATGGTCCAGCTGAGCCGTTGTCCTTCCATGAGCCACTCAGGCCTTCTGAAGAGATGGATGAGAAGATGGTTCATACAAAAATAAGAGCATATATTAGTTTTCAGCCCATTACACCGATACCTCTAAGTAAAATTCAGAGCAATCATTGCCTTCAGAGGTCACCCAATTTGTAAATAGAGTCCACCTGTTTCTCAGTGTAAATGCAGCAGTTCGAGCAGAAAGAGCATTAATCAAAGAATCAGTCAAGAGGCCCTTTGTGACCCTGGAGGAACAGCAAAGACCCCCACCTCAGGTAGGAGAATTGGTGTTGCACTCTGAAAATCTGGACTTTATGGATGACTAGCAAGCAAAAAGCCTTGGGTTCAACAAAGCCACTAGAAATACTGTTTAGAGGTTGACACAAGCCATTTATGAGATAAAGCAAATATGTGGCACGTGACAAAAGGCCAAGACGTTCAATGGGGAATTAATGCTTTCGCAAGGCACTGTATGAGGATGAAAGGAAGTATTTCCACTGCCACAGATGGGGCCCAAGACCTATACAGTGTGATTCTGTGATTCCACCGAGACACTGGCAAGGTCTTGCCATTACAGATGAAAGAAATATTTCCTTTAAACATCGACTAAAAAAGGCATCTCATTTTAGAAAAAAAAGTTATAAGCTGGGCGAAACGTTGGCGTATCTGTGTGTATATTTAACAGAGGGAGTGAGAGAGACCCAGTTTTGTTTAGTATACAGCCTCCCAGCAGGGCGTCTCTTCTCTCAGACTCTTACTTCACAACCGCAGCACTTTACAAAGACGTCAAAGTGGTTCGTCTTTAATGTCACAAATATGTCTTATTTATTTTCAGGTGGAGAAAAGGAAATATAATAAGCTAAAATACAATTTTTATAAGTGCATTTGAAGGTAAACATAAGCCTGAACATTCATCTAACGTCAGTTGTTACCTGAGCCTGCTCTCTTATGTAAAAGCTAATTGCATATTCTCCGATGCATGGATGTGGGTGTGACCTCTGCATGAAAACAGCAACTTAAAGCCGGGGTCTCAAATCGAGTGACTGGCATACGTAGCGTCTAACCTCATGCACGTGTGCTTGGTTGAATGGGCAGTCCTTTGGCAGCACAGACAACAGAAAACTGCAGCACATGTTTACAGATGACGGATGTTTTGGATTCCTGCCACTATGTTGAGTAGCACAGCTCCAGCCTCTATGCGCTCCTCTGTGGATTTGCCCAAATTCATTGATGAAGCAACGCTACAGCACAGCAGGTGGCATTAATCTATCAACCAAAGCTTCTGCATGCATTCCCAAGATAACAGCTGTGAGGGAGCGGAAACATCATTCAGCATGTAGAGGAGCATACAAATTTCCGGGTTAGTGTTGGTGTAGAAAAAGGTCTCTGTGTTTTGTGGATGCAGAAACTCTGCTTTGTTTAGAACTGCATTTGACATGCAACTCACCGCTGACTTTGACAGGTGGACTCCTGACCAGCGGGCTGGTGGAGAGGCTCGTCAGGACCATGGCAGCCGTCACTTTGTCCATATCAACCTCTTCTTCTGACCGTCTATAAAACAGAACAAAAATGGAAGAAATCCTGAGCATCTTCTGCTTCCAGACAGTTTTTTCAAGGCGGCTCACATTTATTAGTCATTATCTCTGCCTTTTACATTTAGGGGCTTTAGTGATTCTCAAAGTGAGGCGCACCCCTGGAAAGGCCCCGATGTAACAACAGGGGGAGGCAGGCATTTATTTTTGTTAGTAGAGCGAATGTACTGTAAACACACACCTCTGCTGTTAAAATTATTTTTCTAATGTGAAAATGAGACCATGATATATTATTTCAAAAACCTTTTCCCCAAACACTGTGATATGTCCTCTACAATACAACAGAGAAACCTATAAGTAAAAAAAAAAAAAAAATGATGGTCTGCTTGGTCTCAGAGTGATGATGAAAAAGAAAACCCAAAGATCATCTACAGCTTTCTAGCTGACACCTGCTGGCTTTGGTCCGAACTGACTGGTATTTGGAACATGATATCAGCCACCTTAGGAAAAGTAAAACCAGAGCATGATGCTGCCACCTCTGTGTTTCACTGTGGGTAATAGGTTGTTTTCCGTGCAGTTTTTGTGTCAAAAATACCCTTTTGGAACTGTTTCCCAAATTTTTTTGTTTACTTTCATCAGCCACGTCTTGATATTTAATTTAAAAGTACAGGCTTCTGTAGAATCACAATCATCTTTGAAATATCCGTTTGTGCAATATAACCATTGCAAATGACTGCTTGGATGAAATATTTGGTAGAATATTTAATTTCAAGGGCCACTCATGCAAATTCTGCATACCAGTGACATTTCTGGCCTGTAACTTTAACTGCCCTGAATAGCAAGACTGGATGGACGTTTTTAGTAGCTGAGATGCAATATTATGGACACTGTGATGAAGGAAAAGAAAAAAACTAAGACAGAAAAACACGAGTTAGTTATAAATGATTCTGTCAGCGTTACATTAGTCAACTGCATCACATTTCCAATGGTGCAGCTCTGGATTTTCCTAATAATGTTAGAAATGACATCAAGCTCAACTTTAGATTCCAAAAAGCCCAATAAACACTTGTTTTTTTTTCCACTGTCTTGAGCCAGATGTTTCAGATAAGGAGCAGACCTTGTGGTCTGCAGACCACTGGACTGTCTGATGCAACCATCCAGACCAGACTCCCTGGAAATATCCAAGAGTTACCAGCTGTTATGCTACAGTACAAAAAAAGAACAAAAACATAGATGTAACACTGACCCAGACTGAAGTGGGTGTGGGATGTTGCAGAAACCAAAGTATATTATAAATTCTTGCTTTGTCAACCCAAAGCAGAGACGACGGGTGCCTTAATCCTCTGGGAAGGGTCATTCCTACAAGTGAGACACAATCTCTGTGATCAAAGAGATGTCAATAACCTCATCACCGAGAGTCTACCTGTGCTGCAATCTCTCTATTCACAGGCAACCACTGCAGGCGCAAACACGGAGGTCTTTGATGGTGAGTGCATATCAAACCATCATACACAATCCTTGGAGGAACATGACATCAGCCATCTCAGATTTGCAGTACAGATGGAGTTAAAAAAGCGATCACATCTGCACTGCCACATGTCCAGCAGGAGGAATGTTAAAACTGACACATTGGTTTCCTTTTGTTGGAATTTTCTTGTACAAGTAAACAACAATGTCCACTTTGTGTAGAGAAGAGTTTGAAACTGCAGCCACATTTATCTAAGTGATACTGATCAACTGGGATTGCAGTGGTCATATCAGTGGTCAGTATTTCCTCCAAACATGACTAAATGCAGTACTTTGAACCTCAAACAGATATATGTGTAAGAGGCAGCGCTGTCCAAACGCGTGTCTATACAAAAAACGATTCAAAGTGGTGAAAAAAAATTGTTTTTTTTGTTAAGGAGTATGACTTCAACCTGTAAAAAAGGATAAGAGTCTGTCCCAAGGGTCTTAGCGTCACTGGTGAAATGTATATGCAGACTAGGTTCTCATTATTTAAATCAAATGTAAAGAACAACACACAACATATACCATGAAAATGAATGAAAATATTTTAGGAAAAACAACCCAGAACCATAGAATGTAAAAATACATAAAAAGCCTAAAACTGCTGAAGGATGGTGCACAAACATCCTGTTTAATGCTCTGCCCATACTCTAGTTTAATCCAGTTTCCCAGAAAAGTCCATGATTAACATTAATTGTAGCAACACATAATATGATTGCAATTTAAATCTATTTATGTCTGTATAATAAAATAGTAGAACTGATTCAAGTCATGGGAGAAATAAGGTATTTTCAACAGCAACTTAAACAGGGAGGGTAAAACCTATTATTAGAATGATTACTTTGAAAATAAGATAAGCAGAATGATTCAACACAGTATTTTAGTTCCAAGGTTTTTAAATGGTAAAAATAGAATACAGTAAGAAATATGGCCTGAATAAAGGGACTGGTCTGTTGACTGACATTTATTGTGACCACTAAAAAGGGCAAGTTCTTCAAAGATCATTTTGTTGAATATGTATGGCAAAATAAATATTAATTCTAAATTTAAGCATTCTTTTGTGATTTTGGGGTCTACAAACTATTGTCAAATATGGAAGATAAGGAAAATATTGTGATATAATTTTAGGTCAATATCAAAACCCACTATCAAAATTATGCGAAATGTTTGCTTTTTGAAAAGCCTTAATGCTTAGATGCGCCTGAACAGGAATAGAAATATAGCAAAAATATAGGTTCCATAGACAAACAAGAGGGATAAGACAAGGAACTGATGCTGGGAGCCAACCCTGAAGGCATCTCCTTCTATTGCCAGAAAAGGCTGCCCTTGAACACACAGTGAGGATGACCTCCAGCTGACAACTTCAGAGAACTTGCTACGCCGGTGCACAAAGGCTTCAGCTCGCAGTCATCTATTCATTATTCAAGGCGAAAACATACAAAGAAAACTAATTTTCTGTAAAGTTGGGTTGTTTTTTTCTTCTTCAGTTTTTATCATTAAACACACTTCTAGTTTAAGATTGTTCTAGTGTGCAACTCAGATGAAGGTATAAAGCTTAGAAAACACTTAGTTTGATTACGCCAAGCATCCCGCTGCCTGATCGGCAATGAACAGGTGTTTCTGTGTTTGCTCCACTCAAAGCTCTGATGAACCATAGCCCTTATGTGTGTTTCTCCAGATGTATTTACTGGGCTTTTATTTTTGGCAGTCTGAGCTTCAGTGAGGACTGGGGGCTGCGTTCCCAGTTCCAGTGCTGAGGGGAATTTCCAGAGTTCGCTCCTAAATAAAAACAGACCTCAGAGGGATTTTTTTAAAAGAACTACTTTCATAAAAGGCTCTACAGTTGAAGCTAATATTGAAATTCATTTAGAAAACAAGGTTTTGTGTGCATTGGCATAAAAAACGTGCTTTGAAAAAGAAAACAATCCTACATTAGAAACAAGGATAACTGTGCGTTTCTGCCCCTTTGCTTTTTTGCAAAGGGGCATTTTTTGGTCGTTTTGTATCTAATGTTTTCCAGGTATGAAAAAGCATGGTCTGCCACAGGATGTTAAAGGCCAATCATGAATAAACTGGTAATAGTTGTAATATTTTCCCCTGAATTTTTGATCAGGAGTGAATGGATTGGTCAAACATTGACTGGAAATCTCTGCACTGATTAGATTCCTAAAAAACCAACTTCCTCAAATCTGAAATCTTAATTTGGGAAAATAAAACTCCAAACTATTAGCTTCCCCTAAAATATGCCTGAAGTTTTGCTTGGCCTCAAACAATCATTATGTATGGTCTGGTCTGGTGAGCTGAATTTAACCTTACTCCCCAGAACTGCAGGGGTCTGCAACCTGCGGCTCTGGGGCCATAAGTTGCTCTTTGGACCTTCTACAATGACTCTTAAAACGTGTAGCTAAAAATGACAAAGAACCACAAAATGTTTTAAAATATAGCTATTATAACAAATGCAGGTTTTAGCAGTTTTTCTGATTTTTGATGGACTAATTATATTGAATTTTCACAACAGAATGACACTAAAAGTACGACTAAGATTTTTTTACATCTATTTTTTTATCATTCTGACAAAAAATTTTGATTTTTTTATATACACAATTTTCCACAATTATCAGCATCCCATGGAAGAAAATGTATTCATCCTCTTTTTAATAGAGGCAGAGAAGTTATTATTATTCTTTTTATTTTTAAAACCTTAAAATACAAATAAAATTATGCTTCTTTAAAAATGACAACAAATTTCCTATAGTGGATATTTATCAAAAATGTTAAGTTGTCTGTTTTCAAAAGGTCGTGTAACATTTGCAGCTTTACAAGTTTTATTAAGCTGGACTGAAGGCAAAAATGGTTCTATGGATTGTACAGGTTGTTGAACCCTGGTTTAGAAGGTAGAAAATGGGAACGCTTGGGGATATAAATTGGTAGAGTTTGAACTTACCAAAGCCTTGTACACAAAACAACAAAAGATTCATAATATGATTTATAATTCAAATCACTCGCTCATTTCATTCATTTAAGCACATCTGCTCTGCAAATTTACAACATTATTCAAGTTACAGACAGACTCCTAAAATTCAGCATCTTCTCATTAATGCTTCAGTTGTGATTGAATTCTATAATTAAAAGCTTATTTACACGGGCAAAGCAGAAGCCGTGAGAGAAGAGGAAAGACTGTTGGCCAACAAAGAAAGCGGCTCAGCCTCCATTAGCTGATGGATAATCTACAACCCTTTCTGCTGCTAAATATGATGTCATTACAGCTTGCACATAAATCAAGAAAGGAAGCTGCACACACAGCTGTCACTTTGCCCCATAACCCAGGCCCCGCTTCGCTGTAAAACGCTGTCCTGGTCACCTTGGGAGGACATCATCTGACTGCAGATATGATCTCCACTGCAACAGTGTCAGAAAATAATTACTGAGAGATGTGTCTGTCTTGAAATACTAAAAAGAGTCAATCTAAAAAAAAAAAAAAACACATTAGAAAGACTATTATTTATGATGTGATGCGTGAAATGGAGGAAGAGATGTGAAAAGAAATCCCAATAACATCATTAGTGGTCTTATCAAACTTAAACTGGTTATTATGGGTTAAAATAACATGCATGTGCATTTGAGAGGCATGTTAGGCACATGATATATAAGGTGACAGGAAGTGGTTAATGTATTGCTAACTGAATTCTGAGAAATGAGCTTCATGGGTTCGAATTTTGAAGTCTTGTGTTTTAATCTCTTCACTTTAATCATCTTTAATAAACCGTGTTCTTAGATCTGACCCCCGAGACTTCCTGAAAGGGATATTATCCAGGATGTATATGAGAGCATTAACACAACTCTACAGAGGCAGTTAGGAGCTTGTTTACTAAAGCAGATTATATGAATCAGATCCATGTAATTTCATCTTGCTGCAGGCTGCTCATAAACAGAGTAATACTACACAAGATGCTGTTAACTTAAAGTCAATAAAAGACTGAAAATACTTTTTCTCTAATTAAACAAACACTTTAATTTGAAAGTATTTTTTTAATGTGGCGACACCATTCAGAAAAAAATTATCTGTACAACCTTTTTATGTAAAACTGCATCACTGTCGACCCACACAATGTATAAAAAGGGCCACATTTAATATAAAAACATACTAGAAGGTATTATGGTTTTTTTTTCTGCTCCCAGCGGCTCTCAGGGAGAAGATTTTAATTAAAGACAGAAAGGCAGTTAAGTCTGAGCCAAATATGTTTTTGATGCATACATATTCTGCTAATTGGATAAATAGTGGATAACTATAATGTCAGAATAGAATTTGTTCGGGTCAACAATCAAAAAATAAGAGGTACAGCCGACCTGTAACAGAAAATAAAGGCTGCAAATTCTCATATGAGAAGTTGACCCATAGTTATCAAAAATCAGCATGTTGCTGCAGATAATTATAATAATCAATAATTTAACTGACCGGTGCAGCTCCAAACACAATCCTTTCAAGCAGCAGCAGAAAATCAAACACTTCTGAAAACAAATGTGATCAAATGTGATCGGTGGTGTTCTCTTGTCAAATAAAAACAAACAGTAGGAGGGTCGTGTCAGAAAGATGCTGATCAGCCGAATACTCCCACACGGTTCTTAGGCGAGGTCTCATCAAGATAAAACAAGTGAGGCCAAGCTTGAGTGGACAAAGGTTGAGATGGACTCCTGCGTTTAAATGAAACAGTTGCTGTGTGTTTCATGCACTTTCCTGTTATAATACGGACATATAATGGGTTAAAAAACGGACAAAAAAAAGACAGAATCTGACTGGAAAGATAGAGTTAGTACCTCAGTGATCCTTTAAATTGTATTTTCCACTGATAACTGAACTGACAGACACTTATTTTCGAATTATTCCTGATTATTTTCTATATGCAAATAAGAGGGCGATGTTATCTGAAGCAACATTAAAACATTAAACCTGATCCATTATGTGTGTCAGGATGTGCACCGCAGAAATACATCCTAAAAGCAAAGAATAAAGAAGCAACAAATGTATCCTCCTTAATAATTGACACGCGTGTCCTGGGCCTCCTCCTGGTGGGACGTGCCTCCTGAGGGAGGCATCCAGGGGGCATCCAATACAGATGCCCGAGCCACCTCAACTGACTCATCTCGATGTGGAGGAGCAGCGGCTCTACTCTGAGCTCCTCCCAGATGGCCGAACTCCTCACCCTGTCTTTAAAGGAGTACCCGGCCACCCTGTGGAGGAAACTCATTTCAGCCGCTTGTATCCAGGATCTCGTTCTTACGGTCATGACCCAAAGTTCATGCCCACAGGTGAGGGTATGAACGTAGACCGACCGGTAAGTCGAGAGCTTCGCTTTCAGCTCAGCTCTTTCTTCACCAGAACGGACCGGCACAGTGCCCCCAGTACTGAGGCAGCCGCACCGATCCATCTGTGGATCTCCTGCTCCATTCTCCTTCACTTGTGAACAAGACTCCGAGATATTTGAACTCCTCCACTTGAGGCAGGAACTCCCCTCCATCCTGAAGAGGGCAAGTCACCCGTTTCCGGTCGAGAACCATGTCCTTGGACTTGGAGGAGCTGATCCTCATCCCAGCTGATCCAACTCCCATGAACCCTCAAGCACCCTGTAGAGGGTGTAGAGCTGGTCCGGTGTTCCACGGCTGGGACGAAAACCACACTGCTCCTCCTGAAGCAGAAGTTTAACTATCGGCCGGCTTGCCTCTTCAATACCCTGGCCTAGGCCTTATCAGGGAGGCTTAAGAGTGTGATCACACTGTAGTTGGAACACACCCTCCGGTCTACTTTCTTGTGGTTTGCCACTTTCAGGCCTGCCAAGTCTGTCAGGCTTCCTCCTCTTCCAGGGGACCCAACTCACCACCAGGCGGTCATCGGTGGACAGCTCAGCCTCTCTCTTCTCCCGAGTGTCCAAGATATGTGGCCGAAGATCTGAAGACATGACTACAAAGTTGATCATCGACCTCCTGCCTAGGGTGGCCTGGTGCCAAGTGCACTGATGAACACCCTTATGCTTGAACATGGTAGTCATTATGGACAATCCGTGACTGGCACAGAAGTCCAATAATGTAAGACCACTGAGGACCAGATCGAGGAGGGTATTCCTCCTAATCACACCCTTCCAGGTGTTACTATTGTTTCCCATGTGGGCATTGAAGTAATTAGATTTACATTACTATTGTACGTTTCGTTTAATTAACATTTTTTTCACCTAATTAAATTATCTAGTTATTTTATAGTCATATTTATGAAATGTATTTATAATGCTAATGATTATTTTATATTGCAGCTTATTTGTATATTTAAGTCAATACATATTCATTTCTGTAAAATGTTTTAAATTTTATTATATTATTATTATAATGGAGGCGCTAAAATCAAAGCAGTGCTAAATTTGATAACCTTAAAATGTATAACATTAATATTTACCATGTTCTCATTTTAATGATCTCTGAATTCACGGATTCTAATTTTCACAGAGGTGAAATTAATCATGTGTTGGTTTTTACAGCACTCAATTTTACTATCTTCAGTATTTAACACCTTCAATTCATTACAAGTTAATTTTTGTTACTTTGACCCCTCATTTATGTAACTGATCATTTATTTATTGAACGACTGGCATTCCTACTAATTTAACTATTTTACATTTTTATGTTAAAATATGTTTTTCCTTGATTTTTTATTTGTTTGATTATGATTGTTTATTTAGCCTATTATTGACTGATCACTAGCTATTTATTTATTCTAGTACTCATTTATTCATTGAAAGAAACATTTTTTAGGTGTTTATTAGTTTTTGTTTCGGATGAGTCTTAATCAATTCTTCACTTATCTATTTGATTTATTGAGTCATTCATTCCCTCTAGTATTTATTTACATAGTTACACCTTTATTTATCTAATATACTCTTCATATTTTGCAGTCATGTGTCAACAAACAAGACAAGAGCACATTTCAACTCTACAGATCAAGATTTTAACCCAAAGCAAGAACTGGAGGCAGCCAGAAGCAGAGCAGTTTTTAGAAATTAGAAAAGCAAAAACAAGAACAGAAAATAAAGCAGTTTGTTAAAGAGGAATCCTGGAGCTTCTGGATCTCACTAAAATAAAAAAAAGCAAGAAGATGATTGATTGGTTGTTGGGGAAAATCCAACACATGGCTTAGACCCGGCCCGCAACTATGAGCCTGTAAAATGAAAGCTGGGATGCATCGTGGCTGGTGGAACTGGTAAAACAACAGCTCCCTCTTCAGGGGTTCTGATGAGTTTGGTGGGAGATCTGGCGGTTTGCCAACCTGTCACTAAAGCATCTGCGTGTGTGCCAGATGTTGTAGCTCCCTGCCCAGATGTGTGTATTCCTTTTAATATGCCACAAGTGAAATTAATGGAACAAAGGAGCTGTAAGAAAATAAGTTGAGACAGAAGGCAGGGTCGTCAGTGTGTGTGAAAGGGGCTGAAGCCGAGTCGCCACCATTGTGGGGGACAGACGGTGTCAAGTTTCAAGCAAAACACAAGAGTGGAGAGGGAAAATAACAGGAGTTCATGTTACTGTGACCGTCTTGATTTGACAGATAAACGGGGAGCCAATGAAATGTGAAGTCGGGTTGGTTTTTCCACTATGTTTTTAAATTAAAGTGGATGGTGAAACCATCCACTTTATGCCGCTATTTCTTTTTGAGGTAGTAAAATATGTTTAAAAAAAGATGGTATATTCTTTATTTTGTGAAGTTCTTATGATTAGTAAACTTGGTACAACTTCTGGTAAAACTATATAGTTGGATTTTGTCAAAATATTGTCATGGTGAATGTTAAAAGATATTATTTTCTTATATTAACATCTGTGAAGCAAAAATTTGTTCTTAAATACTCTCTCTGGGTCCTGGCCCAGTCTTCTTTATCCCGGTTTCTGCTACGACTGCAGATCCATCGAAAGTTTACAATTAAGGCCAAAATTATTCATACCCCATATGATTTAGACTGATTATCCAATTTAAAGGCAGGACCCTGGCCAGGCCACTCCAAACGTTAATATTACTTCCCGTCAGGGGAACCATGTTGGTAAAACGGAGAGATCACTTTAAACCCGAATCTGCCAACAGTATAAATAGTTTTGGGCTTAATGTAGATAAATAACTATATCCTTGTCGCCATGTCCCGACTTTTGAAGATTTGTCTTACATGAACAGCATGTGGTCTTGTCTTTCCCATTTTGAGGACTGGCTAAGAAAGAAGAGGAAAAAAAATAATGAAATCTTAACACAAAAGTTAGTCATGTTTATGTCACGTGTTAGCTGGTGAAGCAGTACCAGTGATTTTGTAAAATAAACAAACTTTTGCACTAATGTACTAATTGTCTTTTTTCTTATATCATAGAAAATATATAAATGCAGTTTAGGTATTTGTGTTTTGCAATATTTTTGTAAAAAATAAGGCTTGTCTAACTATGTTTTCCAATTCTTTTGTTTTTATTTTGATATGTTTCATAAAACGGGCATCTCTTTTCAGACGTATGCAACATTTTAATAGAATGAAGCAGCTTTGTTGATGCCCTTTTAGAAATTTTTTGGTCTAAAATTCTGGGCCTTTTACTGTATGTTTGGTTTTATTGAGGTTTTATTTTTGTTTGTACTTTCTGTATACAAATTTGTACCCATTTGTATTTTCTGATTGATTGTCTCCTGTTTTCTGTTGTGTTACAAGGTTCGAAGGGGGTTTTCTTTCATTTAGATCATAAGAGTTATGAACTAAATCATAAGCTGAACTAAACATTTGTATTTTTGTTCATTGATGTGTTTTGTTAAATGCTTTTTGCACATCAGGGTCACAAAGCAGTTTGCTCTGGAACCTCACAATAAAGTCTCATCGTTGAAAATAATAAAATATTCCAACATTAAATTAATTACAATTTGCTTTAATCCACAAGTTTTCTGAAAATGTGTCAGATTACCATTGTTCACACTTGAGTTGTTTGTTACAACTACAAGTCCAACCCAAAGTACCTGGAAAACTAGTATGTTAGGGCACAAGCTCTCAAATTACAACTCTGTATGTGGAAAATGAAAGACATCAAAGTTTTCTGTACAAGACAAAAAAGTTGTTTATTTATTGTAAAGTCAGAAAAACACTTGTCAGTTTTGCTCTATTTTTTCCATAGGCATAGATGCACAAAAAAACTAACTCTTTGCAAACTGACTTGGACTAGATGGGCCAAGGTCAGTCTTTGCACACACAGCTGTGCACACAGTCTGGCAAAGCTGGTTTCCATGTCACCCAAAACACTATCAATCATTTCTAATAAAGGCAGCTGAAAAGTGTGACGGGTAACAGGAATCCCCCTGAAACACAGGCCAACGCTGCCGAGCACACCCTAAACTCCTCTGTTCTCCAGCTCCTCTTTCTCCCTGCACTCCTGCCGGACTTACGTTTTCTTCTCTCGGCCTCTTTCATGCATAGCAAACCTTCCCCTCATGCAGTTTGTGCTTCTTTGACATCTTTGCCACAGATCAGAGCTGCAGTCAGTAAGGGAGAGAAACGTGTGTATGAAGAGCGGGGAGAGGGTTTTGGTTCACTTGCTTCTTTGATATTGCTTGATGCAGGGAGGTATTCTCATATAAAACAACCACTGGACTATGCAACCCATTCCCTCCTCAATAAGCTCTAATAAATCAGAAAGCTCTGATTACTTCCTGTCACATAAACAGTATCAGAACCAGTATGAGTATGAGACCTGGCTAACAACCATGAAGGGCACAGCTATTGACTGGCAGATGTGTCTAAAGAGAGACACGTCTGACTTCACTCGAGGTTTTTAACAACAAAACCCATTTTAAACACAAACATCCAGTCTTAAATACAAATGGTGTAGGATTTAAACATCAAGTTGCCTCAGTTTTCTGTGGCACATGGTGGGGATTGTTATGCGTGATATGTGCATATCTAAGTAAGGTCTTGGTCTACAACTATGCCACACTGGCTGCATCCAAACTCTAGAAGAGCACTGCCAACAACAAAAGGGAAGTGTTTGCTGTAAATGTGATCACATGGCTTGTAGGAACAATTTATTTTTAGGACTGCAACATGACTGCAACTCAATAAACCGCTTCAGGAGAACCTATTTGACAATATTTAGTAGGATGACAAATCTCAAAGAACAGCACATAAAGCCCTGATTTCAAAAAATATTTCAAGAACATGTGAGAAACAAAGTTGCTCACATCTGTCCATCTGGAGAGGGTTTCTAAAGCTTTGGGATTCCAGAGAACCACAGAGAGAACCATTATTGACAAACATGGAGAAAACATGGAACATTGGAGAGGCTGCTCTACCAAAGTTACTCCAAGAGCTCACCGACGACTCTTCCAGGAGGTAAAAGAACAACATCTAAGGACTGTTGGAGGAACTTCTAATTAGTAATTCGTGACTACATGTTTCCCCTGTGATATAAACAAGACATGACACAGAGGTTTATATCGGTTGTCAGGAAATGGTTGCAAGAAAACAGCTACTCCCCCTGAACTTGTCCATATCTACAGTCATAAAAATAATTAAAAACAACTGGAACTGGACAAGTGCCATATTTGTCTTGACATAATGTAAAGTGAGATGGCTGGTAAGGGAGGAAAGCAAATCTCCAAAACTCACTGTGGGACAACTACTGACTTAATTTCCAGTGTCAGATTAAGCTACCGCAATACAAGGTTCATTTATTTATTTCACATTTTTCATACAACTTCACCAGCTTGTCTATGGCTTTATGTTTTTAAGATGTATTTAGGTTTTAACATTTCTACACTGAAAACCTCCATTACAGACTACATACAAATACACAGCACCATTATTTTTCTACCTGTATCAACATATTGATGCAGCTGGTCTCCAGCATTCTGGGTCACAGACATCTTGTCCTCTCACTCAGACACACACATACACCAAATTGTGTAGAGGACCAGTTTTCTTCAACACTGACAAAGGGGCTACAGAAGGAAATGTCAGGATGCCCTCATCCACAACAGATACGTCATACTAAAAGTATGTAAAAGAGGTTGGTTTTAAGTTACAACACATATAGGACCCGGACAGTGAATTACTTACCTTTCAGGTTGAAATCTCCAGGGACATATTAAATAAAAGTGGAAATAGAAATACCATTGTACCAATAATTAAACATGTCTTTGTCATGGTATTTATAATCATTAATTTTCAAGAATAAGTATAAGTTACTTTCCTGAACTTTTATCCAACCCCACAACATAAACAGCATAAACCGGTCGAATAAAACTGGGATTGCTTGGTTCAAACCACAGTTAAAAGACACCATTATGCAGTACTTTACGTTGGTCTATAACATAACACTGAAAAAAAGGAAATACACTAAAGTTTTGTAATGTGAAAACACATGACAAACTTCCATGGGTATGAATACTATCAAACCCTTCTCGTTTGTTTTTACTGACGGTATCTACTGTACCGAGTCTTTTCTCTTTGTACGTCTGAATATTACCTTTTTGTTTGTGCACCAAACCATACCAACATGATCTTGTTAAGCCATTTAAATCCTGCACCCAACCTCCTGTACCCACTACAGAGCATTGCTTATTGGATGTGCTGTAAGCACTCGGTCACGAATGGGTACCAATGGATGATGAAGCCACTAAGGCTGAACAATGTTATTACTGAGAGCCATACTTATGATTAGCGAGTTTTAGTTGGCCACCTACACAAATACACACAAACAAAGAATACCACACAGTTCAGATTACATGCAAGAAACAAACATCTAAGTGAAGATGTGAAGTTTTTTTTTTTTAAACAACAAGCAAACAGAGTAACGTTGAGGCCCCCTAGGTAAGAGAAAACCCGGGTGTGGCATGGATTAGCTGGGCACAGAGCCAAAGACACTCGGCGTGCCTGTGTAGGTTACTTCAATACGCAGACAGAACTGTGAGGTCTCCTCCGTTCAGTAAACAAACGGATTTGCCAAGTCTTTCATGCAATTCCTAAAAGTCGAAAAACTCTGTCTTTCAACCCTTAAATCGTTGATTACGTCACACAAGTCTTCAATATCTAAGAAACCAAAGGCAAACAAAAGCACGCTCCTCTCTTTTGGTTTGCCTCTAAGCTCATTTTACTTAAATCTAATAAGCATTTACACATCAGTCACCCCTGGGAGATGGGGTATGCACACACAAAAAGCCATCTCAAACACCTCTGCTCCCATAAAATTGGAAATTAGATCATATATGTAAACAAAGATGCATGCACAGGGGAATAGCAACGATATCTACTTAGATTTACCAAGTTAACTTGATAAATGCTCATATAAATCTGATTTAAATGCCTTTCAAATTCTACGCTTTTTAACATCGGCATAAAATGATTTCCACGTCATCTCAGCAAACAATCTTTGAGTTGCACTGACTCACTCTCATGACCTTACCAAGTGAGCCTTAAAAGCTACTTATTACAATATTTAAAGGACATCTAAGTGTCATTCATGCTGATTTATAATCTACACAAGAACCTTCTGTGACCGTCAGAACTTCTGCATACCAGCTAGAAATGCTAATCATCTATAGTACCATTTATCTGTCCATTTATTAGAACCTTTTAAGGACCTTTTCAAGTCTTGAGATGTAAAAAAAAAATCTTAGGCACACACTTTTTTTTAAAACCCAAGTTATCCCAAGAAGCTGGAAGTTACACTGTCATTCCAAGACTAAAAGCTAAGCAAATATACTAAAAATGTTTTTTATTTCAAAAGCACAAATGATAATTAACTGTGTTTTTGGTCAACGTAATTAAAGACAAGATTACCGTCTGATGAGGCAACAGTTGGAATTATTTCATAATATTTAAAGAGACACACGAGACGTACCTTCACAAATGTCTCTTAGGGCTCTTCTATTAATCGGAATTCAATTTATATTTTAATTTCTGCTCCAAAAGATCACATAATTAATGTACTTTTCTCCAAACTCATTTACCCAATGAAACACCCGTGACATACTGAGAATGTATTGGTTGCTGCAGCTTCCCGTCAGTTTGTGATGTGTGTCACAACTTTTATCCTGTTTTTGCATTCAAACACTAAAGGAACATGTTAAAAATATCAGCTGTATATTACAACTTGTAATATTGATTTAATGAGATATAAATAGGAGTTTGAAGTGCGAACAAACAGTTTGTATTAGCAACCTTTACTGTTTATATGCACAGCAGCCATTTTGGATACTGAAATCAGGGCTGACTTGCAAGAGACAAGAAGCTAGTATTAGCCTGAACCTTCACACATGTAAAGATCCTCAATGGAAATGAGATGAACATTTACAATACTGAAGTCATATCCTAATGTTTACCCAAAAAATGCCATGCGAAACATTATTAAACTACTTCACATTATAATAAAAAAAATTTAAATAACTAATAGGCTGATTTTTAAGTTAAGTTGATAAAAACATTGAAGATTCTTTTTGCTGTGTTTTCATTAAAATGTATTCATATTTAAAAAGAGAGATCATATTTCTCCTATTTTAGCTTCCCTTCATTGCCTCCCTGTTAAATCCAGAATAGAATTTAAAATTCTCCTCCTCACATATAAAGCCCTTAATGATCTAGCTCCATCATACATCAGAGATCTGATTGTTCCATAGGTTCCTAACAGAGCACTTCGTTCTCAGACTGCAGGTTTACTGGTGGTTCCTCTACATAGTTCCTCTAGGTAGAGTCTCTAGAAGTAGAATGGGAGGCAGATCCTTTAGTTATCAGGCTCCTCTCCTGTGGAACCAGCTCCCGGTTTTGGTCCGTGAGGCGGACACCCCGTCTACTTTTAAGGCTAGGCTTAAAAACTTTCCTTTTTGATAAAGCTTATAGTTAGAGTGGCTTAGTTTATCAAGGAGGAAGCCTTCCTCCCTCCCTGTTGGATGGAGTAAGGGGGAGTCAGGTTTAGCCTAAACCCGCTCAGTTATGGTTGAGGTGCAAACACACCCTCCATTTCTGCAACCTGAATGACCCCCTCTCTTTTCCAATGGTTATAATCAGTCTGACAGAGAGAGGTATCCCAATCCTTGTGGTTTTTAGTATAACAATGACCATCAGTGGGACACTTTGTGGGGTGCTTTGAAACGACATTGTTGAAAATAAGCGCCGTTTAACTAAATAATCTGAACTGAAACTATCTGTGTAGTTATGGTGCTATAGGCTAAGGCTGCTGGAGGACATAATGACCACTTTCACCCTCTTCGCTACATTCTCACACTACTCTCCAATTTTGCATTATTTGCTGTTATTTCAGCTTTTAACTTTGTTCTCTCTCTTGTCTCTTCCTAGAAGCTACACCTGGCCTGACTCTGTGTCTACCTGTGACACCTTTCTGGAGAGGGGAATCCTCCAAGCTTCTGCTGGCAACAACTTAATGCTCACCCTCTACCGATGATCCACATGGCCCTGTCTTTTAGTGTTTAATCCTTTCTCTCTCCTAGACATGGCGATTGACTGAGGTTTTACTGTAACTAATTATATGTGCTCTCTTTCAGACTCTAACCTTGAAAACTGGATCAGAGTTTATATGTTCTTTCTTTCTACGTGAAACGACTAAAGGAGCTACATCCATTAACATTTACTTTTCCTTCCCATAGAAAGTACTCCTGGATCAGTGATTCTTAGTTCTCTTTTTGTCTCTGCTCTGTTCTCTCTAACCCCCAGTCGGTCGTGGCAGATGGTCGCTCACACTGAGCCTGGTTCTGCTGGAGATTTCTTCCTGTTAAAAGCGAGTTTTTCCTCTCCACTGATGCTACATGTATGCTCAGTATGAGGGATTGCTGCAAAGTCAACGCCAGTGACTGTCCACTGTCTCTACATGCTCATCCAGGAGGAGTGAATGCTGCAAGTCACTGACTGGATGCAATCTGCTGGGTTTCCTTAGATAGAAACACTTTTTATCCAATTTGAATAAATAACTAACTCTGACTGCACTGTTCAGTGGTTAGGACTAATTGTAATGTATGTACCTGACTTTTGTGAAGTGCCTTGAGACGACATGTGTTGTGAATTGGCGCTATATAAATAAAACTGAATTAAAATTGAATTGAATTGAATATTTATCAAATATGTGATGAACCCAAAAAAAATTACAACTTTGTTATCTACCAATACGATGTGATTCCGATTTTTATTTAATCTCTTTTACATAATTTATATTTAACAGTGAAATGTGTGGATTGGCTGGGAGAGAATTACATCTGTAAGTCATTGTAAGAATAAATTTAGATTAATAAGCAGAATGAATAAAATGATCCCATCATTACTTTTTTTGTCTGTAAATTAGAAAAATACTATGCATACCACCTTTATTTAAAATAAACCAAGGTCCACAAAGTGCTGTACAAACAACAAACAATTAAAGAAATGAATATCCAACAAGTTAAGAGTCATGCCTCTTAAAATGTGCCACAGGTTTCAGCAAATAAATATGTTTTAAGGTTCTTAAACTCAGGCCCCATCCAAACGGAGACAAGAACGCATCACTAACCCCAAAATAGAGTGTGTTACAGTAATCCAGTCTAAATTTAACAAAGGCATGGATTACTGTTTTAAAAAGGTGCCTTGGTAGAATGGGCTTTATTCTCACAACTGCTTAAATCTGGCTTCCGAGTTTAAGGTCTCCATCCATTTTAACTACCAGACAGGTGATGATCGGTGTAACGTACTGTGGATTTATGGTGCAGGTCTCAGACGTGCCACCAAAAACCATTATTTCTAAATGTAAAAAGTTCAAAGCCATCCATACCTTTATGTCATTGAGACATTTGAACAGTGAGTCTACTGAAAAATCTTTTGACTTTTTAAGAGGAAGAAAAATCTGGGAGTCATCTGCGTACCAATGGAAGGAAACTCCATGTTTTCTGAAAATAGAGCCAAGGGGGTAGCAGATATAGAGAAAAAAAAAGGGGTCTAAAACAAAAAAAGAAATAGACATATTTGCAATTCATTCTGGGTCCATGTATTCTGCTTCGATTAACTTTTATCTCTAACCTAAACATATAAGGACAAAGGACAAGCCATACTGTGAGGAGAAATGGTTAATCAGTCAGATGAAGAGATGGTAAGGTGCCTGAAAGAAAACGGTCAGTCAACTTCTTGCGAGTTGACTGACGAAAAGAGCTGCAGGGCAGAGAAACAGGCCTTCAGTGAGTGTATGTGTCAGAGTGATGTATATAAGTCCTGATTTGTTCCTATTTTGCATGAAATTTAAGATGAAAGTGAATTATCCTACTCCCTGCTTTCTACCTTTTAATAAGCCTTTTGACTGACATGTGTGCCCGCTTCAAGATCATGTCCTAGATTTCCAACGCAGGTACAGCCCAATATTTCAACACAAACACAAACAGCCAGACTACAATTTACAAATAGACTGAGGGACCTTACTTTTTGCAAACATATCCTGTAGTTTGATAAAGCTAAAACTGAAGAACTCGACCATAATGAATACAGAACACTGTACCAGAATAGTGGTGGCAGCATCATGCTGTGTGGGCGTTTTGCTGTAGGAGGGACTGGTGCACTGGGCATCATAAGGAAATATCATTATGTGGAAATATTGCAGCACCACCTCAAGACATCAGCTAGAAAGGTAAAGCGTGGGTTGAAATTGGTCTTCCAAATGGATTATGACTCTAAGCATGCCACCAATTTAGCTACAAAGTGACTTAATGACAAATAAATCAATGTTTTGGAGTGGACAACACAAAGCCCAGATCTCAGACTCTTCGAAAAATTGATGGCAGGAGGAAGGGGCCAAAATAATAGAAAACTCTTGTGAGATGTTTGAGGAAGGATACCAAAAGGTTTGGCCCAGGTCAAACAGTTTAAAAGGCAATTTTACCAAATACTAAACATACGTATGTAAACTACTAAATTAAAAAAAAAAGGTTTACAAACTCTGTAAAGTATTCCCTTTGTTCATAACACTGGTGTTTGACCAATGGAAATAATTTTAGAAATCCTAATTGGCATAAAACAGAAAAAGTGTAGTCTGATTACTGCCAAACAAAGAGAAATAAAAAGGTTATTCCTCTTTTTATATAGTGTTTGTAAATATCTTGGTCAACTGAAGGTACAACGAGAAAGTATGAAACTCAACAAAAAAAATATGTTAAAAATATAATCATACAGCGCATCCCTGCTCTACTTTTTCAAAGAGAAATTACGCTAGGATTAATTATGCAGACATGTTTAAAATGCAAATTATTATACTGAGAGAGGTGAATGCAAGAAATAAGGGCAGTAGGAGCACAGATAACCCTTCTTCTCTCTCCGGCACAGAGCTTGGTGAGTTTCCCCTGAATTGATGTTGCAGTAGACCCTAATGAGGGGAAGGAATACACAGGATCCCACTGCTCGGAGATACTCGCTCAGCCTTGGTGTGTGCAAATCCGGAAATGTCTTAATTTCAGGGAGAGGTTTGACTCTGCTCACAACTATATGTTTGCAAGAGCACTATAGCTTATTTGAAAGTGTGACAGAGGTTTCCAGCTGATGTGAACTGTTGGCTAGAGCAATACCAGCTAAGCCGACCTTCAGAGTTGCTGTCAGGTTAATATTCGCAGTCTATTTCTTTCCTTTTGTTTCTTTTGGACACACAAACCTTCGACAGGTAGTGTATATTTAGGTATTTTCTTTAATAAACATCTATCTTTCTTATGTAGCCTGGATCAAAGGGATTAAGAGAAAAGAATAAAGCATCCAAGCTCTGTCTCACATAAGTATCTGGTGATGTCTTTCCCAGTAGATCCATTAGGTCATTTTTCTGGCTGTGGTATAACATGATATATTTTTGTTACGCTCAGATTTCAGACCCTGGATCCCTACAGTGAACTCTTTTTATGTAGGATCAAAGATAGGTTAAAAGAAACAAAACTACTTTTGTTGTAAATGCCTTCACATAATATTGTCTGAAATGAGAAAAAGATGAGGTTTGTGACAGACGACATCATTAAAGGTTATGATATTTATGTTCTTCTCTACAATTTACTTAAGTTATGCAAGTTTTATGTCACACCTTAAAGTAACACACAAGTGATCTTTCTCTTTCTAATATTTCCATGACGCCATACTTTATGACCATGGCTCACTTGAATCTTTGATTAGATAATGCCAAAAGGTACATGTTTGTAAGTTTCTATCACTATCAATTATATGGTACTACTTGCCATAAAATAAAGCAACTATACAGAGCTGTATCGCACAGAAATGGACAATAAGTTTTAAAAATGTAAATACTGGTCGGTAAATGTAAATGTAAATGTACAGGGTTACTACAGGCTTCACCAACTCAAATTTTTTAAGACTTTTTAAGATCTTTTTAAGACCTTCATGAATGAAATTTGAGACTTATTTCACGACATACAAAAATGGGCTAAAGAATTGCAGTCATAAAATTACTTGCAAATCATATTAATTTATTTAAAAGTACAATGTACCAGAGAGATGCCTACAGTTTATGCTGTAGTGAGACGTCATGTTTTAACACAAGCTTCGTTTTAATGTTATTTTCTATCTGCTGAGCCTGGTAAGCCATTTGAAGTACCACCAGAAGTACTTTGAACTGTTCTAACAAATATACTTTACCTGCTGTAAGTATTGGCTTCACAAGTTTTATGTAGGAAAAATTTGGAAAAGTGTTTCTTTTGCCTGAATTTAAGTTTTATGATTAAATTATCTTTTGGATACTTATTTTCACTTTAGTCTTTAAAGTTCAAGAATTTGCACATAACCTTATATTTATGTCTGATGTGTCATTTTTAAATATTCAAGATGTTATGATTAAACAGTACTTGAGTAGCCATTTTGTCCCAATCACTGTTATCGTACCAGGTTATAGGGGAGTGAATGACCTGTGGGCTGATTCTTATAATCCTATCTAGGTAATATAAGGTTCCCCACACCCATTCTCTCTTTTGCTTCCTGTCTTCTATTCAGTATATAAGTGCTTGTACCTGACATAATGTTTACTGATGGTGGTCGTAATGATAATGGGGGGTAGCATGAGTTAGCCCTAATGGTTTCTGCCTCTGCCTTTGCCTCCTGGACACACTCTTTCTGTCAGTAAATGCCATAAACCTTGAAAGCAACCAAACATGGGCACCTGTTTTATCACTAGCCGGCTTGATTATAAACATCTTGGCTGTAACCAGAGTAGACACAGCAAAACACATCCACAGACACCTCTAACCCCTCTCCCAGGAGACTAATAACCACACTTGGGGGATGTAGCTGTGTATTTCAGTGAGTGTGTGAGCTAGATGAAGGTGCTAATAAAACCTCTAGATGGAGAGCCTTGTAAAAGCTGGTCCAATCACCTGTACACCATAACACAGGCAGAGAGGTGCAGGAGAAGGACAAAGGACAAAGCCTCCAACTCAATGTTTACCAAAATAAGCATTTGCTTCCACCTCTCACTTTATTATGCTACCCCTCTTCCCCTTTATTCTTCCACTGAATCATTTTGTCCAGACACAAAATGCTGTTATATAATTTCCTTTCAAGGACAAGCCTTATCTGAAGAAATATTTTTCTTATTTGAAGAAATATTTTAATTCACCCACATTGCAGGGTTTTACTCATGAACGAGCTGTTTAAGATCTTGCCCAGCCTCTGAATTAAATTTAAGTTTAGCCTCTGCCTAGGCCATTAAAACCTTCCTTTGATTTCTCTAGTTTATCAGACATTATGAAGTAGACTTGCTGCTTTGCTCTGGAACACTGTACTGCTGCTAAACCCAAGAGCACTTGAGCTTCAGGTTGAGATATTGTAGTTCGGGATTTTCTGGTAGAGAGCAAAGTACCTTGTGTTTTATCACATACAGTTGCCCAATCCTAAAGCAGCCCCAGACCATCACACCACCACCACCATGTATAACTGGTGGTATGATGCTCTCTCTCCTCGCCATTTTGTTTTTTTAAGGTAATTGGTGTTTTCCCCTTGAAACTCTCCCATGGAGGCAATTTTTACTCACTGTCTTTGTTATTGTAAAATCATGAACACTAAACCTAACCGAAGCAAACGAGGACTGCCATTTTTCAGATGTTGTTCTAAGTTCCTTTATCAGGGACTTCCAGCTGATCAATTTCGCGGATCCGCCATATTTATTTCTCGCTTACTCTAACCCTGATTTTGTAATCCAAGCTCAAGTATGCCTACACTGAAAGAGGTTAAGTTCGGTTATGTTGTTAGGTGTTGGGTGTATTAACCCACACAATTATTTTAGACATGAATGTATTGGATTGATATGACGTCCTACCAATTGTTTTGACAGCAGTAGCATCGTGCCTTCTGCTGATGTTAGCACTGTGTGCTCGATTTTAGCTCCTTGAGGGCGGGGTGTGACACGCCTCAACAGCATTTAAAGAAACTGCACCAAAACGAGCTTCTTTCAGACGCTCCTCAGAACAGGGGTAAAAGAGGGGCATGTGGAGCTACAATAACAAGCAATACAGACCAAAGCATTGCAGTTTCACTTTATATAGACAAAAATGGCCAGGCTGGTTTGGATAGCTTTTTCCCCTTTTATACATGAAATCATGATTTGAAAACTGCTTTTTATATTTTATTTGTCAAATATCAAAATTTGTGGGATGATCTGAAATGTGTAAGTGTGACAAAAAGCAAAAACAGAAGAAAATTGTAAAGGGGGCAAATAGATTTTCACAACCGTGTACTCTTCAGATCTGTGGGTTGGTAGCCCTATAGCCAGCACCACTTAATCTGTTTGTGGATTTCAAACTGTAATGTCATCCCATTAAATCTCGGATTAGCCTTAGGGGTGCCCTGCTAGACACCTTCTTTATCTAGCCTTTAACTCTTCTAGAAGTAAGCTTTCTGGTGTTGTCTTCTTTAAAAACTAAATATTTTAAAATATAAGATTTTATATAATTTTTTGAAGCTTTTCCACTACGCAAAATGCCAAAAACATGTACAGTCACGGACATATTATGGGATGGACAGAGAGGGCTGTCAACACACTTTTTACAATTAAACTTTCTCTCAAACCCCCAGTCGGTCGTGGCAGATGGCCGCTCACACTGAGCCTGGTTCTGCTGGAGGTTTCTTCCTGTTAAAAGGGAGTTTTTCCTCTCCACTGTCGCTACATGCATGCTCAGTATGAGGGATTACTGCAAAGTCAACGCCAGTGGACTGTCCACTGTCTCTACATGTTCATCCAGGGGAGTGAATGCTGCAAGTCAATGACTGGATGCAATCTGCTGGGTTTCCTTAGATAGAAAAACTTTTTATCCAATTTGAATAAATAACTGAATCTGACTGCACTGTTCAATGATTAGGATTAATTGGAATGTATGTACCTGGCTTTTGTGAAGTGCCTTGAGACGACATGTGTTGTGAATTGGCGCTATATAAATAAAACTGAATTGAAATTGAACTTAACATGCAGCAGCTCATTGAAGTGACTAGTCATTTTGCAGATGTGTTAGTGAAAGATTTAATGAATCTCTAGGCCATTAGCACAATAATAGATACTGATAAATGTAAAGAAAATTATCCATTAGTAATGCAATCAATACAAGTCAAAACAGGAATGGATGACCTTTATCTCAGGCTTTTTTTTGTCATGAAAATAGTATTTTAGAGAGGAATGGGGTTTTTAGAGTGAGTGTAAGATCTCCGTCTGAGGGGGATCGTTGCTGATTAATCTGTTGTTGTATGAAATGAGGATGTGACACCGAGCATGAAGAGCAAGGCACATAAAATAAAAACCATCACCACAGAGAAGAGAGTTAGCTACGGAACTGGAGCAAAAAGGAACAACCACCTGCTACTTGTTCCTGCTCAGCCATGTTGAAAAGTCCAAATAAAAACTGCCCAATTAGCCCTTCGTGAATGTTTAAGAATGCATCACATTCTTTTAATAAGAATTTATTTGATTATTTGCATCACTCTAGCTATATAACACTTGATTTATTTCAATCACAGCCTCTTGTGACTCAAGCTCTAAAAAAACAAGCTTGCATAAGGAACTATTAAGTAAATTTAGTAATTTCCCAAAACTATCAGCTGTTTGAAACAAAAATTACCCACCATCTAAGAACAAAACTAGAAGGGAAAGTTTGGGTTCTTTCCATTTGTGATTCTAGGATTTGACCTTTAGGTTGCTCAGCCCTCATTGCACAGCTTATGTGGCCCTAGGTCAGAACGATGGTTAAACAAGGTTTAGTCCAGTTTTTAGATCTAGTATTCGTGACTCTCTGTGATCTATAATCCCTATAAATTCAAATGCAAATTCCTCTACTACGCAAGTCATTTAACTGGAAAAGACCTCACTGTATCTCAAGCTTAAGCTGTATGACAGTAACAGTGCCATCATTACAAATCTGTCTCCAAAAGTAAGACACTGCAAACAGACAATGATTAATAAAAGAGCTGTCCTTAAATCACCAATAGCAATGTAAAGCAGTGGTGTAAAGCACACTGTCAAAGAACTCTAGAGAAACATCAGTGCACACCAGTGGCCAAACCAAGGTCCAAACAGAAATGGATGAAGGCGTTTGGTATAGAAGAATCAACTGGCCTGCACAGAGTTTTGACCTCAACTCAAAAAAAAAAACAACAACTTCGGGATGAAATATAGTAAAGACTGCAAGCCAGGTCTTCTCGTCCAGCATCAATGGCTGACCTCATAAATATGCTTCTGGAAGAATGGTCAAAAATTCCCTTAAACATCCAAAACCCCAATGGAAAGACTCCTTAAATTAGAATGCTTAAAAAGATGTTATAGCTGCAAAGGATGGGTCAACATCCTGTGAATTAAGAATGGGATGTCACTCAAATTCTTGTGTGAAGGCAGCTGAGGTGACAGAATACAAGCGTTACTCAGAAATAACGTAAGAGGTTACAACAAACAATGCTATGCGATGCTACTAACAATAAAAGGTGCCTGGAATCCTAAGCTGCAGTCCTGCCACCTGTCACCTTGATTGCTAAAAAAACATGAAATTAATGAAATCTCTCTCTGTTGTTTATCACTATGTGATCCTACATTGGAATTGTGGGTTTGTTCAACAAATACATTTTTAAAACCTCTAGAGTATGCAAAATTACATCAGTATTTGCATGCTTAATTGGAAATGTTCAAGTATGTCGATCTGCTGTTGGAGAACCTTCATGCATATTAAGAAATTAATTACAAACTACTTCTTGCTTGTGCTGAAGGCAAAACTGTAAAACAGACAAAAAGAAACTCTTTTTCTGGCATATGGGTTACACATTTCAACAAGGCTTCGGTGCCAAAATCTGACACAGGTTTTACTTAAAGAAAGCTCAGATAAACAACATGTGTCTGCCTCACATTTTTTGTCACAACTGATTACATCTGGGGGTGTAAGCTAGCCACACACTCTATACTACAATGCCAGCACACAGCTCTACAGCGGGCAAACATCTCTCTCTGCCAGTCAGAGGGAAGAAAAATACAGTCTCACACACACACACACACACACACACACACACACACACAAAGCAAGCAGGGGGAGAGGGAAGACAAAGGAAGAGAGGGAGGGCTGAAGTGTGGGAGAAACATCATGGGGGAACGAAGGGGGAAATGAGCGGGAAAGCAGGGATGGAAAAAACAAGATTGAATACTGTGAGCCAAGGGAGGTGAAAACAGAAAGAGAGAAAGAAGGAAGGGAATAATGAAAGAAGGTTTGGAAAGCTCCTGCAGTCATTTGGGGGAAAGGAAACAAAGAAGGGGGAATAAAAAAAGAAGAAGAAGCATTAGACAGCAAGAAGAAAAACAAGTTCACTTGAATGAATACAGGAGCAGCTGGGGGTTTTCAGGTTGCTTTAGTGATTTTCTTAAATTTACCTAATAATCTACACTAGTTTCTTTTTTGTCTTACAGCACTCAAGAAATATACAACATGGAGAAGATTAAAATCCAATCAGTTGCAAATAACAAAGAAGTTTCAGACGATGAGATACAATAAAGATCTACAGATCTGCTGGTCAGAAAGCATCGGCAAACTCAACGTGGCTAAGTGTTGTGGGTCAGGCTAACCACAGCACTCTTCTGTATGGACGCTGTTACTGTGGAAAGAAGACTCGGGACATTCCGGTCTGGTACAAGGATTGGTGAAAGTGACAAAAATTCACCTCTTCAGTTGGCCCGGTGTAATTGCCGTTGACCTGAGCGGCCGTAACATTATTTCTCCAGTATTGTGCTGATTGAGAAGAAAACAAGCACGAAGAAGAAAGTCTATCTCATTCGGATGCTACTTTAGTGTTCAAATGTAGTTGTGCACCTGCACCTCTTCACTATTATGTGTAGCCCCAATAGACATTTTCAAACTCTTACTTTGTTTCTCCTCTACTACTATTTCTTTTACTCAGACATGCTGCTCTTACGTTAAATCCTCTCTTCCCACTTTTGGTACGCTGACCCAGCATGCATTCACACTGCAAGCTAAACTTTGCCAGGTCACGGTTCTCTGGTCCATTTCAGGATCTGAGTAGGGTTCACATCAGCGTAATCCGCTGCAGAATCCGGACTCTGGAACAGTACAACGTGTTTCAAATGTTTGAGGTAAAAGCACCGTCAAAGTTATTTTTGAGTATCAGTAAGGTATTTAAAATAAAGTCCAAAGAAGCACTAAAGCTTTAAGAAGCCATTTAATAAGGAAACTGAATTCAGGCTGAGACAACAGACAGCTAGCCTTCGGCATGTGCTGGTGACTTTGGTCCTTCACTGTTTTGTCATTTTGCAGTACTGGTCATCTTGCATCCAGCTGGATGGTAGCCAGTAAATATGTTGGTGGCTCGTTTAGAATGAGAGAGAGTAAGAAAGAGCAAGACTTACAGAGGATAACAGGAAGGCTTAATGAAGTACAGCAAACTTGCTCTGTTTTAACCATTTGAGCTTCAATCCCCATGTTTGAAGCTCAAATGTTATGGAACATCATGGACTTTAAAGCTTTGGCAGACTTTTGGAACTCTCAAAGTTTTAGCTTATGGTTTACATCTTTACATGGAGACGTTTCAGTGCCAATAATATAAGATGCTGAAGACAGATTAAAACCCCAGAAGCTTTATTCCTTGCTTTAAATAATTAAAACCATGTTTTATAGCGACTGTTCTTTTACACACATGGCTTGAAGATGCCTCTTCTCCCACTTTCTTTATTTAATGATCGTTCATGGCAGGATGGATAAAAGAAAATGCTGTAATTTACAGTTCTAAAAGAAGCAAAATTGGCTAAAAATAGCCAATTTAGTTTAAGGTTTTACAAATCCCACAATTGAAATTGGTGACAAATCTTTGATGTGTGCATCTGAAAAAAAGGAAACTAAGGCATAAGTTGTAAAAGCTTCAAGGTATGTGTCGGTGAAGTTAAGTTAATCTGTACTACAACTGCCCAACCTTACAACAAAGAGACGCCGCAGGAAGCACCAGTGTTTACACAGGAGTCAGTAGGAGGTCATGAATTATGCATGGCAAAGGGAGGACTGTGGCTATGCACCATATGCATGTGTGCATGTTAGCAGGCCCAAACTCAAGAAAATGCTTCGTGTGTCCGTCTTAGGGGAGCACTGTGTGCCCCCCACCCACACCCCAAATAAACCCCACCCAATCCAGGCTGCAAGTCTCCAATAGCTGCAAGACAGAAAATAAGAGAAGGGGCTTTAAGAGAGATACAAAGAGGAAGAGATAGAGAGAAGCTGCTGGTAAACATATTCATTTTCAGCTCGTGGTGAGGTAATGCTGCCAAAGATACCACAATCGACTCACAAGTACACACTCAGGCACAAAAACACCAAGTTCTGCAGCTCCGCAGCCCTTGTGTTTGGCACAAGATTGAAGCCCCACCCCAAACCCTAAAGTGACTGCAGACATAGAGAGAAAGAGAGAGAGCGAGAGAGTCCGGCTCACATGGGAGGGAAGTTCAGCAAGTGGAACCAGAATAAAAACAATAACAGCGTCGTCTGCAGATGCTTTGCAGCTCACGTGACCGAAGCCACTGATTGTTTACGTGAGGAACGGGAGTGAAGCCGGGGTGGGGAGAACAGGAGGTAATGGAGTTTATAATCAGGGCAAACTGCTGCTCCTTTGTGGATATCACCAGCTCCCCCCGTGATGGTGACAGCACTGTGAGCAAACAGGAGAAAAACAAGAGATGGTCTGAACCACTCAATTTGGGGCTTCAGGGGAGTAACAGTGCCAGCTGTTATCTGAATTTCACTAAATTGAACCACTCTTACTCACACATACACACAGAGACACGCTAATCTACCTCAAAGCTAGAGCTACCACTGCTGGCTGTTTATCCAGTTACATGCTGTTATGCAATGCAACATCCTAAAATAGAGGAAAAACTAACCCTTTCTTTAATGGCTTGTGTGCATATCATTGATTCTGTGTGCGTCGGCAGAAATCTGTCCACTGCCAGCTAACAGAAAGGTGAGGCTAGCGGTAAATGCCTTTGAAGAACAAAGAAGAAGGAACGACAAAGAGAAAGCAAGAGGGTGTAAAGAAAGCGAAGGAGGATAATACTGACATGCTTAACAAAAAAAACGTGCAATGATCAAACCATGCTATTTGTGTTTGGTGTCAGGGAACGTTTTACACATAGCAAAGAGTAACACAATGCTGCCCCTTCCCTACCTGTTGCTTCCCACCCTTGCTAACAAAAACAGACTGGTTTTGCTGTCTGGAACTATTTTTGGTTAAAAAAAAAATAAAACTGCTTACAAACAAGTTCTAAAAGTGGCCGGTGAGTGGAAAGCTCCATCCATCACCATTTAGTGTAATGCCGTTTTTAGGTAGCAATAACTTTGGCCATTCTGTAATTAGATTTTATACAAATTAGATCTTGGTAAACATTTAAGTTTTACATGTTGTGCAAATGCTGTGATACAGTAAAACTATATTTTTAATCAAGGTTATCATACAATAGAAATCTCATACAGACATATGCCTAATTCTAACTGCCATGATCCCTTACAGAAAGTAAAGTACCAAGAATCCAGAAAATACAGCTTGACCAAAAACTTAGTTAGGGAGGGAATGCTGGCATATGGACCCAAACTTCTGGGATGAAAGGATGAATCAAATTACCAAAGTTGAATTAGACCCAGTACAACTAATGTAATCTGATAACCTTTCCAGACAAATGTCTAATTTCAGAAAACATATGATAGGCAAAAGCTTCTGTCTCTGTTTCTGCAAGTCAGTGAAGCGAAACCTAGCAGATGATGGATTACTTAAGCTGCTTTTTTTATTTTTTATTTACACTTCTGGTCTGCTGCCCACTTACAGCTTTGGATCTTATTAGGAACACAAAGACATTAGAGGATTAAGAAGTAAAAGGATGTTGCACTGTTGGCCTCTTATGTAGATCTCTTTAGCAGATGGATCTTAAATGTCAGACGAATAAAATTTTTAAACTCTGATAGTAGCTGGTCTTTTTGATGACGAAAACTTGTCAGGAACAGGTTGATGATATGTGTATTCTTTCTGGCTGCAAGAGCATGGAGCATGTGCTACACAGTCAACTTGAACGATTTAGGGCTGCCATTTGTGCAAAAACAGATCGTTTTGAGGGTGGAATTTCATGCACGAGCGCTAAACACATTACCGCTTCTCTCACGGCGTAAACATAGCTCCCACATCTGTTAAGCCAGACGGTGCTTCCATACCACATATGGAAATTAACACGGTAGACATTATTGATGTGATTCATTATGGAAGTTAAAATCACATGAAGGTACATTGCTAATTCTTCTAATTTACTAAAAGGCTGCACGGTGGCGCAATTGGTAGCACTGTTGCCTTGCAGCAAGAAGGTCCTGGGTTCGATTCCAGGCCGAGGGTCTTTCTGCATGGAGTTTGCATGTTCTCCCCGTGCATGCGTGGGTTCTCACCGGGTACTCCGGCTTCCTCCCACAGTCCAAAGACATGCCTGTTAGGTTAATTGGTCACTCTAAATTGCCCTTAGGTGTATGAATGAGTGTGTGCATGATTGTTTGTGTGTACCCTGCGATGGACTGGCGACCTGTCCAGGGTGGACCCCGCCTCTCGCCCGTAGACTGCTGGAGATAGGCACCAGCTTCCCCGCGACCCGCTATGGAATAAGCGGTAGAAAATGACTGACTGATATTTTTTCCTGCCTTAAAATGTGTAGGTATATGATCTTGGGGATAACAATAAACTATTTCGCAGTAAGATTTTGATACAATGACAATTTATTTCTGGCAAACTGATACATAATTCAGTAAGGCTTTTATTTTCTCAGTATTTTATAAACGGAGTGGAAAAACATGCTTCATAATGTTATCCTCTGTTGCCCCTTTCCCACCAACGTGTTTCGGAGCCCGTTTCCGGTTTCCAAGCGGCATTTCAAACCGGTGTCACATGTTTCCACTGAAAAAAGGACTTTCCAGAGCGCGAACTGTGGTTCAAATCGGGTACCACTGAATATTTGGTTATTCTGCACGAACTGTAACGTCACCCATGGGTGGGTCAAAGCTAGAGACGATGGAAACAACAAGTATGGCGGCAAAGACAAAGGACGTGCCGTGCTACTACGCTTTCCTATCACGTTGTGTAAAGCCCACTGTTGATGACACATGCTTGGTTGCTTGAAACTGGTTGTAACGCAAGTCAGTTCTCAAGAAACCACCAAAGTTCGGAGGCACCCGAACCGAACCAGTTCAAGAACGACTTATTTCTGTGGGAAACACCCTAAGAGGTACAGATGTTATTTTAAAAAGATATATATATATATCAATTATTATTTCATTGTATTATTTTTATCTACTTTCTTTATATTAAGGAATGTGGTTAACATGACTGAACTTTTCCAAATGGTGAGATGCTTCTCCTCCTTATATTTTTATGTCTATTTATATGTTTTAAACCTCTATAAGTATGTAGGTTTGGATCAACGATGTAACACACAGTTCCGCTCTTTATATTTGTTTAAAATGTTTCTTTTTACCCCCACCTTACTAATGAAAATGTGCTCCATGTGTCTATTAGAGCTGCACAATACATCGACTCACAATCCCAATTTTAATGTGTGCAAGTCTGCAATTCCAAAGGATTGTTTGCATAAGATACTTAGTAGGACATCAGGCTTAAGGTGCAGTGCAGTCACACTCATGCATTGTAGGGTATCATATTCTGGACAATATATTGCAAATTTACTGTACTGCAGTATACAATATGCACTGCGCAAAATCTACCTACGGGTACTAATAAAGTGACCTTGAACCTTGAAGAAATGCCTGAACTGAACAGAACTCTAAACCGAAAGTTTCTTTAGCAATCCTTTCAGTGGGTTTAAATGACTGTCTGGTAGACATGATACCAATATTCCTTAATTTTGCTCTAAAATAAAATTTTTGTAATAAAAATCTGTTATTTTGATAGGCCATATGTCATATTCTATTTTATGAGAAACTGGATTTTAGGTTTCTATTAGTTATGAGACAATCATCAAAATGAACAGCATTTTTTTAAATCACAAAATATATGAATGTGTAATCAATCTATATAATATACAAGTTTCATTTTGTTGAATTGAATTTCTGATGTGTGGCATTCAAATTAAAAATAGGCTGCGATTATGACAACACAGGGTGCATGCTCCTAATTAATACATATTAATTTCAATGCATAAAGCCTGTCAGCCTAACGGATATAAATAATTTAAACAAGTAAGGTCAATGGAACTTTAAAATTGATGGCCACAATTCCAATTAATCAAGATGGCGCCGACGATGGCAGCCTCGGAGCTTCGCTCTCTCTTTGTTTTTGTAGTTTGTGTGTTTATATGTTTTTCGAGCCACAGTACTGTGGTCTCGGGCCACAATTCGGTGGTCTCATTCAGTAGAGAGGAACTTCTCAACATCAGAGAGTCCTCTCTTGGGTTTTTTTCACCATTCTTCATTGATCCGAGGTTCACTGAGCTTCTGGCAAGCGGAGCGGCGGCACTCTACGGGATACTGCGCCAGAAGCGTCGGAGGGGAAAGCGAGCTGGCGCCCTGGTAAAGCTCCGCAAAAGAGGACTTCGTACACCACTGCCTTCAATACATCTGGCAAATGTCCGCTCTCTAAGCAACAAGATGGACGAGCTACTTCTTCTCACCGGTAAAAATTCGGACCTCCGCAGATCAGCCATGTCTTGGTGAAGCAGAGAACCGCTGAGTGAAAACATCCTGGACCGCACACTGCTGATACCGGACTTACAGCTGTTCAGAGCGGATCGCAGCGCGAAGCTATCAGGGAAGAAGCAAGGAGGCGGAATCTGCTTTTATATAAACGAAGCTTGGTTCAGAGACATAAAAGTGCTGGGGAAAACATGTAGTCCGGATCTGGAGTCATTTTCCATAATCTGTAAACCGTTTTACTCACCGAGAGAGTTTTCCTCGTTCATAATAATCGGCTCATATTTTCCTCCGCATGGCTGCACTTCTGCCACGGAAAAACATCTTGCTGAGCTGATTACAGACGTGGAGAAAAAACAACCTGACTCTTTCATCATAATACTGGGAGATTTTAACAGCGCAGATCTCTCTAACGAGCTCCCAAAATACAGACAGCATATTAAGTGTCCCACCAGAGACAAAAACACACTGGATCACTGTTACACAGCTTTTAAGGACTCATACCATGCTGTTACCAGGGCTGCTCTGGGACTTTCGGATCATTGCCTTATCCACCTCATCCAACTTACAGACAGAAACTAAGAGCTTCCAAACCCACGGTTTCACACTGTTAAAAAGTGGACTGAGGAATCAAAGCAGATACTACAGGCCTGCTTTGAATGCACAGACTGGACTGTTTTTGAAACCTCAGCCACTGATTTAAACGAACTAACTGATGTGGTGACATCATACATCAGTTTCTGTGAGAACATGTGTGTGCAGACCAAGACCTTCTGCACCTTTGGGAACAACAAGCCATGGTTCACTCCACACCTCAGGAATCTGCGCAGGGACAAGGAAGAAGCTCACAGCAGTGGAGATTGGGCGCGGTACAGGCAGGCCAGGAACAGACTTACAAAGGAGATCAAGGCAGCCAAGAGAAGCTACAGTGAGAAGCTGAAAAACAGCCTTTCTACTGGTGACACTTCGGCTGTATGGACTGGTCTGAGAAACCTGACTGCCTACAGAAGCCCCCCCACCCTTCCTGAACAAAGTCCTCGCCTGGCTAACCGTCTGAATGGCTTCTACTGCAGACATGACAAGAAGCCATTCACACCTCAAACCATCTCCTCTACATCCCATTCAGGAACAAATTCCTTCCATAAAGCAACCAACCCCCTACCTTCATGATCCTCTGCCTGCACTAAAGATCTCTGAGGAAGATGTAAATAGGCTCTTTCAGAGCATGAAAACAAAGAAAGCTGGAGGACCTGATAACGTCTCCCCATCATGCCTGAAAACCTGTGCAAATCAACTCGCTCCAATCTTCACCCGGATCTTCAACAAGTCACTGGAGAAGTGTGAGGTCCCCTCCTGCTTCAAACGATCCACCATCATCCCAGTACCCAAGAAACCCACCATCCTAGGATTAAATGACTACAGGCCTGTAGCCCTGACGTCTGTGGTCATGAAATCCTTTGAGCGGCTGGTGTTGAAGCACCTGAAAGACGTCACAGGCCCCCTGCTGGACGCCCTGCAGTTTGCTTACCGAGTAAACAGGTCGGCAGATGATGCTGTTAACTTGGGTCTACACTTCATCCTGCAACATCTCGACCGTCCAGGGACGTACGCCAGGATCCTGTTTGTAGACTTCAGCTCGGCCTTCAACACCATCATACCAGACATCCTCCACCAGAAGCTCACTCAGCTCAACGTCCCAGCCTCCACCTGTCAGTGGATCAACAGCTTCCTGACGGACCGACAGCAGCAGGTGAGACTGGGGAGCATCTTCTCCCGAACCAGATCAATAAGTACTGGTGCCCCCCAGGGGTGTGTCTATCCCCACTCCTCTTCTCCCTGTACACAAATGACTGCACCTCAGCGGACTCGTCCGTGAAACTCCTTAAGTTTGCAGACGACACCACTGTCATTGGACTGATCCAGGACGGTGATGAGTCTGCATACAGACAGGAGGTGGATCGGCTGGTACACTGGTGTAGTCAGAACTGCCTGGAACTAAACCCACTCAAGACTGTGGAGATGGTGGTGGACTTTCGGAAAACACCACCTCCATACACCCCCCTCACCATCCTCAACAACACCGTATCAGCTGTGGATCCCTTCAGATTCCTAGGAACCACCATCTCTGAGGACCTGAGATGGTCTTCACACATAGACACTGTTCGGAAGAAGGCCCAGCAGAGACTGTACTTCCTGAGGCAACTCAAGAAGTACAACCTTCCACAGGAGCTGCTGGTCATCTTCTACACTGCCATCATTCAGTCTGTCCTGTCTTCATCCATCTCAGTGTGGTTTAGCTCATCCACAAAACAGGACAGGTCCAGACTGCAACGAATAATCAGGACTGCAGAGAGAATCATCAGGGCTGACCTTCCCTCCATCCAGGACTTATACAGGTCTAGGGTCAGGAAAAGAGCTGCTAAAATCTCTGCAGACCCCACACACCCTGCACAGAGTTTTACCTTCAGGCCGCCGCTACAGGGCGTTGTTCACTAAAACCAGCCGCCACAGAGACAGTTTCTTCCCCCAGGCTGTTTCTCTGCTGAACATTCAATAGAGTACAAAACAACTGCTTACTGAAGTTGCAAATGCACCTTTTTATTTATTTATATATGTGTATATTTGTACATTGTAAATATATATATTCTGTAGTAGAAAAAACAAAAACCAAAGAGCAAAGTGTACCAGAGTCAAATTCCTTGTTTGTATTTACAAACTTGGCAATAAAGCTGATTCTGATTCTGATTCTGAATTAATAAGGCAGCACCTCTGCAGGGCTAGGTTTGGTTATTAATTTACTCCTTGTTGAGTCACCATGTCTTTGCCCCAAACCACAGATTTTCTGGGTTGCTACATTTATACAAATACTGAAACATGGAGAAGTTGCAGAATTATTACATTTGCAAACCCAAAGCTGTCATTGTTGGACTCAATCTATGTTTTTAAAATGTATGCATACCATTTACTGCTGTTTCTGTAAACAAGATGGAGAAAAAGTAATCCTGAAAGACCACTTTGGAGTACTCCAGCAATAATTAACGTTGTCTGCTGATTTAATGGCCCAGTTTAGGGAAGTATCTTACTTTGTAATAAAAAAGAAATCCATTGAAGGATGTTTCTCTATCTCCTCATTAGTGCTCCTGTTTGGCCACGAGAGACACTTGACACTGTGATCAATTAATACCACCTTGTGCACGCCATAGATGGCCATAATGCACATCCATCAATAGAATCAATTAGAGCTTTTCTCTTTCTGCAGCGCTCTGGACTATCAGTCCATTAAAGTAGGGCACTATAGATTAGTGCCAAGCAGGAAAAGACCAACAGACCTAACTCTCGTATAAAGACAGGCCCTGTACATTTTTAATAGGTGTAAAAAAAAAGGTTATATTACTAAATGCAACAATAATGTGGGGAAGATCTGCATATTTATGCATTCTATAGTGGTAGTTTGATTGGTTTATCTTCACTGTTTAATAACAAAAAACAGAATTTTGCTTACAGCTTTAAATAGAATGGTTGACGTTCCAGTACATATCCCCATAGTACAGATTTCCTCAAATATCATTTGTTTCTTTTATAACTAGGAGATACGGAGAGAATTTGCTGGGGCATGGAAGTGGGTGATTTTAAATATAGGTCCCCTTTATTGCTGATTAGCCAATCAGTAACCAAAGATGCTCGTAGAACATGCCGAATAAGGAAATGTTGGAAAGTTGGAGTGTTTAACTGCAGAGCTGTGTAACTTCTCTCTCACACACGGTGTAATAACACCTCTTCTTTTAATATAAATAATAATGATTGATTATAGAAAGGCTCCTGTGTAATTACAATAAATTAATTACAAAAATTAAATAAATGGTTTCACAATCAAACAACAAATACTCTTTTTAATTTATCCAGGTAATGGCCGGTTAGGGTATTTAAAAATCTAACATTGGTGCATCTAGCCGGTTGGTTCTGCCAGCAACTAGGTTAAAGAAAACGAAATAAGGAACAGAGATCAGAACCAAGATTGTCTGCACAAAAAAGGAATTTGACTTCGGTCTCAAGCGCTCACAGAGTTCAGAAATCAGGTATAAATATATGGAAGAGATCAGACCAAAAACCTAGTTATTTATGCATTCCAAGATCTACATCACTACTTTGACCCGTGAAGCCGACTCAACCCTATACAAGCCAGCTGATGCTTGCCTGCGACTGTCTGGATGGCGAGTCAAGGGAAGTGTAAGAGACAGGCTGGTCAAGTTGTCCTTTCACAAAACACATGGAGAAAACAATAAAGGCACCTTAATCTCATCTTGCAGGGTTTCTGTGATACCGACTGCATGACACCTGCGTGTGTTAGCATGTTGCTGCAGAACACTGATAGGTCAGCTTCAACTTGAATAGTGCAAGTCTGTGCAATTTTCTACTGTACTTTATCCCATTTATAGTGACACACTTAAACAACAAAAAATATATAATAATTAACATCGACTTTAAACATTTGTGAGATTACAGGACGTGATTGCAAAAAAAGTGTGTCATAAATGAGGGAGCGGTTGCTCCACTTGTTCCATTGCTTAGGAGCCAAATGGATGAACTGATTTTTTTTAACATTTTACTTAAATTATTTTACATAAAAACAGTGAAAAAGAAAAAAAAAAAAGGTATGAGGCCTTGTGTTGTACAGTTTAGCAAAATAATGATGCAAATTAAATTAATACCAGACTAATTGCTGATTCTGACACGGAATTAAAGATTGGCCTCCAGGTTTGTCTCTTAAAGATCTGTCCAACAAACATGAACACACACAATTTCCAGATGTCATCATAGACCTTTTAAACCCACACAAGCTGGAGACTGGATGCTTAAGTGGTCCCCATGGCCCAACTCAGGCGGAGAAAACATACGAAGGGATCCGTCTGACTGTCCTTTTTCAGATTACTTATATTTGAAAGCTTCTTTGTTACAACTGTTCAAAAACTCTAGTCTTTCTTGCTACCTTGAAAACACAAGTGTATTAAAAGAGACTAATAACATCTGAAAAACAAATGCACAGGCTCAAAGCCCAAATATTTGATTTCCATGTAAACAACTTTTTTGCCGTTGTGCTTGCATTTAAAAAAAAACATGGGGATGCATGGTTCTCAGAAAACACTGCCTGCTAAAGTCCTAATGATAAATTACATAACATTTGGAATTTAGGAAGCCATTAAGGCTACAAAGCAGGAACGATCCTTTACACAGGTTGAGCAATACTCATTTCACAGCATATAAATACAAGCACATTTCTGGTATTTTTATAGTAAATGTGTGCAACTACGCCAATCAGATTACCAGACTGTTAGACACAGCATATGTTGAGCGGAAAAACATCAACATTTACTCCGATAAGAGCACCATGAAATTAGCAGAGTGACACAGAGAATCAGTCAGAAACAGAGAGATCACAGGAGCTGTCATCTCAGATGGTAATCTCATGGTTTCTCGAATCCACTCGCATCCAAACCAGAAAGACTGTTTTCTTTGGCAACCGTTGAGAATCTCTCTCACTCTATCCTTCACTTATTCTGTCACTCTCTCTCTCTGGAGAACCAACTCTGCTCTCTTCTTGCACACAGCCCCGTTCACTCCTCCTTTCTGTCATTTGGAAGCTCAAACCACAAAAGCTAACAGAGTTACAGCAGTAGTCCGAAAGGCAGGAAATGGCCAGAGACAAAACCAAAACCATGCGCAGAAGGAAAAACAAGCGGATTACTGGACAAGCCACTTTATCAAAAGATAAACAATAATTTGATAGTCCCTCTAGGCTCCTTTTTTTGTGATTGGCGTTTCTCCATGTCTGAGTTGGCTGCTGCACAGTGCTCCGAGAGAGAAGCACATGGTTGGCTCGGCCCACTAAACTGGCTGATCTGAAAACACTGATGAACAATAAAAATTAAGCTAGCAAACTGTTTTGCTGTGGCATCAAAGATGGCTTTAAAGTCAGACTCCCACCCAGTCCCACCAGACCCCATGTTTTTGGCTTAAAGCGATAGGAAAGTGATACCTTCATGCAATCAAGGTTATAAGTTATAAGTAAAAAAAAAATAAATCATATAGAGGCCAAGCAACTGAGCAACTTAAGTTCACAATGGAAAGGGGGAGCTGGTTGCTTAGGATCTGAACCCTTAGATCTCTTGTTTTGGTGTTTTGCAGTAATAAGTAAAGCATGCTCCTGATTTTCTGTTAACAAAGGCTGTACTTCACTTCCCCTCCCAGCAATTAGTCTCCAGACTGTAATTTATCAAAAAGAAAGCCATTCATTTCTATCAGTCTGCCTCTACCAGCTCTTGGAGAAGTGAGCAGGGCCCAGCAGCTGGCCTAGAGCACGGCCTAAAAATCTGGACAAACATCCGAGACTTTAGCAGAGACATAAACACACAAAAAAGAAACTGGTTAAACAAATTAGAACCTGCTGGAGCTTTTTTGGGCCAGAATTAGTTTTCTAATCCCCTTGATCATTCTTGAAGTTGCATCATGGTGTGTGGTAATACCGTCTGTCAGGTAAGCTTGTGATTTGGGAGATTTTAAGGGTTTTTAAGATATTTTCAACCTTTCACACTTAGATAAGAGATGAAACACTTTTCCTACCCTATCACAGGACTAAACAAACTGATTAAAACAATAAATAGTGACTTGTGCAAAAAGTTTACAATAGTAAAGTTACATTACATCAGCAACATATCTGATTAAGTCCGAACGGACACAGCTGACTCCAAACCTTCCAGCTGAAGTCCAGGTCCGAAGGTGGTTCTAGAGCACACAGCTCTAGACTGTGGCTCAGTGGGAAGAGCAGTCATCTTGCAATCCAAAAGTTCCCACTTAGTCCTGTCACGTGTTGATATGCCCCTGTGCAAGGCACTTAACCTCAAGTTGCCTACTGAACTGCATATCAGTGTATGAATGCGTGTGTATTAGTGAGTTTGATTGGGTTTTGAGTGGTTAACATGGCTAGAAAAGTGCTATATAAATTTAGTTCATGAACCATTAATGTCCAGTCTGCTCTGTTTCTGCTCACATATTCACCATGTGCCCCATCATATTCACCAAACCAGTTATTTCGTTCAAAGAGACTTCATTACAATAACAGCTTTCTCCTCTAATTAACTGTTGTGTAAGGTTGCAAGTTTGGGTAACAAAAGCAACAGGTTCTCGTACAAACCGATTTGGTTTCACGAGTTACAAAATATCTGCCATTATGGATGCTTGCAAGTTATTTTAATTAGGCTAGAAAATAAATGGCTGGTGCCCCAAAATACTTATGCTAATCCAAGTATTTTTATATTTGAAAGAATCTGTATTTAGTGTAGATAATCCAGGATATACATGAGTCAATAAATAAAGTTTTTAGTTTTCATGCTTGTTTTAGTCTAGGGTGGTTCTTAGTTTTGAAAAGAGATACTGTGGGCATGTATTACCGCCAGACCCCGTGCTAATGGCTAGATTTAAACTTGCAGCAGACTTTTTAAAGCCGATTTTCCAGCCATACCAATGCTACGTTCAGGTGGATGACTGGATCGTATAATCGTATTACAGGAAATCCCAATAACTGACTATTTGAATATGGGAATAAACCAAGTCTTTACTTGGTTTATGTCCTGCTGTATTACTACCACACATGGGGCATAAAGGCACAGAATGTCATACAGTACATGTGCTATGAAGAAACATGATGAGGAAAGCTACTTACTAATGAGAGGAATGACTAACTGGCTGATAGAGCTGTGAAATGTAGCCCTGAGGGCTGATGTCTACATAGTGCACAGCTGGTTTCTCCTACTTTTTCCATAACTGAAGACAAATCATCCAACCACATCAGTTACTCCACTTGCTGTCAGAAACTTATTGTACTCTGGGTAGCGTAGGAGGCGTGAAAAAGCGAATTTTCTTGCAAAATGACCAGTGGAGAGGGAATTTTTCCACAGTGAAACAAACTACCTCAAGGTCAGACTTAGGCTCTCTATTTAAAGTTTTGCTCTTTAAATCTACTTACATACAGTCATATGAAAATTTAATATTCAGCTCTTTCCTAAGAAACTTTAACATATCAATGCATTTTTTTAAATAAAATAAAATATTTATCTATATTTTATATATTTTATCTATATTTCTTTGAATAAAAAAGATTAACAACAAGGTGTTTTCTGAAGCCCCTTTTTCACTTGTACATTTTCAATTAGGTACCGGTTACTTGGTACCAGCGACCGGGGTTCTAAGCGAGCCGGGTCAATTTGAAAATGCAACGGCAGAAGACTGTGAGTCACTGATGGGCCAGTGGATGGCTTCACTGATTGAGTCAAGACAGCAACTCCATTATAACGATCAAACCAGCCATTTTTAAAAACTTACAACAGGTAGCGAGCGTACAGTAATTCTGACTGAAATGACATGACTGAAATCATGGCTGATAAACATGCAGAGGGACCCTATCCACATTGAGGTGGTACTCTATTGTAATGGAAAACGACCCTAACCCTGTGAAGTCGTGCAGAGTCGAGCTGAGCAGCTACGAATGGAAAATAACAACTTATGAGGAAAAAGTCAGCACACACTATCCTCTAAAAGCTGGTCATTGAGATGCTTCTTGAAGGCAATCTCCAGTACCTGACTTTTTGAGGAAAGCTTGTCCCACTTCACCAGAAATAGCTTTATTTCAATGAATTATTACAGATAATTGGTCTGTTGTTCTTGTTATTTGAGTTACATTTCTCATAACTGTTAAAATAAATATTTATATGTACAGTTTTTCACCCAATTGCACATGTATTTTCCCTTATACTTAACTGAACTCCCCCTTTCTGCCAAGCCTGAGTCTGCCTCCCCTCCTCGTCTCAATTACAGCTCACCATTACTTTGCGGTCAGGGAAAACTCCTGTTTCCCTCCAGCATTAGAACAGAGCTGAAAATCTGTCGCAGGTGTGCAGAGGTTGAGGGCCATGGAGCTTAATCTTGACGCAATAATGGTGCAGTGTGCTGAAAAGGTCACTCTATGAAAGTCCAAGAAAGGGACTTAAAGCCCGGTCCACTCCAAACATGAAGCAACAATGAACCTTTTGTGTTTTTTAATGTGGAAGCACACTTTAAGAACTGGGATGAATGTACTGTATCTGAAGTCTGATTTTGTAGTAGCTTTGATTAAGCACTATCGGTTGTTGGATTTTGAGTATCATGGCTTTTAAGTCCCCCCAGCACACACAAACAAAGGCAGACGTTAAGCCTACAGAGATGGACATTTAATATCCATAACAATGAATAAAAAAGGCAGATTTTGAACCTTCATTTTTAGTCTATCAGCCTGTTGGTGTTTCATGTCTTCCTCAACACTGTGACAATCAAATAAATGCTAAACACCAAAAACAAAAGTATATTTTGAAGCCAAATTCTTTGGCACAATAAACACTCCAGAGTAAGCCTGTGATTTACAATGAGAATAGCTGAGGGTGTGGACTGAACTCTTGATTTATAAGACACTCTGTAATGCAGTTCTGTTGTTAGTCTCATTTTAATGACAAATGTTAAGACTGTTTATAAAATGCTTGCCTCTTGGCGGGCGAAAGCGGTTTTTATTGTGAAAGCAGTGAAATAATCAATAAGAAATCTTACTCCGACTATATGAGTAATAATGATATTACAGTCAATATGCACAAGGGCAATTATAGTGGGACAGGTGTGCAACTTCTGTCCAATCCAGGTAAGAGATTACATTTAAAAGCAGACTACTCCTCTAAATGTGAAGCAAGGCAGTGTTAAATCAATAAGCAAATAATCGAATCTGGACCTCAGAATGAAGTGATGAAACGGCAGATGTTCCTATTATTTTTTGGCAAGTTATGATCAATCAGAGTCCTCCAACACCAAGTAATCAGAGGGTATGTTCAATAATGGTGTCGAGCATTTAGATCTTATAAAAAAGGTATAAATGTTTCCCCTTTAATCAAGAAGGGATGTTGTGTCCTCAGAGATGACACTTAATGGCTATCTGTGTTTTATTGCCCTACAGCTCATCAGCTTTGCTTGCAGACAATCTAACAAGAGGATTTCATATGAGTTTCTCTATGTGTTGTGCAGAAACGCAGTGAGTGAAGGAACAACTAATGCAACATCAAGTCCTAATGGTTTCCAGTTGTAAAGGGTTCTGGGGTAAATAACACATCTGATCCTGCACTGCAATATCTTGCAAAGTTACGACAGGGGATGAAAGAGATTTTTCCTCACTTTTTCCCCTCACTTTTTGAGCAAAAGTTTTAGGCAGGTGTGAAAAATGCTGTAAACAAAGAATGCTTTCAGAAATATAAAGGATGATTGTTTATTTTTATCAATTTACAAAATGCTAAGTGAGCGAACCCAAACATACAGCCAAAGTCATTAAGAACCATCTTCAGTGTAAAGAAGAACAAGATTTACTGGAAGTGATGAGAGTGTGATCGAGTGTGTCTGGGATTACATGAAGAGATAGAAGGATGTGAGAAAGTCTACATCCACAGAAGATCTCTGGTTAGTTCTCCAAGATGTTTGGAACAACCTACCAGCCGAGTTCCTTCAAAAACTGTGTGCAAGTGTACCTAGAAGAATTGATGCTGTTTTGAAGGCAAAGGGTGGTCACACCAAATATTGATTTGATTTAGATTTCTCTTTTGTTCATTCACTGCATTTTGTTGATTGATGAAAATCAATGATTAACACTTCCATTTCTGAAAGCTTTGTTTGTTTACATCATTTTTTTTAGACCTGCCTAAACCTCTGATCATGCGCAGCACTGTACATGATCAGATTAGAACATGCATCTGATAATGAACCTCTGTTCAGTAAAGGGTGGGGTTTACATTGTTAGTTGAAGCTTACAGCATTCATTGTGACTTGAGGCCCTGATGGAATTCATGGATTACATCTAAATAAAAATGCCTGCATAGTCTTGCAAAAGTATTAATGCCCCTTGATCCTTTTCACATTTTGTCACATCTGTGTTCTCTGTCCCTTCTGAAGATATATGCTCCCCCAGCAAGACGTTGCCACCAGCGTGCTTCATGGTGGGGCAGAAAATCTGAAAAATGTGTCATGCATTTATCCCCACTAACTTTCACTGGAGTCCCTAATGGGGTTTCTTCTAAGATTGCACTGAATTTAGCTCCTTCCATTTTATCGTCAACTCTGACTGGCTTCCCTGCCCTTGCTGAAGAAAATATCTCCACAGCATGATGCTGCCACCACCATGTTTCACAGTAAGGATGGTGTATTCTGAGTTTTGCATGTAGGCCAAAAAGTTTTTTGTTTTTTACAAATTCACGCCACACTGCTCAAACATTCATACATCCTTTTCTTTTGGCTTGGTTTATCACTTAAACCTTAAAAAATTCATTTTTGGTTTGTGGTTGTAACGTAACGTTCAAGGTGTATGAATACTTTCGCAAGGCTCTGTATAACTGTTGCTGCAACTTCAGCAACGTTTGGTGTACAGAGCAGTATTCTTTAAGACATGGCTATAGTTAAACGTTGGAAAACTCTGGTATGTAATTAATCATTTGGAGACACTGACACTACTTATGTGAAATAACATGCAGGATGTGCTGAAATATGTATGTGTAATGGCAGCACAAATGGACACCTGTCAAATTAAATTGCACTCTGCATGCTGCCAAAATGGCTTCAAGGATAAGATGAAAATTGGAACGTCATCCTGTATAAATTGTGTCCTACTTGTCGAATGACATATCAGTGTCATAAACTCTCTATGAACCCTGCATACAAATATGAGCCAAATTGCCTCTGGGAACTAGACAAAAATACTCAGTTTCTAAGATTTGTCATGTTCTCAAATGTACACATTCATCGAGGGTCTTACCTGGCATGTGGGACATCAATGCTGGACGAGACCACCTTGCGTTTCTGCTCTAGGAGGGACACTGATCGGGTGTCGGGATCCCGACTAACTCGCTTCCCGTCCACAGGCCTCTGCTCGTCCACTGCCTCTGGGCTCCGGCTGCCGCCGTCCAACTTGTGACCATCTGAAACGCCGTTACTGGAGCTCTGCTGTCAGGGGATCAAAAGAGGAATAAGTCACTACTTGCACTGAAACAGAAATAAAACAGTTTACCACAACTCCAAGGAAGGAATGTTGTAAATATAAGAAACACAGAGCTCAGCCCAATTCAAAAATAAGTCAAGCAGCTTTGCATCAGGTAGAGTGGTTCTAAATATAACTTTAATCATATAATTACATTCAATAGCATTACAAGAATATTACACAATTACAGACGAGCTTCAGGCTATAAAAACAGTTAAGACAGAACCAGATGGAGAGGTGGGTTCTGGCTTTGTCTGAACTCGTAATCAAAATATTGACAATAATCCATACCTACATTTTAAATGAAGAAGTACGATATGGTTTTAGAACAACTTCCAGGCTCTTGAGACTAAAATCGGCCTTTCCAAAACATACTGGAGAGACTCAAAAATGCACAGCGGTCAGTTACAAAACAAAGCTGTTTTTCCTGCAGACATTTTGCCGTTATGAGGTTTTCCGCAAAGAAAATGTCTTGTCATGTGCAAAAAAAATCTATTTTTTTATCTATAATGGAAAGCTAAGCCTGATTATGACTTGACAAGATTAAAAAAGACTAAAATGAAACACTTTACTTGGGTTACATCCAGAGGTATGTGCTTTAAGTGCTTTTCTATTCTTACAATGCAATGTTATCGTTTTCAACAATGCAACATAAAGGCAAAGCAGATAAAAACTGCATGTGATAAAACTTTTAAATGATGCACATTATTCAACACATTCACACTAAATTTATATGATTTTCCAGATTACAAATAATATTAAAAGGTTAAAGTATGATAGAGAGAACAACTTGGCACAATGTTTGTAACTAAAGCCAAACATTTAAAAGGTAAAGTCTCAAGTTTTATATGACCGCATCCTTGGGGTTACAGCAGCTTTTGCTGACTAACAGACTTGCCAATTGTAGTTTTAAAACAGGTTAACTTAATAAAAGCGATGGTTGTTCCTCTTTTGTCCCCACACAATGGATGTCCATGTTTTATGTCTTGGAAATATTTCCAAAGTCTTGGTCTTTTTTTTTGTAAGTGAGAGAGAGAAAGGTGTAGTAGCCTTCTATCAGCCAGCCAAGTGGCAGAGCATGACAATAAGTGGTAGGAGGGGAGTGCAATACTACTTTGTGCTCTATACAGCCAGAGAAAACCACTCCAGTCACTACTAATGTGGAGCTAAATTGGGGCCATAAAGTTTGTTCAAAAGGAAAAAATTAGAACCTGAAAAATAAAAGTTTGTTCAAAGGAAAAACATCTGAACCTGAAAAATTATTTTGAACCTGCCCCCAAGAAAATGTGAAAACTGGAAAAAAAAGTTTAGCATATGAAAAAAAAAACAGATGTGAAACTGGAAAAAAAAGTTCAAAACTACTTTTCAGATTCAAGTTTTTTTCTTCAAACTTGCAGATTTTTTTTTTTGGCTTCAAACTTCTGGCCCTGTTTTGCGTGGGGGGCGGGGCCTCAGATCACGGGGGTTTGGAATCATGACCGACAGCTCAACACAGCGTCTGAACAACATATTCCCAGCTGTTGCATTCAGGGACCGTGGGAACTGGGATTATCTGTAATACATCATCGATATTCTATATATATGTGATTGGTTTAGAAAGATAAGATGCTTCACCGATAGAGGCAGCTTACGTGAATACACAGCGCGCATTTCAGAGGAGAAAACATGATCTTGACAGATTTGCACAGCATTTTAAATCCGTGTTGGAGATTTCCCATGCCCTCAACATAAAGGAAAAGAACCACCAGACTAAGCGACGGTATGAAACCAGAGGGATTTTAAGCCATTCTTCTTGCAGGATAGTGGCCAGGTCACTACGTGATACTGGTGGAGGAAAACGTTTCCTGACTTGCTCCTCCAAAACACCCCAAAGTGGCTCAATAATATTTAGATCTGGTGACTGTGCAGGCCATGGGAGATGTTCAACTTCCCTTTCATGTTCATCAAACCAATCTTTCACCAGTCTTGCTGTGTGTATTGGTGCATTGTCATCCTGATACACGGCACCACCTTCAGGATACAATGTTTGAACCATTGGATGCACATGGTCCTCAAGAATGGTTCAGTAGTCCTTGGCAGTGACGCGCCCATCTAGCACAAGTATTGGGCCAAGGGAATGCCATGATATGGCAGCCCAAACCATCACTGATCCACCCCCATGCTTCACTCTGGGCATGCAACAGTCTGGGTGGTACGCTTCTTTGGGGCTTCTCCACACCGTAACCCTCCCGGATGTGGGGAAAACAGTAAAGGTGGACTCATCAGAGAACAATACATGTTTCACATTGTCCACAGCCCAAGATTTGCGCTCCTTGCACCATTGAAACCGACGTTTGGCATCAGCATGAGTAACCAAAGGTTTGGCTATAGCAGCCCGGCCGTGTATATTGACCCTGTGGAGCTCCCGACGGACAGTTCTGGTGGAAACAGGAGAGTTGAGGTGCACATTTAATTCTGCCGTGATTTGGGCAGCCGTGGTTTTAAGTTTTTTGGATATAATCCGGGTTAGCACCCGAACATCCCTTTCAGACAGCTTCCTCTTGCGTCCACAGTTAATCCTGTTGGATGTGGTTCGTCCTTCTTGGTGGTATGCTGACATTACCCTGGATACCGTGGTTCTTGATACATCACAAAGACTTGCTGTCTTGGTCACAGATGCGCCAGCAAGACGTGACCCAACAATTTGTCCTTTTTTGAACTCTGGTAGGTCACCCATAATGTTGTGTGCATTTCAATATTTTGAGCAAAACTGTGCTCTTACCCTGCTAATTGAACCTTCACACTCTGCTCTTACTTGTGCAATGTGCAATCAATGAAGACTGGCTACCCGGTTTCAAAAATTCTTCAAAAAACATTCTTCAAAAATTCACCTGAAAAAATTCACCTGCAAGAATTCGCCTGCAAAAATTCGCCTGCAGAAATTCGCCTGTAAAAATTCGCCTGCAGAAATTCACCTGCAGATATTGACCTGCAAAAATTCGCCTGCAAAAATTCACCTGCAAAAATTTTCATCTAATGGAACTGAATTAAATGTTTGACTGACCTGGTGACAGCTAGTGCCCCAACCCTGTCCGCAGATGCTCTTGTTTTGAAGTGACCGGAAGAAGCGGCAACACATTTGCAGGCGAATTTTTGCACGTGAATTTCTGCAGGTGAATTTCTGCAGGTGAATTTTTGCAGGTGAATTTTTGAAGGTGAATTTCTGCAGGTGAATTTCTGCAGGTGAATTTCTGCAGGTGAATTTTTGAAGGTGAATTTCTGCAGGTGAATTTTTACAGGCGAATTTTAAGTACAAAAAAAATTCACATGCATAATTGCACAGGATAAAAATTCAGTGTCATAAATTCAATGTCTAAAAAATGTCTGATTCTAATGAGACTATTTTACTTCCACACAAAACTTTTTTTTTCCAGTTTTCACATTTTCTTGGGGCAGGTTCAAAATAATTTTTCAGGTTCAAATGTTTTTCCTTTGAACAAACTTTTATTTTTCAGGTTCAAATGTTTTTCTTTTGAACAAACTTTTATTTTTCAGGTTCAAATTTTATTCTTTTGAACAAACATTTATTTTTCAGGTTCAAATTTTTTTTGTTTGAACAAACTTTATTAAAAAGGACTTTAATGTATGAGAAAAGATTCGCAATTTTGAGACCGTCGGATACCTTGAAACTTGTAACCGGCACAGTTCTAGGGTCAAGTCAACAAATCTTCGTTGTTTAAGAAGTTTTATTATTAGACATGGGCCAGTTTAAGGTTTAAACTTATGCAATTTTAAAACATCACATTTTCAGCTCCTGCAAACTGGAAATGAAACCCCCTAAGCCCCCACATTTGAAACGATAAAGTTGGCTGTTTCGAAGCTTTTACAGCAACAAACAAAACTGAGAATAATGTCATCAGTCAATCTTACTAAATATAGCACTGCTTAAAACAAAAGCTGTAGGGCTTAACATGTCTTATAGCATCATACATGGCCTACTGCAGGGCTGGCCAGTGGCTAGTGAGGCAGACGTCACTGCTCCTTAGCTATAGTCAGCATTTTTTTCACAAGAAGTAGAACAGAGTTCACCATAATCTGTCATAAATGTGCCTAATTTTAGATCTATATCTAAACTCAGCTAGTGTGTTTTCTTTACGTCTTCAATCACTGTCTACATTTGTTTAAGTTAGCTGTTGGCTCTCTGTGTTTTAGCCTATACTGACCTGATTATGAAACATAAATCACAACTATGATTTGCATTTATTTACGTAGCGGGGACTGAATTTAAATAACTGGCTGGGTACAAATTACTTTTGAGACAATTACCTGTGTTCTCTCACCAACATATAAGTTGTAGTACTAGCAGTAGTAGCAGTTTTTGTAATAAAAGTAATCAGATCATGTCATACATTTGTACATTAGTTGTACATTTACTGAACCTCATCATGCTGTCAGAATCTCCTACTGGTTTATGTCTGTTCCTAACTGGGTGATATGACCCAGAAGTACCTCAGCAGAGGTCATGATAAGAGCTAGGTGGATTCTCAGAACAATTAAGGAAGGAAGCTTCAATGCTTCCTTAATATCTCTTCAAGAACCGGAAAAGTTCACTACCTTTTACATTTCTTTACATCCATGTTTTCCAAAGCATCTTTGACTTTGTCTAAACTCACTCCTAAATGTTTCAGCTCATCAAAGAAATGTTTATTAATTTTTATTAAGCCACACTGCAGAGATTTCATACATGAATGATGTGTTCAAAGGTGTGCCGCAGCATCAAGACTTTAACTAGGCCACATCAAAACTTAATGTTTAACTCTTCTTTGGTCATGCAGAAGTGCATTTGCTGGTGTACTTCAGATAATTGCCCTGCTGCATAACCCAAGTGTGCTCGAGCTTAAGGGCACAAAGTGATGGCAGAGAGCAGACTTCGTGACAAGTTTTCCAGGTTCTGAAGCAGCAGAGCAGCCCTACACCATCAACAGAACAGAAAGGCTTGTTTTTTTTTTTCCTTTTTTATTACTGTAATTAGAAACTAATAGGTTATAAAGGCATATATAAGTTTGTATTCGTGTGTGTGTGTGTGTGTGAGTATGTGTGTGTGTGTGTCGCATCGTGCGTTGAGCGCATGTTTGGGTCAGATGCGTCATACATGTTGCGCTACTGTGGCATGTTTGTGTGGGTCAGGTGTATGGAAGTAAAATCAGACATTTTTTAGACATTGAATATTTATACTGTGCAATTATGTATGTGGTTTTTTTTTTGGACTTTAAATTCACCAGCTAAAATTTCACGTGAAAAAAAAAAAATCAACTGTGGGAATTTGCCTGCAAATGTTTGAACTTTTGGTGACTCGAGCCAAAGCAATCAGCACTAGATAGAGTCAAGCGGCTGATAATGCATTTTAAAGTTGGATGCTGCCCGCCAAAAAAAAAAAATCCGAGATGAAGAAGCTGAGTCGAGCGGCTTTTAGCAAATCAAATTACGCTCAATTGATCACGTGATTCACCTGATCCCATCTACAGGGGCTCTTTTGACCCAGAAGGAAGCGACGAATCTGAAATTGGCTTCCAGTTGTAGCTTACGATTCGGGCAACAGTTAAAGGGCAAGGTTTGGAGCAGGACCAGTTCCAAGATGGTCCAGATGCAAAAAAAAGCACTAATATGGCAATTTTTTTAAACTTTCACAAATCAAAAAACAGCTTTCACAAATCTCAAATCCTGCTTATAAGATTCTGCTATTAGTGTAGAACAATCTAGTCCAGGTTTGAAGTGTCTAAGCACTGTAGTTTTTGAGTTGGAGCAGAGGTAATGAAAAAGGAGGTGGAATTGGCCTTTAACTGTTTCCCGAACTGGAAGCTGCAATCGAAAGCCTACTTCAACATCGTCACTTCTGAGTCAAAAGAAGAGCCACTGCAGGCACGAACTGGTGAGTCGCGCGATCAAATAGGCGTAATTTGATTGGCTAAAAGTCGCTTGACTCTTCTTCTTGGATTTTTTTTAGGTGGGTGGCATCCAACGTTAAGATGCTTTATCAGCCGCTCGACTCAATATAGTGCTGATTGCTTTGGCTCACCAAAAGATTACCACATCTGCAGGTTGCAGGCGAATTTCTGCGGGTGAAATTTTTCAGGTGAATTTTTTGCTGGTGAATTTTAAGTCCAAAAATAAAATTCAAATACAGAATTGTACAGGATAAAAATTCAGTGCTATAAATTCATTGTCTAAAAAATGTCGGATTCTAATGAGACTATTATACTTCCATACAGGTGCAATGTTTGGCTTTGTGCGCCATGCCCATGATGTGCATCAGGGTTGTGGATGTGTGGATCAGGTGCTCTGATGGTTTTTTGCGTACCCTCCAATAGAATCCTGCAGCCGCCCCTGGCTACAGGTATAATGCTCCTTTGCTGAAAGCTGTGCTACTTTTACAAATGTAACAAGAGGCTTGTTTTCCAAACAATTCCCACTTTTGTCTCCTCATGCAACAGAATATTTATTTTGAATTTTCACACAGAGCCAGTTTGGTTTGAAAGGGGTGGGGGGGGGATACTTTTTCATGCTATTGTATAATTTCTTTCTAAGGGACAACAATGACACACAAAAGGCCAGAGAGGTGTGTGTGTGTGTGTGTGTTTGTGAACACGGAGATGTTTGTTGAAACCGTTATGGCTCCGTGCACTCACCTAAAGCACCTCTGCACTGTAAAAACAGCTATGAGCTGACAGCATGATGTGAAGTGATGTAATAAGATTCAGCATCAGCAGGTATCACAGATGAAAAAATTAACGCCAAACGGCTTAAAATCAACTTGTTGAACCTTTCTCTCACCACGTCTAGGATTATGCCGTGTGTTGTTAGCAACCCCTGCGACCTCAGTCCATACAGCCTGAAAGCTGGTGAAGAGATGCTGGAATGAGGAATCTGCTCCTACAGTCAATTTTCTGTGAAGCACATAAAAACTGCACTCCTACAGCTTTTCTGGGTCCTCTTTAGGAATCCAAGCTTCAGAGGCGACAGATTTCACATGATGATCAAAGAAAGACACTTTTAAATTCCTCCACCTTGCTCTCATGTTTCTCCATCCTTCCTCTTCAGCTCCTTTAGACAAAGCATCAAAATCACAAAGAAAAAAGATTTAAAAATCGGTGTTTTAAAGAACATTAAAGAAATGACTAGAGGAACTGTAAAAGGCTGTCATTGTGAGGTATTATTGTTTATAAGGTGATCAGCTAAAAAGTAGAGATTTTTTGTTTTATGCATTTTTAATGACCCCTAGAAGTTACAAGGCAGCACAGTGCTTCTTAAAAAGGAGTTTGTATTTAGACATCCTTAGCAATTATCCACCCGAGGCTTCTTAAATGCTTGCACACACAACACAGAACTACTTGCACTTGAGGTGCATTCGATTAGTCTCTAAAGTTGGTTCTAGTTGCAAGTTGGGAAAACCAGTGGGATTTTGCTCATTGCTTGGGTGCTTCTTACTATTGGCAACACAAATCGATAACAATGTATTTCTGTTTGATGCATTCAAACCTACCATAAGTGCCACTGGTTTAATCACGAACCCTCAGAAAGGTAATTAAACTGTTTAAACCGCAACTTCACTATATGTTTTGATGCGAGGCTAACATAGCGGATACTGAACTCGGAGCTGCTTGAAGACCTCTAATTTCGAATATCAAATTCAGGATAAATCCTTCTTCCAAATACTTTCAAATACAACCATAACGTAGCAACAATCTTGAGACACAGAAAACTTGTTATTGCTAGTACAATAGGAATCTGGCCAAAACAGTACAGTATGACATAAGTGATACGCTACAATCTAGTTGTCTTAGTTGGATTCAGAAAGGTGATCTGACTGCAGGCTTTAACTTTGCGACAAGAGCATTGTCTTATTTTCTAAAGTGAAAAAATACCTTCATGGGACACTCATCAGCTCTTTAGAAGAGATGTAAAGAGAAATAGACTGGAGATTGAAAGTGGACAATTTACAGCTTGAAAAGCCCTGACTAGTGATTAGCTGTTCAGAAACGCAAAGATCTGATCTTTTGAGTTTACATATCAAGCACAAAATATGTAAATGTTAAGTCACAGTGACAACAACACTCTTCATTGCGTAAGTCATTACAGAGTAAAGAAGAGTTAACTATTATCAGTATCAGGGAGGTGGCTAACAATAAAACCAGAAGAAGCACAAAAGGTCTAAGAAGAAACTTAATAGTAAAACAACTAAAAGACCTTTATTTTCTACCTAAGCATGTCTGCTTTTTCACTCAGGCTGCTACGACAGAGTTAGAGATCAATGGTTGCTGGTCATTTCACTCGGTACTAAAAGAGCTCCTGCCACAGGGAATTGATTAAACATGGTGGATTTGGAAATTAAATCAGCCTTTTGGCAACCTCAAGGTTAAAGTGAGAGTCTACGTTCTTTAAGGAATACAGAAAGAGAAAAACACTGCTTACATACAATTCCTAACGGTAACCAAGCTAACCGCCAATATAACGTCATGTGTCAGTCAGGATGAAAGCCTTTCATGCATTAGACATGTATATACTTCATGCCTATTTTAGCAGGCGACAGCAGTGACGCAATCGGGCCTTCCTCACCCCTGCACGAGGGCCCTGTGCGCTGTCACAGGGCCTGGTCGTGCACATTCAAATTCGTGAAACCTGGCGCGAAGCGCGCACACCGTGCTCCATTCAGAATGAACGAGGTTGAAGGTTCAAACATTGCACGCAAAAATAAATCACTTCTTCATAAACAGAAAGAAGGGAGTAACAGAAAAGAAAAACAACCATGGAAAAAGGAAAGAGAAATGCGAGTTACAAAGTTAGATTGTATGCATTAACACGTGTTTTTTAAATAGAGCTTTTTTATTGTTAAGAGTCCGAAACTGAATCTAGGTACAGTTTTGGATCCATTATAAAAAGGTCAAAAAGCTCTGAAACTTTGAAGAAATAGAATCACTTTGATTAGAAATGTTTTCGATAGTGCACACATCCATTTCTGGTGTTACGTGAAGCACTTCTCTCTTTTACTACATTTCCAGTGGTTACCTAGCATACTGCCCCCTGTGGTTTCAGTGTCAACTATAAAAGCCTACAGCGCTTGTTCAGACTCGCACTCCATCAGCGGAGTCCTGCACGTCACCCTGAAGCGTGACTATAACTGAGCCTTCACTCATCATTTTGAACCCCAGGCATTTAGTTTGGTCTGCTCCTGACTGTTTAAGTGAGAGTGAACACCACGGTGGGATCTAAAAAGCTGTCTGAGACCTTCAGAAAGCAGACTGTAGCAGCTCATGAGTATGGTAAAGGATTTACAGAGGCCTCACAATATTTTTGAAATCAGCCAGTCCACTGCAGGGATAGCTATCTACAAGTGGACGACCTACAGAAGAACTGCAAACGTGCCCAGGTCTGGTCGTCCCAGCAAGTTCACCCCGAAAGCAGACCACAAGATGCTAAAAGAAATCACTGAAAACCCTCAAATGTCATCATGGGACCTACGGCAGGCATGTATGTGCAATCAGAAGAGATTGTACAAGTTTAACTTTCATGGGAGGGGTGCAAATACTGGTTCTTGGATAGATGAGTCTAAAACTGAATTATTTGGACACCAGTGATCCAGGAAAAGAACCTCATACCACCCATGAAGCATGGAGTTGGAGGTGTCATGGTTTGAGGAGGCTTGCCACAGCATGACCATAATACAACCACCCGGAGTATTACTGTGTATCAAATGGTACTTGGGGGGAAATGTGAGACAGAGATCACAGAGATCACAGAGATCTGCGAAAAAAATTATAGCTGAAGCAGAACAGGACCCCGCTACATGACAATGACCCAAAAGACACCAGTAAATCCACCAAGGACTGGTTGGGAGTTAAGAAATTGTCCCTCACTGACTCAAAGCCTGGATCTTGGTCCCGGAGAGATGCTCTGGGGTCACCTGAAACGGGCCATTCATGAAAGAAGCCTCAAACATCTCTCAGCTGAAAGCGAGGAGTGGGGAAGATTTTCCACAGACTTATTGCAACCAAAGAGGGTAACACTAGCCATTAGGGGATAGGGTGTCCTAACTTTTCCCTCAATTAGAAAACATATTTTTATTTATATCATATGTTTAAATAAGTAAAGCAAGGATCATAATTGGTGTTAAACTGTAAATAAATAACTTCCAGAAATAAGTAATAAAAAAAGCACTAGACATGGATATATGAACATTTCCTTTAAAGGAACCGAATATTTAATAAGATACCCCATGTTTTTTAATTACTATAAGATTCCTTAGACAGTTTAGCATGTTATCTGTGTCAGACCCTTGTTTTTGTTTAAAACTAGTAAAATGACGTATGAGACTGTTGAAGACCGCTGACGGCCAGAGGGCCAGAAAGAAAGATTTTAAAGACTCTACTCTTTCTCATGAAAACTAAATTTAATATGCATGTAACAATATATTTTTATCAGATAACTAGCATGCATCACCAATATGCAAAAAAAGACAACTTAAACGTCATTCACACCTCATTCTGTGTTTCATACTGAGGTTGTTCAACCAAGCACTCAGGACAGCGGGCGCCGGCCTGCCTGGGATATCAGCATCAGAACAAAGACTCGCTCAGCCTCTGTCAACAAGCTTGCTTCATTGACTCCCGCGCTGGCGGGCGCTTAACACAAACAACAAGTGTCAGCACAACAAAAACAAGCCGGCCTTCTTTCCGAGCATCAAGAAAAATCATTGTTGCTTGAGGTAAGAAACGCACTTTTACAAACCAACGAGTCAACAAGTGGCCCCCAGACCTGCCCCCCTCCCCAAAAAAAGAGGGGGCATTCATTTGCAGTCTTGGGCTTGGTGCCAAGCATCCAGATTCTTTGGGGCATGTCACCGTTGCCAACCTGGGGGTGCCTGCTTTATTGGCTGTACAGCTGCTACTGCTCTAACGAGACTCCAAGCTCTCAAAAACAGGACTCAGTCCAAGATTTGGAGAAGTTGGGTCTCACTAACACACACCAGAGGAAAATTACAGCCATACTACACTCTGATGCACACAAAAGGCAACACGGACCCACACGTGAAGCTACACACACTGCACACCAGACTCCTCCTCCTCCTCGCTTTATGGCTTGTTTTCGACCTCGGTGGCAATTGAGTAGAGCTGAAAGAGACTTGACCATTGTGCTGCGAGCCTCAGCTGCTGCAGGCTACTCTGCCTGTACTGGTGGCTGTAATGGTATAGCGCAACAGCTTTTGTTTGCACAAAACTGCATCGAAAATAAAAAACAAACTATGAAAAAAATAAAGCACAAATCACAAAAACATCTGCCGATATCACAAAGTTACGGCAAGACCTTAAATATGTGTGGTGTTATAACATTTTACGAGTTCATAAAGGATTTACGAGTATTTTCAACAGGGGACTACGAATCGAAAGTTGCTGCCACTGGTTTAAAATGTGAGGAAACAAAAGCGACCGCAAGTTTCCTTCTTGGTACAGAAATAGCATGCATGTTACTTAATCTGTGACACCAAAACCTGACACAAACAAACATGGGGAGGTAAAAAGATTCTTATCTGGGTGTAAAAAATAGCTGATTACTCAATCTTACGCATTCCTCAGTCCCTCCTTCACTAGAAGGACAAAACAACACATGTTGGCTTCTCCTGCTCAGTCTTTATCTATCTAAGCATTAAGGCCTCGCATTTGGATATTTTAAGACAGAATTGTAACGTGGTTGCACATTACCTCATATGATCTATGTTGAAACATCCCATTAATGGTGATTTGTTTTCTTCATATGGCAGATACAGTTCACTGCCCCGAGTGTCGCACCTTTAGGAACGCTCAAATCAAGTTTCCTATTGTTCATTTGTAGGTCCTATCAATAGGGACATGGCATCCCTCTGTGTTGTTGCCTACTACTATAATCATCTTATGATTTGGTGCTTTAGGAAAGGTAAACTTCACTGTTCTGTAAGGAATCTGCACTAAATTTTGATTATCCCCAGTTTGAAACCTAAAATGATTAGTGTGAGATTAATAAAGTCTTTATTTTATTTGTGTAAACACAAAATAAGCTATTTCAATGTCTTTCATTTGATTTGATTTTAGAGATGCACAAATAGATCCCTCCCTTGTCAGTCTGACATACCAAGTCCGATTTTGACCAATTGCAATTTTTTAAATATAATAATATTAATAAATCCTACAGCACATACAAGAAAAAAATGTGTTCCATATTATAGTGTTGCTGAACCCAACAAAACGTGAAGTAATAACAATATTAACCCCAAGTATTCATTAACTTTTTCTCAAAAAGGTGCAAAGTACATGCTGCAGATTGATGTGTTTATGAACTGAATTGTTAATTTTGATGCATTTAATCTAAGGTAAAATAGCAGATTTTTCAGTACTGAACGGACTGATCCCTGATCAAAGTAACATCGGCTGGTTGCAATCTCTGTATTGTATCTCTACTTAGTTGATATTAAGATTGTTGTTGAAGGCAAAAAAGGGCTCCGCCAGGGCGCCATTCAACCAAGACCTCATGGTCTACCATTGTGTTTACTAAAGCTAAAAAGTCAGTCAGTCAGTATTCAGATCAGACAGACGATGCACGGACGGATGTGCTTAAACGACGCAAATTCGACTGAAAATGTGCATTAAGATGATGCATGCACAAAACTGCATGCATTTATTGTGTGGTGCAAAATTGCACAACGGGTTCCTCACATCGGTCCAAAACGCTGCAGCAGCAATCAAAACGTGTTTCTTTCCTTCATATTACCCACCCTCCAGCCCACATAAACATTACGCAGGCTCCATCAAGCCCTCTTTGTTCCACATATGTGTCATCGCCAAATGTCATGACAGCATATTGTTTTATAAAATATGCAACATAAACGATCTATAAAATATTTTCAATGCTGCATGTTTGGTTTTAACCGATTAAATCTGCAGCGAGTGGCATTGGTGGCTGACGCCGTTAAATCCGCTCCGTGCAGGAAGCGGTTAAACGCTGCAAAACACCGCAAAACAACAACAGTGAAGCGCAGCCTGCCGACCGGGGCCCTTTCCGTGCATAAACACATACAGAGAGGCAGACACACACCTTCAGGCTGGACTTGAGCGGTCCTTTGGTCGCAGTGTGGTTGGACCCAGCGGCAATCTCCTCCTCGGTGAACTCCTTCAGGCTTCCGTCCTGCATGAGCACGGTGTAAACGCTCCGTCGGGGTCCAGCGGCCGATGCGTCTCTGTTTTCCTGCTTGACAGCCTGGACCACTCCTGTCACCGGGGCACCGTCCCCCGTCGGGCTCGGCGCGTAAACACGGCTGCCGAGGATCGACCGCTTCACCAGGCGCCTGGTATGCATCTCCGCCGAGTGTGTCGCCGTATTTAGAGCGGTCCTCCCAGAAAGTTTAATTCATTAAACGTCGAAACACGACCGGTAAACAAAACGTTGGGAATAGCACAAGACCGCAGCGGGTAGACTACGCGCTCCAACAACCTCGACAAAAATGTTGGAAAGCGACAGCATACTCAGAAGGGGAGGGAAAAACTTCCAAACCGCGACCCAAATCCGTGGAATGCAAACCGAAGAACTTTGAATTGGCACCATACAGTAGGAACACGAATCATTCGCCACTCAAAAGCCTCCACATCCAACCAGCTACCAATCTTCCTCCGTCCGACCTGTTTGTTTTCCCCACTGCTCCCAGCGAGCTGCGAGGAGGGCGGCGGGAAAACGCGGAGTGATCATAACCCTCTGAAGCCGAAACAACATTCATTCACGATTAAACAAAATGGCGACATGATCAAGTAAAAACGTCCCGAACAAAGGTAGATGTTTTAGAAAACGTCGAATTATTTTACTCTACTCTGCTAAACACACCGCTGACCTGCTTTAGATGCCGAAAATGATTAAAACACAGCCGTTGGGTGACTCTGGCTCCGTCGCTGCTTTAAATCCAGCCCGCTCTTTGCTCCGACCGAATGGGGCCTTTACCGGCGGATCGCTGCCTGTAAACATGTGCGGTCCGGCAGCCAAGGCGGGCTGCAATTGGACGACGACGCACACGCCTCCATAAGCCCCCACCTCTCCCCCCTTTCCTGCAAAGGAGGGTAATGCAACTCTTGAAGGGTGCTCCATTCAAAACAATGACGCAAGGATGGAAAAGAAACGAAATGGGTGAGTGGACGGAAGAAGGAAAGCGGGGAAAAGGGGAAATTTAGGCTACAGGAAAAAAAAACTTAAACCAGACAGACAAGCTTTATTCTTTAACCTAGTTTTCAATGAACATGACCTACTTTTAAAGTACCATGGGACTCGTAAATGACTATGATCTGGTTGAAATATATAGTGGAGCGCATGAGGATGGCTTTAGTGAATCCAATCAGTGGTGGTTCTGGCAGAATGGTGACAACTCATTGACCGAATATGCATTCGCTCTGATAGTGATAGCCGGAGTAGAAATGAGGTTGTTTGCATGTCTGATCATTTGTTTCTTGTTAGATCTTTCAATTAAGAAACAATATATCACGTTCTTTACTAAACATGTCGCTAAAGTGTTTTGAAAGTAGAAATCGTGCTGGTTCTTGCATGAATGGTGCCCTGGGCGGGCCCCTGAATCTGCTGCCCCAAACCATTCAAAACCTAGGAAATCTTCTAAAATCTGGGGAAGGATAAAATGCATTGCAGTCGCCCACAAAGAGCATAAAATAAACTCCCTATTCTCGGCAGCAAGCACCAACTGCCTACTGACTTCACATGTTAACAAAGCAATAGAAAACTTGTTCAAGATGCACCTGACAGATAAATTATACTTTCGTTAATATGACGCTTGTGCACCCCCATTCTAATGCCAACCGTGGGCAACTGCACATATCACTAACCACCACTGATGGAGAGTGCAAAGATATATGCTGTTATTAGCATGCACTGCTAACAGCAGTTAGCCATGTCAATGAGCATATCAATTAGTAAATTCTACTTTTTGTCAAACTTAGAACTGCAAGAAATGAAGGGAATGATGTCCTCCCTGGCTTCACAGGTAACTAGAAAACCTCCATCAGCATTTATTCCTAGTGACCTGTCACCCTTTTCAGTTTGTTTCCAAAGTGCTCAAAGAACTCATCATTTTGGCTCTGGGTGCTTATAATCTTTACATTTCAGTTAATTTGTTTATATTTACCTTAAATAAAACCAACATTTCTGAGAACCATTGGTGGTATTTGTGTCATATTTGGAGAACCATGGTCGTATAGGATTTTATTCACTGTAAAAGTGAAGCATATTTCACCAGGTTGCAAGTAGGCAAAATGTTTTCCCTCCCACATCCTAAATCCAGCAGGCCCAAGCACAGTTTCTGAAAATATAATATGACCAACATCCATAAGTTGGTCAAGTTCAGGTCACGCTATTACAAACTGGCTCAAATCCAAACCAACCCTGACTAAATCTGGCGTTTAATCACTAAACCAAAGATTTCTTACCAAAAATGCTATATTTATTTGATAAGTAGTCTTAAGTGGCTCAATTACCCTGGCTATTTTAGGATAATTGAGAAAAACTTAGCAGCAAAAAAAAAAAGGTTTATCTTGCACAGACGCTAAACGTAAGATTAATTGGCTAAATTATGTTACCAATTACCAACAAGCAGACCAGTGTGTGGCCTGGGAGGAAGTGATGACGAGAGACAACAGAGTTTTTTTCTCAAATGAAGAATAAAGCGTTTCCTAGCCTGAAGGAGGCATCACCCTAAATCAAAGGGTGACCTGTCAGAGCGATCCAATTTTATTAAATCATAACATGTTGACAAACACAATTGCTAAATGGTGTAGAACCAGCACAAATAGACTATGGCTATGTTTATTTGTTCATCGGTTTAGAATTGTTTAATAAGAAGGAGCTGCAGAGATTTACATCTGAGGTGGGCAAATCTGTTGACAGGACATCTGTTAGTCATGCACTCTACAAGTCAGGCTTCTATGCAAGAGTGGCAAGAAGAAAACCTGTTTAAAGTTTGACAAAATCCATGTACGGGTACACAGCAAATGTGGAAGAAATGACAAGGCAGTTAGTCTAAGTTCATGGGAAGATGGATGGAGTGGAATACAAGGCAAGCAGAAGACTTGAGAGAGAGTGTTGGTTAGGATGGCCACACTAAACATGTAGCTAGAACTACTACACTTGAACAGGTTAGATAATAGCATATCTATGTGTTAAAATAGCCCAGTCATAGTCCAAATGTAAATCTAATAAATAATCTGTGGAAAGACTTAATAACTGATGTTCACTGAATCAGCTTGGGCTAATTAGGAAGTAGAATGGGCAAAAATGTCAGTTTGCAGTAAAAAGTATTGACCTGAGGGTCCTGCAGGCAAATACACACCACACTTTTCAGATTCTTGTGTAAAATGTTGACAACCACACATCCTTTTTCCACTTCACAATTAAACACTTCTTCGTGTTGCTCTATCACATAAAATCCAAATGAAATACATTGAGGTGTGTAACATAATGAAATGTAAAACCTTTAAAGCATGTGTGGCCAGACACTGCACTAGATGTTACTAATTTTTCCATTAAGAAATTCGACAATGGTTTGATAACTGATGTCTACCTGCATATCAGTTCATCAGCTGTATTTCTATGTCATTATGGTATCAAAAATGTCAAAAATCATATCTAGTCTACATCTCTTTGTTACAGCCACTCAGAGGACAAAAAAGAAAACCACACATTTCATAATATTCATAGTTTAATAGAAGAATTCATGTGATAAAATATTTACACGCAAAGACTGGAAACTGGACATAGTGCTGCAACAGATGTGGCTATAACCGCCAAAACGGGCTTTGCCCTTTGATCAAAGGCGGGTGTCACAACAGAGTTGTCTGCTGCCTATTTGGGGGGAACAAATGGTCTCATTAGGGGAGGAGTGGGCCTAAAGACAAGGCATCAGGAGGGGTGCACTTCTGCTGACCTCAACTACACCCGCCCTCCCTGCAGCGGGAAATCTGTGTGTGTTTATAAGACCAGGACAGGAGTTGAATGAGCACAACTGAGTTTAGGTCTACTAATGCATGTTGTTCTGATTAGATTTGGCACCAAAACATCTCCCTTTGGTATTTCCTTAGAGGTCCTTTGTAGCATTCTAAGAACAACATCAAAATCCAATGGCCTGATATGCAGCTACATTACTGCATGAGTGAGCAATGCTCTCAAATGTTTGTTTTTTTCCACACGAGAGACTATAAGCAACACTCATTATTACCTTCTTGCAGAAATATGCATATTTTCTTACTGGTCTTTATATGTAAAATACCAGGGGTCGAATGGATGTAAAATACTAATTCACAGGCTGAGCACTGGGAAAAGGAATCATTTAGGAATCGATTACCGGTCAGAATGAGCTGGCTGGCGGTGCTTAACACCCTCCAGCACGTTTCATGAAACAGACTAACTGGAGATACTGTAACGCTTTAATATTTGGAAGTTGGTTGAAGGGGCTGATAGTATTGTTTCTGCAAAGGGAGTAGATAATGTGGCAAAGAGGAATAAAAGTACAGCAAAATTATAACCAAGTATACATATTTAAGACTTTTTTTCCCTAATTTAAGTACCAAACTCCTCTTTCAATGCTTGTACCAAAATAATTGTACCACCTGACTCACATCTGATTGGTTACCACTTTGTTATAGCCAACAAAAAAAAAAAGACACCAAAACAAGTTGGACATTCATTACTGCTATTAGATTAAAAAAAATACTACTACTCTGGACATTAAACAAAATAGTACAAGATTACATTTCCCGTGAATAACAGTTGGTTAAAACGGTGCTGTAATTATATACACGCCTTAGTCGGTGTTTCGTCAGTACAAGCTGTTAAATAGATGAATCTAAAATGCATTATGTGCAGAATGTTTACAGATACAGACCCTCTGATTTCATTGGCACCTGTATTAAAGATGTGCAAAAAGAGTTAAAAATTAATCTTTTATTGTAGAAGCATAATCACACAATAAAAGATTTAGACAAATCCTACCTTTAACTTGAGCACATTTATTAAGTTAGGGGAAAATATGTTAAAGAATAATTATTTAGTTTATGCAAAAACTACTTAAAAATGTCAAATTTATTGCCCCCCAAGATTTCCAAATAATAAAACTGTGGAATATATTAATGTATATTTTACTTTGTGTTTTTTTTTTCCCCCAACATTCTGGACATTTGCCTAGAAAACATTTTCCTAGTTTGGTTTTAGCTGTATGATTCACAGATCTAGAAACAACACAATGCTGAAGCTGGCTTTTGATTGAGAGGTCTGGTAAAGGGCTATTCCACAGCTTTTCTGGCATGTGAGCCAACTAAGTTTAGCTCTCTTTTAGAAATATATAACCTATCATAAAGCTGTAGTGGATTATCCTGCGCTAAATGTGGATTCTGAAAAGCAATTTGTGATCTCTAATACCTTATGCTATCTGTCAAAACATGACTACTTTTCCTATTATGCTGTGGTTCTATGCCACATAAACCACATAAATATTAAATTATTGATCTAAGAGGGTTTAAAGGGCAATAATGAGGTGAAAATGCTCTTTTTTATTTTGTGGAAGTGCAATTATCTCTGGGTTCTGTCACTGAAATAAGAAAATAAAACGATAAATGACTTGGACTGAAGCCTAAGTTCTGATGTGGCAAATCAAAGTTATAGGTAGGTAGCCTTTAAATTAAATAAAAAAGTTTATTCTTATCCAAGTTTGGAAAAATAAATTAATTTCTATGCTTTTCAATAATGTGAATGAACTCTGTTTTTTATGCCAACACACACACATTCAGAATGAGATTATGCTCTTGAAATAGAAATTAATTTATTTTTAAGCCTTATGCAGATCTTTACAAGAGGTGCTAATCAATGTGGAAGGTGCTTCCAACAACTGGACTGTGGTGATGTCTGCAGTACCATTAAACTAATTCAAGTGCTTTGAAGCAACTGAAGACTGTGCCTTGTACCAAAACAACTAAAAGCTGTTAATAAATAACACAATAAGGTAAGTGTGTTGTGTCATTTAAACATATAAGTACTTCAAAGTTTGTGGAAACTGACCTCCTAGCATAATAAAATTAAAGGAACACGTACCTGGAATCAAACCCTCTGTTAACCTTCATTTAACTCTTAATGAAAATGCAAGAAACGTCTATAAAATCCTCTCACAGACACAGAAATTTAACAATTACACAATAATAAACATTTTCAATAAATACAATATGATTTGTACGAAAAAATTGTTGCCATGGACCCTAACATTTCTAGAAAGGTCCAAATGTACTATGAAACCCTCAACTTCAGTAAAAATCACCCTTATTTTCCTTCGCAGTGATTGTTTACAACTTTCCAAATGTCAAGCCCACACAAGCAGGTAGCAGTCTCTGTCTGACGGCGTATACGACCAAATATCACAATTGTTTGGTCATCAATTGACTTTTTTTTTCCTGCCAGGAACCCCTCACAGGAACATTTAGCGAGATCGCACGATGGAGGTGCTGCAAACCTGACAAAGGAAGGCCTAGAAAGACATCTTTTAAGCTTCAATAAAATATGACAGTTATATAGAATCCTGAAAGACTAAATGCTGCAGAGAGATCATACAAATAATCTAACCTTCACATAATACAGTTGGGAATGACGTTTATGCACGCTATATGGCACTAGATTGATATATTTATTTATCTCTGTTGACCAGGCTTTAGAATGTGTTTTTAAGTTCTTAAGGCCTACCAGTACCGATGTCGCTCACTCTGGTTGATAAATAAAGACGTTTAGATATGATAAACTGTACCTATGCTGTAAAGAAGATATACACTCGTTATGATGGAAACTATGAGAAGCAGTCTGCATCAAAGGCATCCTAAACAGCTGCTTCAAAGTGCTACTGGGAGATACAACAGTGAGGCAGTTAACTCAAAGGCGGGACATTTCCCGACCCAGACCCAGCTCTCCCACGCTTTCGTAGTCAGGCTCCGGCTTGGAGTTCCCGGCTCCGTGATCGTCATCCGAGCTACTAGTCTTTGGGATGCGGATTGATTCATAGCCGGGATCTGTGCTGTCCACTGGGGGCCCATCCCCTGGCTGGGGCTCGTCAGGTTGAGGGTAGAAGTCGTGGACAGTGGCATAGAGGTCGCTGGAGGACGAGGCTGGAACCAGACCTTTGATCTCTGCGATGCTGCTGTAGTCGTGCTCTTTGTCTTCCTCGTTAACGGCCTGGTTGCAGTGGGTCTTGTTAACTGCAGAGTACAGTGGTGACTAAAAGGTGGACAAAAAAGAAACAATAAACACATTACAATTATTCTCCTTACACAATTCTCTTGTCTAATTCTAAGGTGGTCCTAGTGCCAAAAAAGCCTTTAAACTGCTTCCTTTAGGTGTTTTCACAAATATAAAAGTTTAATAAATCTCAATTTCATGTGAAATTACTCAGTTCAGGTTTGATTTGTCCAAGTGTTTCAGATTTTGAATGATGATTAAATGTAGTCCAGACTAATTTGATAATTAGCGCATCAGCTATTGAAGAATTACGATTCGTATTTTTTTAAAAGTGCTGCTGTCCAACAACGGAAAAAAGGCAGGTTTTGGAAAAGGGAGGAGCACACACTTACTTCATTATCTGATAGTGGGTGATATTCAAAGTCCGGTGGAGGAGACAGAGGAGATTTTAACTGTGCAACGATACAGAAAAACAGAATTAGGTGAGGGAGTAAAGATATGAAAACAGTTGCACCAAACAGTCCTTTAGGAACCTTTTACAGGTTGTGCTCACTTAATCTTTTCATACACAACTTTTCTGAAACAAAATACACGTTTTTCTCTGCCTTTCTGAAGCAAAAAAGTTTTATCACAGACTTTTTTTTAGATTGAAAAGTTTTCAGACACGACTTGGTACAAAAGAATCATTTTTGTATCACACTTTGTGGGAAAAATTTTACAAACCTTTTTCATGGCCAAAAAGGTTTTGTATCTGACTTTTGTGGGGAAGAAACTTTTTTTTTGGTATAGACTTTTTTATTTTCTTCTTTAATTCATCCACACACCTAATACATAGGTATGAAATGGTTTGTTTACAGGTACAAAATGAAAGCAGGTAGGGATGAAATGACAGGGAAAGGGAGAATTGGTGAAAGGGAGAATTGGTGAAGGGGAGAATTGATCTGCAACCTTCCTAAAAAGGATTAAAAGTACCAAACTGTAACACAAAAAGCCAACCGAGACATTCCAAATAACTTTGAAGGAACACAATTAGGAAGAGTTGCACTTCCTATTGAGCTGTATTAATAAAACATGCTATCAAGGTATCGACCACTTCTCAAAAATGCATACTGTGGTGAAAAATCTGTATCAATGCCTTGGAAAGCTCTGAAGCCAATCGATGGGGAAATGCAAAACTATTCCTGCCAGCGCGAGGGGAAAACATGTTCTGCATCTGCTGTGATACACTTGAAGCTAATGTTGTATATAACCACTTATTCATTAAAGAAATTATCGAGCCAAAGTCAACAGGGAGTGACAGGGAGAGAGACGGTTTTTTCTGCACGGCCTCTGTCCACTTTGTCTTATGATTGATGAGGCAGCCATTAATCAACAAAACCCATCAGACAAAGCACTTCAGGAGTCTAACAAGGATCTCAATATACCCGCTCCCTAAATAGTTGACATCATGTGGAATATAAAAGAAAAACAAAGCTTTTTGTGTGCCTCTATTTGACTTGATGCCGGGTAGAAATTTAAACCAAGTCGTTGGTGTGAGCTTCCAAGGTCGAAGTTGATGGATACTGAGGTGCAGCCCCTTGTTTTAGTTGAAGTCGCCCTCTTTGTGTGAACCCCACTCCACCATACAGAATACAAACCTGCACACAGAGTTCATCCATCAAACTGTCCAACCCAGCTGTATGTCTTAGTGTCTTCACATGTGTTTCTTCCTCAGAGCGTAAAAATCAATATGACTACTTTGTGGATAACACGTATTTTGAGACATGATTACTTTTATAGATCCAACCTGAGCTCAACAACGCAGAATACTCCTTTGTCATTTCACTTTAATTAGCCAGGCAATTAGGCAGAATGCCCCCTGGGGCAATATTTGTAGAAAAAACAAGGATGCAGGTGACTTTTGGCCCAGTCAGTGCAGCTTTGAAGTGTGTCCCAGAATGAAATGAAACCCTTTTAATCCTCAAAACTTTATCCCAATTATAGTAGAAATTAAATCTTAAAATAAAAGTGGTTTATACAATGAATTTTCTATATAAAGGCAACATAATCAGGTGCTACATCAAACAACTATAAAAGCATAGGGATGGTTTTGTCTTCAGTCAGTCTAAAACAAGACTAAACAGATTAATATTTTGACGTCCAACAATAAGATGAGGCCTGCTTGCGTGTGTAAGCGAGAGCAGATTAGAAGTGTGTGTTGATGTTGTTTGCACATAGGAGATTTAATAACATACAGGGCATGCAGGAAAGATTGCGCGATAAGCTGATTACAGCCACTTCATAAGATGGATGGCTCAGGTGTCAGCATGTCAGTCATGAGCGATGTACATGTTGACAGACGCACACATCACTTTGAGCGCCTTAGCTCAGACCTGCAGAGTGTACGTGGTCACTCAGGAACAAAGACCTAAGAAATCTAAGGTAATGCAAAAAGAGTGAGTTATAGCTTGCAACAAATACGTTTTCCATGTTAGAATGATTCCCTTTAGCGACAGCAGTGTTGAATGATGGATAGATCACCGTTTTCCAGAACTGCATCCCAAATGTATAACCCAGCAGCCCACCAGCAGGGTCAAATTCATTTCCTGCATCTTACATTAAAAGCCCACAGGCGCCAAATGACTGCAAACATGTGCTGCTGCTGTGTATGACAGTTCAATAAATGCTCACCTTCTCAGCTTTACAGGGACTGAGGATGCCTGTGTGTTTTTCTCTGTTTGCACCAATTCTTACTGCAAATCAGTGCGTGTGCAGAAAACAATATATAAAGTATAATATATAACAAAGTCACTGGCACCTCTAGAAAAGAAAACAGGTTGAATGCATCTTTTATTTCAACAGCATATATCTATTGAAGAATTAAGAAAAATCTACCCTCGAGTATATTCATCTACTGGAAAAACAAAGGAACCTAAGTTAGGAAGTCATTTTTAACAAAAAACACTTGTAGAACAAATAGAGGGATCTTCAGACAATATCTCTAGATTGTGCAGAGTCCTCTCCTATTCTCCCGTTTCCCACAGGATTTAGGATGATTTTGTATATGGTGAACCACCTCTGTGTTATTTCACCAATTTTTTGTCCATATCTGGCTAAAATACCCAATGGTAACACATTTTCAGTTTACTGGTAGAGTAAACCAAATTTTTATTTAATATATCCTGATATTTCATGACTTTTAACAAGCTGCCTTGTGTCTTTGGACTAGAAAGCATGCCCGCAGCATCACAGATCCTCTACTGTACCTAAAAGTGGGAATAAGCTGTTAGAGTCAATAAAGGTTGCACAAATGATTTAGTAAAAATAAATATTTCTAAACAACACTGAATAAATGAACACAACATTTTCCGTGCCAGATTATGCTACTGCATTAAAACATTAATTTATCTGAAGGCTTTTTACACATCTCTACTGGGAGTGCTGATAATCAGGGTTGTCTCTATTAGCCAGTCTGTCTCTGTGTAACACAGCAGCGACGTGATAGGTGGGCTTCTCTTAGATATTTACATAAAGACGTCTCAGTGTTTGCACAGATGATTTGTGTGTCAATGTGTCTGTACGTAAGAGGCTACAGACGGATAAGAAGTTCCTATGGTCCAGATCATCCATCATGAAGTCTGGGTAAATGACAGTGATGGGGTCCAGCTGGTGATCACAAACACACACACAAATAGATGGTTTCGACAAGACAAATGGCAGTCAGCTTCTGGTCGTACACGGGTGTAAACCACAGGGAGCGGCAAACATTCACTGTTAACCTTAATTTAGCCTCGACGTGTATATGCAGCAGAATATATGTAAACACACATGCAGTGTTATCTGTGTGTGTGACATTGGAAGCATGGGGAAAATAAGACACACGTGGCTGCGTTCATTTGTTAGTGGCTGGATGAAAAAATATTTTTAGGTATGTGTGTGTTTGTGCATGCCGTTGCCAGTATTTCCAAGAGTGCAAATACGCAGAAGCTTGCTAGATCAAGATTTATCACTGGTACCATTTATTTTATCCACACTCTGACCACAATCCCCGTTAAACTGAGAAAAAAACAACAACACCACAAAAAAGTTGCAAACAAGCCACCAGCTAGATGATTTGTTCCATTTCATTTCAGGCTAAATTCACATGGAAATGAACTGTAAATGTTGACGTGACAATGAAACTGGTAAGCCTCATTTATACATGTGCAAATATTGGCAAATATGCAATAAAAAAACTTACAGAAATAGGGAATGGTCATAAAAATTATTAATTTGTCTAAGATAATAATAATGATGATGAAAAGCACTAATGCAGCAATAATGTGTTATTATTGCTATTATTATTATTATTCCTCCTCTTCCTTTCTGGAGGTACAAAAGAAAAAAACAAAGCATTTTACTGCCTGACCTTTGCCAACATGGATCAAAACCAGAATCATTTAGTAGAGGCGCTGAACATGAGTAATGCTTTTATAAACAACACTGAGCAAGATTTTTGAGAAAAACTATGTTGCTACTGAAAATGTAGGGGCCCCAAAGGCAGCAGGGGACAACACAGGGGGAGAGATGACACATTTTAGATATTCAGAGGAGGAATTACATTAGAAGACAGCCTGCTGTATCGTTGATTGCTGTGATGTTTCCCACCTCTCAGCAGGAGTCGAGAAAACACCTACAACCCAGGTCTAACAAACAATCTGCAAAACGTCACTGCATCAAACAGTCTGAGTCAAACTCAAACTGTATATATAGTATTGAATCTATGTGGGTTTAAATATGTACCTAAAGCATGCAGTATAAAATATTTTTAAACATGTTAAGGAGAAGCATTTTGTGCTTCTGTCCACAGCAGGAACACAGATATAAGGACAGCTTATTGGGGAGGAGGGATTTATTTAACAACTCCAAGCCATATTTTGGGACGTTTAAAAAAAACACAACATTTTAAATTTGAGGAATAAGTTGAGAAGCTTGAGGGAACATTGGGAGTATAAGGCACATATTTCATAATTTCTCAGGAGGTTAACATTTACACTGTATGCAATACACACCCATTAATTAAACTATTAAATAAACATGCAATTATATAAAAGCTATGCTGGGCTCTTATTGTTTTAAACATTAAATTGCAGATTTTTACCAGGAATCACTTTATCTTTTTATTAAATTTATCCTAAGTTCATAGAGATGGAAACTGCCCCTTTTGGTCTTGATATAATATCCATTTGAACCCATCCTTTTGATGCATCCTTGGTAAAGTATTGTGGTTTCCTTACAGATTAGTTTAACAGTTTAAAAGCAACACATATATGTGGCTTTTATACACACTGGTCAACTAAATAGTCCATTTAAAGATGAGAAAGAAATCCAAATAAAGATGAAAGCAAGCAGATTTAGCTTAAAGGGAGAGTTTTTAAATGAGTAAAAAGTGAAAAGTTGCCTCATCAAATAGCGTTGCTGATGTGCTTGTTAATGTGATATATACATTGCTCAACCTCTGACATTAGTGATCTTCATCAGTTTTCACCTCTTCAATAACTCCCATCTTCTCAACGTCACATCTTCTGCTCTTACTGTTTCTCCTCTTCAGGGCCTGCCTTATCCTCCTACTATCTTCGATAGATTTTACTGTTTGCTACAGAGGACTTCCTCTGTATGCGGCTGGGTTTTCCTTCTTCAACCCCCCTCCCCTCCCTCTATCTTACCATCGCTCACCCTGAACCCATGACTCTCTCCCTAATGCCTCTCAGGCCCTTTGGTGCATATTTTTGAGTCAATCCCACCATCAGCATCTCTATTTCATCCACCTTCTCCTGCTTCTCTAACTCATTCACCCATTTTCATTCTTCTGTTTGACACCATCCAAATTCTTCCCTCTTTGTGCCACTGAAGAGATAAGCTCGCTCATGGTCATAGTTAAACTTTAAAGCATATTATAAGATAGAGTGCTGCATAATTGTTATGTTAAAAAAAAAAAAAAAACGATATATTGGCAGCAAAAACTGTGATACCCCCAAATAAAAACCAGTCCACAATATTGCCTTTAGACGTCACCCAACTAGCAAATAGAGTCCACTTGTGCGAAATGTAATCTCAGTCTAAATCCAGCTGAAGACATCATGAAGTCTGAGGAACATCGCAGAAAGTTCAGGGATAACGTTGTAGAAGGAAACCCTTTAAAGGCTGCACTAAAATGACAGCCTAAGCTTTAACAGAATGGTTCAAATAAAAATATATTGATGTGTGGGAACGGCCCAGTCAAAATCCGAACATTAGTGTCAGTCTTTTTAAATACAAAGCAGGTAGGGATATACTCCAGAAGACAAAAGGTGATTACAAAGCTGTGAATCAGGGGGCTGAATATAAATGCATGGAACACTTTTTAGATTTTTATTTCTAAAAAAAATACAGAAAACCATGTATTCTTTTTATTGAACTTCACACTTATAAGTGTTGGTCCATCACATAAAATCCCCAAAATATACATGGTATGGTGGTATTTTGTAATATGACAAAATATCAAAATATTTCAGGAGTACTGATTTTTGCAAAGCACCGTCTTTAAAAGTAAAATATTTAAGCTTTTACCTTTAATATGTAAAATCATCTTCAGGTGTGCAACACATTCCTCACCTCACCATTGTGCAGCCCAGCCACCTCCAGACCATTCATCACCATTGGCTGGTTGTCGTTTTCGTCCAGAACCTTCCTTGGTACTGGCGGTGGCCGGTCCTCCTCTGGCTCCTCCGGAGGCTTGTGTGAGGGAATGGCAGCGTTATCGGGGCACCTTTTGGCCTCTATGTCAGCACTGTGACGGCTCTTCTTTCGCAGGTCAACCGAGGCGTACTCCACCCCCTCGCACAGCGGCCCCCGCTCCGGGGTGCAGGGGCTTGGGTGGCCGTTGACAAGGGATTGAGGTAGGGGTTCACTGGGGCTCGGTTGGATGGTACCGTTGGTGAGGCGAGGCTGCAAAGAGGTGTCTTTGATCTCCTTGACAGTCTCGTACAAAGAGTCCTCGACGCTGACGTCGCGGGATGCCACCTCAATCTCCTTCACCACCTGGATACCACAGAGACAGACATAGACAGACTTGTCACTTTGCTGTGTAAGTGTGCAAAGCAGCAGACCGTCTTCTGGTTTTCTCACTGTAACATCATTTATTTCACCAGACCTGACTAGAGCATCCTCACAATAAAAGCTCTGATTCCATTATTTAAGCTCAGGCGTAGCAAAAACATGATGTAAGGTGACCTTAAACGCAGACCTCATAAGTGCTGTCTCCTGAGGCTGGGGGTCTGTCCTCCATAAGGGCGCTGCCAGGAGGGATGCTGGGAAGCTCTCGGTCCTGATGACACTTAGAGGACCTGAGCTCTGATTGGCTGGAGAGCAGCTCCTCGGACAACTGAGGGCTGGTGTCCTGTGTGTCTGAAAGGACTGTCGTATGAAGAGACAAACAACATTTATTTGTTCTGGTACATGGTGAGTTTATTTCCCTTTTCTGTCTTATTACAGCTGCATACATCAACGTACACCAATTAGGCATAACATTATGATCCTAAAAGTGTGTCGGCACCCCTGTTGCTGACAAAATGCTTTTTACAAATAAAAATCTTCACATCACCAAAATGAGGACCATGCCTTTGTGTTCTGGGGTCCTGAGTCAACACTTTGTAGATCCCCCTATGCTGTATTTACATCTGCAAGTCTTTTGGGGTATATCTCTTCCAGCTTTGTACAGTTAATCTCAAGAATGACTATTTCATTCATTATCCTTTGCAAATTAGTATTTAGCTCAATCCGCCGCCCCCCACCCCACCCCTAAACAACTTTGAGCAGCTTCCCTGTCCCGGCTGAAGAGAAGCCTCCCTACAGCATGATGCTGCCACCACCATGCTTCACACAGAGGTGATGTGTTCAAGGTGTTACGAAAGAGGATCATGCTAGCTTTCTTTCAACAAAGTTCAAGGCGTATTAACACTTTTACACGGCTCGATAGATGGGCCAATAACTAAACAACAGGTTCCAGAAGCCTAAAAGCAAACAGCTGTGACATAAACTGTAAGAATTTCTGTTTCACTTCGCAGCACTCAACAAACAGAGGTACTGTCATGCTGAGGCAAAATGTCTCTGCTTACTTGTACCGCTGGTTAGAGGATCATTGTGAGAGCTGCTGACAGCCGCGTCAGTCACCGGACTCTCTGCTGATTGGCTGATCATCTCTTTCTCCGACACCTGCGCAACAAAAGACGAGATGTTTGTCACTGCTGAGAGAGCTAACCTTGCTGTTTAGCAGAAATCAATCTTGTCCACTTGGACAAAATGGCTGACTTTCACACATCTGTGTAATGCAGAATCAACAGAAGCAGATTTTTTTTAGAAGGTTCTTCAGCATTCTGAATATTTCTCCTATATTTGCACCACTCATTCATTTTTTCATGCTTCCCTGCCTCTTTATCTCCATGCTTCTCTAAGCTATTCTGGTCACACTACTTTAAGTTCATTATCTAAACATTATTCATGCCCAATTAAACATCAGTTTTTCTTGATTACCAAGAAAAGGCTTCTATAGATAGTCAACTATTTTTGTTTGCATAAACAACGAAGGAAAAAGCTAACTAAATCAGGTGTGCTGCATATTTGTGACTTGGATTATCATAAACTAAAGAGATCTGACATTTTAATAAACATTAAAAACAAATCCTCAGGTGGACACATTTTACATCATGGTTGTGAACTAAGATCAACTGAGTAACAGAAGATGGCAGATGTTGATCCAGGGAGGGTAAACTGCACAAACATCTGTTAGCCTGTTTTGCTAAACTTCCTTTCACAAACACCTCAGCGACACTGAGCAACATCTCCGAAGCTGGCAGGTTGTTAGTCTTGCACAAGGATGCTCCAGCAGCTGAGATCCTGTCCTTGCGCCTAAATATCATTACCTAATAGTAACATCATGCAATCGTCTAAAGATCAACGTCTCTACTTAATCTGCAGCAAAGATTTGCCTCCACCATTAACAACTCCAAATAACAGTCGCAGGAGACTACACCAATCAACACAATGATGTGCGGGGCACTTTTTAACACAGAGATCAGATTTGTTAACATGCAGTTTGCACAAACTCTCTTGTTTCTGTTGGCAAAATTAGCACTTGGTTATAGAGTTCAGAAAATGTGAAAACATCCCCAAAAGGTGTCAGCCTGGCAGGTTCTTTGTTTAGGTTTGTTGTTTTCATTCTGTATGTGTGAGAGGAAAGCAAATAAGAAGCTCTACAATTCCACCTAGTGGTCATACACTCTCATTGCTGCTGGTTTCAATGATGTAATGTTTTAACTATTTTATAACCTCAATGTTTTTCATGTGATCTTCTCATTGTTAGCCTGTTTAGACAAAGGACAATAACATTTCAGGAATCATGCTTTTCGTTAATATTGCTAATAAATATCATCAACTGTTTTATGGAAAATATGTCGTCATTAAGGATTATGTGTGGTTGGCCCTCAGAGAGTTAAGGTCCGACTAATTTCTTGTGTTCAACAGTACTGATTCTAAGCTGAATTAAAGACAAATTGTGCTTAATATGGTATCAGAGATTCTAAAAACAAAGCAGTCGATGATAAGGATGCATAAGAGAGACTCAATGCAGACAGACTGCAGGTGAGAGAGGAAAAACGCATCCACTCATGCTCACAGACAAAGACCCCTATTTAACCTGCCAGGCTTTGACTTGGTCTGTCATACAAATGGCCACCTCTTGCAACAACCTGGCAACATGCAGGTTGCTGGTAAATTATATTTGTGCAGTTAGAGTGAAGATATCAATCAAATTCATAAATCGCTCTCCTGGATGTTTTTACAGAGGAATGCATGTGACAGACGGACAAAGACGATAACAAAGCCAATGAATAAGAGACTAAGAGGATGCCTTCCAGTCGGTGAAAGCTGGAGATTTGTTGGATTTAACGGTGTTCTTGTTATGAAGGTATGAATATTCATGTAGTTAGTAATTAGTATCTAATACCTGATGAAGTATCGTAGAGGATACGTTGTCATATTTAATAAAAAACCTCTATAAATACTAAGTATTACTCTTTTCAGACTGGCTGAACTGAATAAAAGCGATGTCATTAAATTAAACAGCATCAACAGTAAAGTAACTGAAAATGGGGAATTTCACCCATGTGCTCTCGTCATAGCGTACAGATAGATGATCATGCAGATGTTTTGCAATAATTTTACCATTAACTTTGGCTTCTCCCCACTGTTTCTCATTCTTATTGAAAGTACTTAGTTTGTCTGTGTTTAGCAGGGTCTCTTTCTTGGAAAAAGCAACTCATGAAATTATTGCTACCTAAAACTATGTGGTCTCTCTTTGTTTTTTTCCTATCCCATAGAAAGGATGCCTTGCCCATTGTTGACCAATCTAGCTGGGTCTATTTCCGGCTTTGTGTTACTGAGAAAATCCTTCTTTTTTATTTTTTTATTCCTATAAAAAGTATCCCTAGCTTAGTTTTTCGGTGTTTATATAGGTCTATTTTTAGGATTTTTAAGACGTGTCTCATCACTCAATGAAGGCACTGACGAAGCAAAAAGTTTTCTTCCCATAGAAAACACACCTGGTTGCTGCAGCTGGCTCAGAGAGACTTATTCAAGCTAAATGTTTCTGAAGCATTAATATCTGTTGCTCGATGGTAGAAAATATTAAAAGGTCAAACCTGAGCAAAAACAAACTATGAATAAAAATGAGCCAAAGTACCTAAGGTTTGAACCAATATGTTAAGGTTGCGGGAAACATGGATGGTAGCCATATAAAACTATGTTACAAGCACTATGATTAAAAATTAAAACCAGAATTCATAATTTAATATCGTGTTATTGCAGCTCTCCTTAGAATTGTGGATTATGCATAACATTGACATTTTTCTAAAATGCAGTAAAAACCTGCGATCCAACTTACTCCATTTACAAGGTTTTCTTGGTCTCCTGCGGGATGTCCATTTGTTGCTTTCTTCCGCCTAAAAGAGAGAAGAATAAAGAGATGAGAGAAAGAAAGTAATAAAAGAAGGATAACTGTACAGAACAAGAATTGCTCGTTTTCATTCTTTCGACTATCACATCTCATCAAATAACATTTAGCTCTAATGTGCACACTGCTAACCAGGAATGCCAGGACTCTCCATGAGGTTAAAAAAAATCCACCCTTTGTTCATTTTGTAAGGTCCACTGGTGCAATCTGATGCAATCCAGTGTAACGGACCTGCCAGTATATTTTAAACAAAGCCTGTAGGCTTCTGTTTGACATGGAGGGGCTTTGAGAACAGACACAACAATGAATTTAAAATAATAGGAAGATAGAAAACTAAACTAGACATGTATAGAAAAGGAAAATATAATGCACAGGACATCAAGCGACATTTCTGGCCCTCAAGGTGCATTCCTGAATCGTAAAAGTACAGCACAGGGCTCATGTTGGCATGTGCGATGCAGCTTACCCCTGGCAGCTGGCACACAGCCCCAGCAGCACAGAGAGCAGGAACAAGCCGGTTACGATGCTGAGGGTGATGACCAACACCAGCTGCTCACTCTGCGGCCAGGGCGCGGCGTCGGCGGCAGCTGCCGTCCCCGACCCAAAAACTTTCGCCTCCGACAGCCACCGCACTCCACTCAGCACTGGAGCCATGATACATCACACTGTGTGGGCAGAGGACATCAAACAGGTACCAGCTGGGAAAACACAAGCAAATACAAACAGTTGTGTATAAGTTGGAGCCAGATAAAAAAAAATCATCCCTTTTGGATTGTGTTACTATTGAAATCCTCACCTGGATTCCAAAGGATATTTAAGAAGGTTAATAGCCCAATAGGTACAATAGTTTTACACCATTATTTATAACCAAAGAATACAAAATACTAACAAATTTTCTATGAAAAGATACAGAAATGCCAATCATTCATACCCCTGCCAGATGTAGGAAAAAAAATACTTTCATTCAACAAAGACCTATAGTTTCAGTTTGCAAATGAGACAGGCATCTCCCATTAGATCAAACTATAATAAGGAGGGTCAGTTTTGAAAAATAAAAAAAACCCATCTGTTTTTAATTATATATCAATTCAAAATGCAAAAATATTCACTGGTTTTCTTATTTGACCTGGTTTTTGCATGTCTCCACTGGTATTCTGATGATTCATTATTAGTGAGGAAGTCCAAGTATTTGAGGTTGAAAGCCTTTCTTGCCATCACCCTAATCTGCAGCTCCCTCTATATATTCTCTATACCATTCAATTCAGAACTCTGGCTGGGCCAATCTAACACTTATTACTTCTAGACAGAAGAACCATGATGGTAAAATTAAAAAAATGCTTTAAATCTAAATCTTTAAGGGCTATTAATTATTTTGGGCTTAATTGTAGTTCATTTTTTGAGAAAATAAAATACAAATTCTTTCCTTTTTTCCTATAAATGTAAGATGCATATTACCTGATCTGCATTTTTAATGTGGCTTATTGGCCAAGTTTTGTTTTTTAATTGATTCAAAACCACCTCTCCTAACTCAAACTAAAGTGGTGATGGAAACGACTTCTGATCCAAAGTCAAACATGTAATCTGAAGACATACGCTGTATATGATTTGTCTTGGAAGTCGGAGAATTGTGTTTGCAAGTTTGAAAACGAAGGGCTTTGCCGTTTGTTTTGGTGTTAACTGTTATTAGAAAATCACGCTAACAACAATGTGTTTCAGTAAATTTTATTTCATGTTTAGAAACTGTTATTTTAGAGTACTGTGTGTGCCACTGAATGGTTTAAACCTGCAACTTTCAGTACATGCTCTATGTGCAACAGCCATGTTGGATACTAAACTCGGAGCGGCTCAGCGAGCTCCGACTCTCCCAGTTGGAGTTCTAAATTCAGGAGGCTTTTTTTGTTGTTTTTGGGAACCTGGAAAACCCAACTTGAGAGTACAAAGAGAAAGTCCCTTTAGCCATTCTTTAGTTCAGCAATAAGACAGAGCTGTACTTTGAGTTGAAGTGGTAATCCTACAAATATCCCAAGCTCAGTGTTAGAGAACTGCAGCTGTCTCCATAGCAACCATTAGATGCAATTATAATGTTGACCAAACAAAACATATGGACTTTTCTAAATGCTACTGGGAGTTTGACTGTAGCTGTGCGCCTCGGTTGGATGAGATAAAGATTGAGCTTTTTAGCTTCAGGTGACCTGGGCGTGTTGTAAAGAATAAATATCTGTGAAGGCACCTCATGCCCCCTATTAAGCATGGTGGAGGATTTATGATGCTCTGGCCCTGTTTCTCTAGCAGAGACCCGGGAAGCCTTATTATAGTGCATGACAATGAATTATGTGGAATGCTAGGACATTTTAAATAAAAATCTGGTGATCTCTGCTAGAAAATTGAAAATGCATCATCATTTTTCATCATATTTCAGCAGACTAACAATCCAAAAATTGTCACCAAATTTACAAAGAAATGGTTCCCCAGAAATGAAATCAACTTTCTTTCAAGACCATCTTAGTCCCCAGATCTAAATCATGAGAGGCTGTGTAGAGATGATATATGCTCCAACCCTGTGAAATGTAAATAAATGCTGTCCATTAGGCAAATGATTGTGCCTATAATTGTAGACTTTGGCTTTGTGTGAAAACTATTTATTTAAATCTTTTTGATCCCCCTCCCACCACAACCACATCAATTTATTAAAATTAAAGGTTGCCTTTTGTACAACACTCAGTGCTAAATTATGCTACTGCAATAAAAAAAATTTATCTGAGGTGTTTTTACAGATCTTTAACAGGGGTGCCAATAAGTGTCTAGAACCTTCTGGACACTTATTGCAGTTTCTAGCAGTTCTGCTGAATCACACAAACAGCTGTTAAAGTTTAACCAAAACATCAAACTTTTAAAAGTATCATTAAACCAAAACCGGGCCTTCTTAAAACTTGACTCTACCATCCTTGTATCCTTTGCCAGTTCTTCATGGTACAGACTAATCCATTAAAAACCAAGGTAAACCAACCTTAGAGCTGTTTTGTTTTCTCAGTTTCTGAGAATAGCTGTCCAAAGCTCAGAATAAAAAAAAATACAATTCTAAGTAATTTTTCAAAAAAGTAAAACCAGTGTACCAAGGAAATAAAACAAAATACTAGAATGCATTTTTTCAGGAGTATTTTTAGCTATAGGCTGTATACAACTTTGAATATTTGAATATTTATAACACCAAAGCGGCATGTGAGCTGTACTATATTTCCCATGATTCTTACTAAAAAGAAGTGAGTGTAATTATGTGGCTTAGTTATTTGTTTGACAAAGTCATAGTCAATAAAAAAAAAAACAGAGCTTAATGAGACAGGAGCACGACATAAGAATAAGGTTTTGTCTGCACAGATACATTTTTATCAAGACTAAGAAAGTTATAGGTCGTTCTTGTGATGTAACTTTGTTGAGGCTGAACTCCTCAGTTTAATATTAATGCGCACCACTACAACTGTATGCTATACATGGACATGGCCAGCAGGTGGCAGGGCAGAGCCGAGCGTGGCTGCAGTGCAGTCTGCTGCAGTGGCCCCATCACAACAGAGCCTCCACAGCCAGCATGCGGGCTCTGCGCACAGCATCAGAAACCTCCTCACGTCTCCGTCTAACAGCTAAAGTTAGGCTTCACTGAACTGATGGAACCCCCTGATTTTATCACAGATGATTCATGGGTGCTGTGAAGCGGGGGCACGATGGGGGAGGTGGTGGAAGGGAGGGAGAATGTGCAAGAAATGTCAAACAAATAAATGTGGAGAGGGGTGTTATGTAGCCCAGAGAGTGTGCTTTGTGTGTTTCCAAGTGTGCATAGATATGAAGGAGGCCAATGAGCAAAGTTCACAAAGTCAGGAATGATTGTTTCAGTGTATTTTCTTGCTTTTGCATGTCTTTCATTTAATCAGCTGAGAAAACAACAAAATTATAGGTGTTGCAAGGAAAACTGTAGAGATCAAGCTCGCCTTTCCTGCTTTATTTTGCATGAGCCAAACCCGTCAGGCTGTGTGTACAGAATGCACACATGTTGTTCCAGCACTGAACAACTTCTTTGTCTCTCCCTGTCCGTCCTATGCTAATGGGTCTTGGGAGTGTAGGAGTTGGGGACTCGTGTTCTAGCTGGCAAGGAAGTTTTGCGTGTTGCTTTAACTGAGCTGAAGCAGTCAAATTAAACTTTTTCCTCAAAGGATGTTGAGGTCTGTTTTGGTTACATCAGTTGAGTATTTCTGGATATAAAACACGCCGGGCCTGATGTCGCATTCACTGTGAGTTCCTGTTGAGGAGCTGGAGGGGACTTACCTCGACACCGTGGATGATTAGTCAGGGGTGGCCTCGCCTGGAAGAGAGCAGATAAAAATTAGAAGAAGGTTGGGGAAGGTAATTACCTCAGGGAGTGGGGATTGGCTTTTTCTGGAAGTGAGTATCAGTGACTATAGACAGGGAGCCATGTAAGTCGGGTGGTAATGAGGAAATGTGTGAGAAAATTCACAACAGGCTGTCTGAAAGCTCTGACACACACATACAGGAACAAATTAGAATTAAAATATCATTGAAAAATAAAACAGGATCCGCGTTTGGTCAGTTTTGATCCAGTTGAACTCTCTGAGTTATCAAAACTATTATATTTATCTAAGCTTTCAACTTGTATGTTAGACCCAATCCCAACCGAATAATTTAAGGAAGTGTTCCCTTTGATTACCATCCATATTTTAGATATGGTTATCCTGTCCTTAAATGGATATGGACCACAGACTTTTAAGGTAGGTGTAATTAAACCTTTAATTAGGAAACCTTGGCTTGATCAAGATGACTGAAGAAATTACAGACCTGTCTCCAATCTTCCGTTCTTATCTAAAATGTTTGCGTCAGGTGAGCAATCTCTGTAGTTATTCTGCTATGGATTTAGCGTGCTGGAAGACAACTACTTTCCTTCACTCTGGAACATTCTCATACTATTCTCCAATTGTGTGTTATTTCAGCTTTTAACTTTATGTTCTCTCTCTGTTTTTATCTCTTCCTAGAATCTACATTTGGCCTGGCTCTGTGTTTAGCTGCGGCACCTTCCAGGATGGGGGCATTGGCTGAGCAGCTTTCAGTGTTTAACCCCGTTTCTCTCCTAGATATATCTCTTTGCTGAGCTTCTGCTGTGACCAACTGCATGGGCTCTCTTTCATACTTTAGACTTGAAACTCAGTGTTTATTTGCTTAGCTGTTTTTCTCTCCTAGGTGAAGCTGCTGAAGAAGCTATTACTGACTTTAATGTTTTACTTTTGTTTCTCATAGAAAGTACTCCTGGACCAGTGCTATTGTGTTATTTTGTGTCTCTGCTCTGTTCTCTGAAACCCCCAGTCGTTTGTAGCAGATGGACGCTCACACTGAGCCTGGTTCTGCTGGAGGTTTCTTCCTGTTAAAGGGAAGTTTTCCTCTCCACTGTTGCTACATGCATGCTCAGTATGAGGGATTGCTGCAAAGTCAACGCCAACAACTGTCCACTGTCGCTACATCCTCATCCAGGAGGAATGAGTTCTGCAAGTCACTCACTCGCTGCAATTGGTTGGGCTTCCTTAGATAGAAACTATTTAACCAATTTGAATAATAAACTGAATTTGACTGAACTGTTTGATAACAAGGACCAATTTTAAATGTTTGTACTTGACATGAAATCTGTATGATTCAAGTGAATTGACTTTGTAAAGTGCCTTGGGACAGCGTGTTGTGAATAGGCGCTACGTAAACAAAACTGAATTGAAACTGAATTGAACTAATGAAAATTCAAAACTGACATTTTTCAAAAATGTATAATATTGTATAAGATCAATAAAAAATACTTTTATTACAGAAATGCTATGGTCATGTTATGACCTACAAAATCATGAAGAAGAATGCTGACTCGACAGCTGTCAAGTGGATGGTCATAGACAGCCTCTAAAAGCAAAGCAGGGTTTTTGGTTAATCACAGAGTGCTGTATCCAAGTATATTTGTGGAAGGTTATGTGGAAGAAAAAATTGCTTTAGCAAAAGGTAAACAAAGCTGATGGCGAATCTTTCAGATTACCGTTCTGCAATAAAATCACAACCACAAACCCTCCTTTTACTCCGGTCATTTACGTTGATCCTGTGAGACAACGGACCATGTGTGCTTTCAAAACCTGCAGCTGGGATCATGGACCCAAAGGGGCATGGCTTATAACTCACAGCATTCACCTGGCTTCCCACCTACATGGGTAAAGCTATGTGTCACAGCCTCATGCAGTCCTTAGGGAAGCTTAGTGTGCACCATCCTCCGCACTGATACAGTAATTCATGCAAAAGGAGCCTCAACCAAGTACTGAGTGCATATACTGTACAGTAATAGTAGATGGGCTGAATATATACAGCAATTTCTCATCACTCCAAGCGCTTTACACCAGAGCTACATCCATCCAATCGTACTCACAAACGCAAATATTCATCCACCGATACACAGATCGGGATGTGGCAGGAGAAAGCTGCAATTGAACCCACAACTTTTTATTTGCAAGACCCACTGAACCACAGCCGTCCTTCAACTCTTTAGACCTCCTTTGTTAGTAGGCAGACATTTTTATATTACAAATTCTTTTTTGCTGATATTCAAAATTTTAGCAAAACAGAATCATCCATATTCCCAGAAATAAACACTTTGAGTTTTTCTTTTTGAAGTTAGCTACTGAAATTTATTTAAAGTTTTGAATAATATACAAATTCACTAAAATGCAGCGATGTAAGCAGAGCGCAAGATGCTTCTGTGTGTATAACTCATGGGGAACAACTGTATTGATCAGTCATGTAACTGAGAAGATAATAGATAACTGACATCACTGCTCAACAGTATCATGTAACTTATAATAGCTAATATGAAGACTCTCTTGGTAAGTCCCTATAGTAGTTGAGATAATAAAACCAGCACAGCTTAGTGATTTTTCTGACCTTCATTTTTCATTACTGCTTATGATAAAACTCCACAGGAATGCATTAGGGTCAACATGTTGTCAAATTAAGAAATAAATAAGTTAAACCTCCACTGACATCGTCTGGCAGGCTACTGTCCAGGTGTCACTATCTGGCAACCGTGTGCCGGCTTGCTTGTGTCTTGGCTGGCGCTAAAACCAGAATAATCCCCGGCTGCCACGGTGCGCCATCACCATGGCAACATTGCCTTCTACCCATCAGCACTATTTAAGGCGGCACAGAGGAAAGCAAAAAAAAAATCCAGAGATATGTTTTAAAAGCAACTAGTTGATGATTAAGCTGCAGGTGGTGTGTGTTATTTGTTTGATGAAGAACCTCTGAACTCAACACCAGTTCAGATACCAGCAGTCCAGAGAACAAATGGACTCGAAGGGACTCAGGTCCTCTTAAAACACATAATCATATAAATGAGAAATGAATGCTTTGTGACTTTTAACAGTTTGAGAGGGTTCCAAGCTGAGGATATGATTAAGATGAAACAGAAAAATGTCTTCTGGTACTGAGATGTGACTCATTTCAAGCTTCTACTAAACAACATGCCACTCCTAATCAAAATCCACTGCTGCAAGGAGTGTTTACATACAACTATTTCATGGCATTTCAAGATGGAAATTTTAACAACTAAATAACAAGGTATAACTTTCCACTTAGTGAAGCAAATTCTCCTACATTCCCCGTTTGTTCTGAAACTGTAGACAGATGTGATAGAAGTTCTATGTCGTTTTTGGAGGTTCTACCACTTGCATAGCATGTAGAAATCTTTAATTTTTTTTAATCATAGGTACTCTTCAACTGTGAGTAATGGAATCTAAAACAAAATTCCCAAAAATCACATTGTGTGATTTTTAAGTAATAATTAGCATTTTATTGCATGACATAAGTATTTGATCACCTAACAACCAGTGAAAATCACAGCTCTCACTAATTCTTCTTTAAGAAGCCCTCCTTTTCTCCATTCATTACCTGTATTATCTGCACCTGTTTGAACTCGTTATCTGTATATCTGTAAAAGACACCTGTCCACACACTCCAACCTCTCCACAATGGCCAAGACCAGAGAGCTGTGTAAGGACATCAGGGATAAAATAGTAGACCTGCACAAGGCTGGGATGTTCTACAGGAAAATAGCCAAGCAGCTTGGTGAGAAGGCAACAACTGTTGGCGTAATTATAAGAAAATGGACGAAGTTCAAGATGACGGTCAATCTCCCTCGGTCTAGGGCTCCATGCAAGATCTCAGCTCGTGGGTCATCAATGTATATCTGTATCAACTATTTAACATTTAAAGTTGTTCTGAATCAAGGATGATGTATGCATATCACATTCTACTCATTTATTGCCTGAATTGTATGAATTCTTGAACCACCAGGTAAACCAGTTTGATATATTTTATCAATATTCATATAATTCAATAAAGATGACAGATGTAAATAATTAGTGCTCATCTTAATTTTATTTTTTATCAGCACAGAGTAAAAAAAGGCAGAAACAGCCTCATCAATGTGACTGTGTTTAAATATGTATGGAAAGAGGTAAAGTATGAAATGATCTCAGTAGTTCTAGTCTACAACCTCACTACGTCACTTATCATGTCTCTATAAAGATCTCTTCATTCATATCATGCAAGGAACCAGTTACAAGCTCTTGCAGATCAAGTTTTAGACAATTTTATTTTTGAAAAATTCTATTTGTATATTTAACACATTATATAGTCATCTGAGAAATACTCAGATGACTATCAACTAAATAAAAAAAAACTGAGAACAGAGAACTAGAACCACTTTGGGGCATGGTGCGGAAACATATTTTGAATATGAACAAAACAAAGGGTATGGCTGTAGATTTTAAGAGAAACAGGAATATTCCCATCATTAGAAGTGGAGGGGGAGGAGGAGTATAAATATCTCCGTATTTACCTTGACAACAGACTGGACTGGAGAAGCAACAGTGAAGCAGTCTACAAGAAGGGACAGAACAGAAACTTTCTGAAGATTAGGTTCTTCAGTTACAGCAAGATGCTGCATATCTTCTATAAGTCTGTTGTGGAAAGTAAAATCTCTTCAGCTATCATCTGTAGCAGAATTAGAGCTGGCTACTTAAAAAAGCTCAACAAGGTTGGTTCTGTTTTGGGATTGTTCTAGGGCCTCTGGAGATGATTGTGCACAAGGAGGAATCTTCGTAAAATGAAGAAAAACCTTGAGCATCCTCTTCATCACACTGTCATAAGACAACTTCAGACTGAATGTCTTCAGTCAAAAACTTCCTCAGATCTGCTGTAAGACAGACTGCCTACAGTCATCTATAACGGAATAGGAGAGAGCGAGATGGTTTGAAGAGAACCAAAAGGTAGCCTGCCTGGAAGCAGAGCTGGAAGAGACAAAATTCCAGTGGAGAAGGCAGAAACATCTCAAAGAAATGTATATCAACAAGGGCAGAGAGACAAAGAGAGAACTTGAGAGAATAGAGAAATTTAGTGATCCAGCAACTCTTAACCCTGCGGTCATCGCTTCCAAGGTGCACAACAACATGAAATACAAGTAGACAAAGTTGTAACAAAAAGAATTTGTAGAATTAAAGGTGGCCCACACCCTCGACCAGGAAGCATTTACGTCACAAATCCAGGCAGAAAATGAGAAAAATAATGCCCTTCAAGAAGAACTGGACAAACTCAAGACTTCCTATGAGGAGCTTCGCTCTAAATGTGAAGCTGACGTTGCTGCAGGGAGGCAGCAGGCCCAGATGCAGAAGTTTTGTGAAGAGAGGATCGGTGAGGATCCACAGCTCCTTGAGAACCTGAGAGTTGAGAAGGACGATCTCTATCAAAAAATGTCACAAGAGATTGCATTTCTGCAAGAGAGGGAAAAGGGTTTGCAGAGAGAATTGGACCAGATCAAAGTTTCACACCAGGAACTCAACTGTAAGTATGAAAAAGATGTTTCTGCACTGAAGCAGCAAGCTGAAACATATCAGCAGGAGATCAGTCGCGGGAAAAATGCTAATTTGGAAAAAAACAGACATGGATCTACAGCCCAACAACCTGAGAGCTGAGAAGGAAGACCTCTATGAAAAAATGTCATGTCAAGAACATTTCTGCAAGAGAGGGAGAAACATTCGAAAAGTGAACTGGACCAGGTTAAAGTTTTATACCAGGAGCTCAACTGTAAGTATGAAAAAGATGTTTCTGCATTAAAACAGCAAGCAGAAATCTTTAAACAGGAGATAAATAACAAGAAAAACGTTCACGTAGAGACAGCAAATAAGAACTGGGACGCCCAGGACACTCAAGTTTTTTCCTGATGAAAAAAGGCCCCACAAAACAAATAATTCCTGTGCGCAGGTGAATGTGTGTGTGGGAGTGTATCTCTACCCTGTGAAGAGTAGACGTGCTTGTAGAAGGTGGATCCTGCTTTCTGCTTGCAACTCTCTGCATTCAGCTGCTGCAGCTGTCTAATCTCTTTCTATGGGGTGAAAAGAGGAGGCCAATGTCACTCCCTGCCAGGACATTGCCTCTTCGCTAAGACACCTGCAGTGCCTCCTCGTGGCCACACTTCACAGTCTGCGGCCAAATTGCAGGGGATCTCAGAACAATAGTGGGCCTCAGAGACACGATGCGATAATGCCATGGCACCCGTCAACCACTGTTCCAGATATGGGCAAATAGAGTCAACCACACTGGCCTTGCCTTGTTAAGTCTGTGTTGTAATCATTATGATTATATATATATATATAACTCCTTAATCAAATAATAATTCAGTCTGTTAATTGTTGTCCTGTGAATCCCAGCCCAATATGGCGATTGTATTAGGACAGTGGAGAAGAGGGTGAGTCGAGCTCTGGCATTGCTAAACACCAAAACTCTGCACACACATGGAATAAATTCACACAATTTCTTAAAATATAAGAATTTATTTAAAAAAATAATTCAACTCAAAGTTAAACATAATTCTCTACTATATATTACGGAAGGATGAAGGAATAAAAAACTATATGCAAATGAAGGAACAAGGGAATTAATACAAATGGTTAAAACCATGACCAATAAAGTTAGGCGATATTACCATTTATTGTGATCTATGTTTGAGAAACAAGGTTCATCTTGAGGAACCTGGAAATGAGGTAAGAGTAGGCCTAGAAATAACTAATAATTGGTATACCTCCAAACAACCAATTACAACGTAAGATCAGAAGAGACAATAAAACATTATTTTAATAAAATATTTTAAAGAATGATTTGCTGAATAAAAACAAACTTCTGGATATTTAATTTTCAATGCTGTTTAATTAGCTATCTTTATTTAGTAAATTAATATTTAAGGAAATATTATCTTGAATGGGAACCAACAACGTTTCTGGATAAGTGATTCTTTATGGTGTTTAATGAGCTATCACATTAAGAAATGGACTACTAAAATTGGGATAAGGAACGACTCTTAAGATGGCGACGAGTCGTGTGGACCCATCTAACTTCACTGGCGCGGGCATCAGGCGTTAGCAGTTGGAGCTAAACACAGGCTTGTTTACCACTCCTTTCAAGTCTAATATGTGCTTCTAACATTTATTAATACACACCTTAATGTGCGCATAAGCGCTGGTTCCACGATTGACGTAAATTTCCTGCACAACTTCTCAACTATTTGGCCCAGAAGGATCTGATGCACACTGGTCCTGAGGTGACAAAGTTACCCCAGCTGGTTCTCGCTCCACCAGCTACAAGAGCTACAAGACCTTACAGACAGGAGGTGGATCGCCTGATATATCGCCTGGAATTAAACCCACTCAAGACTGTGGAGATGGTGGTGGACTTTCGAAAAACACCACCCCCATACACCCCCCTCACCATCCTCAACAACACTCTGTCGGCTGTGGACCACTTCAGATTCCTAGGAACCACCATCTCTGAGGACCTGAGATGCTCTTCACACATAGACACTGTTCGGAAAAAGGCCCAGCAGAGACTGTACTTCCTCAGGCAACTCAAGAAGTACAACCTTCCACAGGAGCTGCTGGTCATTTTCTACACTGCCATCATTCAGTCTGTCCTGTCTTCATCCATCTCAGTGTTGTTTAGCTCATCCACAAAACAGGACAGGTCCAGACTGCAACGAACAATCAGGACTGCAGAGAGAATCATCAGGGCTGACCTTCCCTCCATCCAGGACTTATACAGGTCTAGGGTCAGGAAAAGAGCTGCTAAAATCTCTGCAGACCCCACACACCCTGCACATAAACTGTTTAGAGTTTTACCTTCAGGTCGACGCTACAGAGCACTGTTCACTAAAACCAGCCGCCACAGAGACAGTTTCTTCCCCCAGGCTGTTTCTCTGTTGATCATTTAATAGAGTACAAAACAACAGCATACAGATGTTGTAAATGCACCTTCTTATTTTATGTTATATATATATGTGTATATTTGTACATTGTAAATATGTATATTCTATTCTGTAATGCATAAACAAAAACCAAAGAGCAAAGTGTACCGGAGTCAAATTCCTTGTTTGTATGTACAAACTTGGCAATAAAGCTGATTCCGATTCTGATCTGCTGAAAGGTCTTTCTCCGCACTGAAAACACTTAAAACTTACAGTCAGAATAAAGCACAGCCAGAATGACTCTCCTCCTTGGCAACTACCTCCATTAAAGCAGCCAGCCAGTATCGTGATTAAAGCATAATTAAAAGCTTTTAAAACAGCTTAATGTTTTAATTAAGGTCAAAATTGAAATATAAGCTTCTATTTTGGTTTCATGTAGGAAGTATGTCTGCTTAGATGCAAACATAAAGAAAGCGGGTATTGTTTGAACATTTGCACAGGACTGTACACCTGGATATTAGTATATCTGTACATATAAAACATATATATTTAGTGGGACATCTCTTTGCTTATGAATCAATAATTAACTAATCTGTTTCTGATATAATTGTTGCTTGTTTTTCTTTTTTTTTTGCCTTTTTGAAACCATCTGGCTATAATGTGAACAGCAAAAAACAGCATGCATTCACAACATCATGGTCCATGTTGCATCCTGACCAGAGGGTGATGTGGATGGTGGGGTGAGAATAATGGGGGAGGGGAGAAGAAGAATTGGGGAATAAAGCCAAGAAAGAGGGAGCGATTACAATGATGAGACTAGAGAGGGGAATGAAGAAGATGCGCAAAAGAAGACCAAGATCAACACAGATGTACAGCTGAAGAGAATGAAAATAAAAAAAAACTAAGAAGAAATGAAAACAGAGAAAAATTAAAAAGTCATCCAGGAAAGCAGAACAAGCACTCAGGCTGCCATACTGACACACACACCCATCTCTAGGGAGGTTTGATGATTTAGTACTCCCCACATTCTGCAGCCCAGAAGCGACCCTGCCCTGACAGAGACACTGCAATAATCTGAATAAACATACAGGCACCAAAAGGCATTCAGACACAGCAAAATCAGAAGCATTATTACAATTTTTTTCTTTAAAAACACGAGCATCTTGAGCACCGACCCAACTGTCCGGTGTTCAGCCAGAAGCATCATCATGCATGTAATTCAGTTCACTCTAATTCACTAATCATGCCCCCATGCGTGTGTGCTAGAGACAGGAACATGAAAACAGGTGCTTCTTATCAAGGCGCATTTCAGTGTTGCTGTGGTAACATCGGCCAGCCTAAGGGTAATTGGTTTAGCATGAGAAATTGATCCATCCTCTCCAAATAGGAATATTGAAACTGCATAATTTAAAAAGGCTCCCCTCATTTTCTGCAGCTCTCATATTACAAATAAATATGTTGTATTGATGCTAGGCATTACAGGCTTTGTTTCTACCAGATACAGAATTTGTATCTAATAGCAGCAACATTTTTATGGATTGGTATTTGCCAGTAAGACTAGTATACAGTACACCAGAGTATCCAAAAATGGCCACCAAAGTACTTTGCATACCTATTTTAAAAAACGTTGCTGTAAACTTAAATTGGATGTGGACAGACAAGCTGAAAGCTTGTGCATGAAGAATTCGCTCACTTTATCCACTGTAATATATAAACTATTTAAAAATAAGAGGCAATAGATTAAAAAAAAACTTCAAATGAGCTCAAATATTGGGAGACAGTTATGATTAAAAATAAAAAATAAAAAAATGGTAATGCCAAGGTGGTAGGACACACCAAGGAAGAACAAACAGAAGCAGAGCTGACTGGTTGTTGTAGAGATCAATGTAATCAATGCAGATGACAAAAAATATAAAACTAAAATTACTTCTGTGAGAGCTATAAGAATAACTTTGCATTAGGTTTTGTTCAAACCTGATTACGCTAATATGTTAATAGGCTGCTTACTAATTAAAATAACCCATGGGAAATTACATATTGATTCTATAGTATAGCCTAAACAACCTTTTCACTTTGAGAAATCATTTATTTACAGTTAGTCAAATGTACGTACATTCATCATAGGATGGGTGATATGGACTTGGACTTAAAATGTTAGCACAACATTTTGTTTTATTTACTGTGATGACAATAAAAGTAACGATAATTTTTAAAAGTGTATAAAAGGAAACGTTACCTATAATAAACCAGGCTACTTCACAGTAACAGTTGCATGCAGTAATGTCACTGTGCTACTAAACAGTTCACAAAAATTGCATTCAACACATTTTAAAACCTCAAGAGAAGTTAATGATGCACTCACAGAAGTTTAACATTATTATCACTGGATGAGTAATTCTTATCAAGATAAGTTTTTTTCATGATGATACAATACAATAATTGCCCGTCCCTTGCATCCCTGCTTTTTAACCATCTGATCCAAACTGTTTTTCTCAGATAGAAGGAAACTAGGGGTTACATGTTCAAGACCAACTCAGGAACCACCAATGTTCATGCCTGCTATGAACTGGAAGATGCTGGAACACCAGCGTTTACTGTCCACAATGAAGCGAGTTTAATATCTATGTAAACTGCAAGGGTGCCAATCAAGACAGAAACTGCTACTAAATAATCACCAACTTTAGGCATTATAAAAATTTTAAGCTGAGCACAGGAGCAACGAGGTGGCTTCTGCAGAAGTGTTTTATCATCAGAGCCAGATTAAGATTTGCCACAATGACATATAATAATAAATAATTTTAGGGGTAGTCAAGGTCAAGCTTTCAAACTTAGGAAAATTGTACCAAGTGTCAAGCATGGCAGTGGTACCATTATGCCGGGGTTCCGTTTTGCAGATAACAGTAATGGTGCAACGCACAAAAACAATGGGCAAATGAAGGAGGAGGTCTACCCCCTTTTCTACACCTTTATCTCAAATCATCTGGTAGATGGTTAAACATGGAGAGAATTGGGTGTCCCAATAGTTCTATAATTTATGAGCTTTAGCATTTCTGGTAGGAAGTGGTCAAATATCCATTCAGTGATATGCTAGAGGCTTGTAGACAGCTACAAAATGTGTGTGATCTAGTTTCAGATTACTAAGAGACATTCAGCCCAACATATACACTACTCAAAAAAATAAAGGAAACACTTAAACAACACAATATAACTCCAAGTAGATCAAACTTCTGTGAAATCAAACTGTCCACTTAGGAAGCAACACTGATTGACAATCAATTTCACATGCTGTTGTTCAAATCAAATAGACAACAGGGGGAAATCTTTGGCGATTAGCAAGACACACTCAATAAATGAGTGGTTCTGCAGGTGGGGACCACAGACCACTTCTCAGTATCTATGCTTTCTGGCTGATGTTTTGGTCACTTTTGAATGTTGGTGGTGCTTTCACACTCATGGTAGCATGAGACGGACTCTACAACCCACACAAGTGGCTCAGGTAGTGCAGCTCATCCAGGATGGCACATAAATGCGAGCTGTGGCAAGAAGGTTTGCTGCGTCTGTCAGCGTAGTGTCCAGAGCCTGGAGGCGCTACCAGGAGACAGGCCAGTACACCAGGAGACGTGGAGGAGGCCGTAGGAGGGCAACAACCCAGCAGCAAGTCCACTACCTCCACCTTTGTGCAAGGAGGAACAGGAGGAGCACTGCCAGAGCCCTGCAAAATGACCTCCAGCAGGCCACAAATGTGCATGTGTCTGCACAAACGGTTAGAAACCGAATCCATGAGGATGGTATGAGGGCCCGACGTCCACAAATGGGGGTTGTGCTCACAGCCCAACACCGTGCAGGACGCTTGGCATTTGCCAGAGAACACCAGGATTGGCAAATTTGCCACTGGCGCCCTGTGCTCTTCTCAGATGAAAGCAGGTTCACACTGAGCACATGTGACAGACGTGACAGAGTCTGGAGACACCGTGGAGACCGATCTGGTGCCTGCAACATCCTTCAGCATGACCGGTTTGGCAGTGGGTCAGTAATGGTGTGGGGTGGCATTTCTTTGGAGGGCCGCATGGCCGCATGTATTTGTATACATTTATTAGAGCCTGCAGGTATTAAAATAACTGAAACTTGATGTTGTATAATCATTCCTTTATAGAAAAAAATGCATCTTTAAAAAACCAAATTACTATGACATTCATGACAATAATGGGTGTACATAAATACATTTATTTAGTGATGCTGTAAAAGTTTTAAATCTTTGTTGCATCTTTATTGAAGTAACATTGAAGTAACAAGTGTTTCTACAAAAACCACAATATCAAATCCCATTGTTCAATTTACCATAGGCTTAACAGTATTAAAAATTAAATATTATCCATTACTAATATTGATTTTCACAGTGGACATGTAGTACTATGGTCTGAGATGACCAGCAGAAGGAAAGAAACCAAGTGCATTAGCTTCAATTTTTAAAGTAAGATGGATATTTTTTCCTAGTTCTTGTTTTGTAACCACAAAGGTCTACAATAATTAAGGACATCCTCTAAGCTGGTGTACTTCTGAATAGATGAATTTTTAAAATCCCAACCAGCTGCAAGGCCGATCAACTACGTGTCCGTTTTTCTTCACGCAAATGACAGAGCTCTTCTCATCCTCATCACGCTCTGACCTGTCCTGACCTTGCAGGGCTGCTACAGTCTACAGAGGCTCTGTGCATATGTGCAGCGATTGTGTAAACACTTGTGAGCGTCTGTTCAATCTGCCTCCTGGTAAAGTCTGACAACCCCATGGGAAAGCCCCATTTCCTGCATTCCCTCTGTTCATTTTCTTAAAAGGACACGACTGACCCTGATGTCCTGCACAAAACTAAACAGCTACTATATTTAATGTGAATAACGCTGCAATTTAATTGATGCGCTACTGGATCACCTCTTGGATCGCTCATAATTTGCTTTAACTGCAGGGTTGTAACTCTTCTTTAGCTAAAAGATTTTACTAGGTACATAAATTAGATTATATTTAAAAAGGATTCACTTTTCTCTTCTAGAAGGATTTTCCTCCTAACTCGACTTTCTACTAATGCTTTAACATTTTTTGCCAATGCCTAGTCAACACCTGTTAAGCCCCAAGGGTTTTAGAAACAATTTCCGCCTGAAATTAAATACCTGAAATAAATCAAGTATAGCTCCACAGTTATAATATCTACATGCAAACTTTGGGTACATGTGTAAAGGTAAGACATTAAAGAATATTTTTCAAGTGGAAGCATTATTGCAACTTTTACTAGGTCTGATTTATTTGTGATAAAAAAATTTAAACACACAGCTCAACCTGCCAAGGGGTTGGCTTAACAGGTTAAAACATTATCCCTTAAATGATAAATTAAGCTTGGTGAAGTATGTCTGAGGAACTAAGATTGTGGAAAGAATAATTACTCAATCTACAGTTCAGTTCTGCATTTATCTTCCTGTCTTTAACCACCATATAAAATAACTGTATTTGAGTTGCTAGGACATATCTTTGAACTGCACAGTTTTTTCACACACTCTCTCTCGGCTTGAAAAGCAGAACTGCCCCGTCTGTGTTTAGACTTTTGCCCATTTATCAGAAAACCCTCATAGTCGCTGCTGCTGTAAACGCCCTCTGCATATGACAAAGAGAAAAAACAAAGAGGGAAATACAACTGATGCAATCCAGTGCAAAACTTTTTCACACCTCAATGTATTCTATTTGTGACAGACCAGCACAAACTGTTTGCTAACTGTAATTAAGATTTTTTACAATAAAAAAAAAGAAAAATGTGTATTTGTATTCGGCCCTCTTTACTCTGATTCAAACTAATTAAATTCAGTGCAACCAATTGTCTTCAGAGGTCACCTAGTTAGTTAATAGAATCCATCTCTGTGTAATTTAATCTAAGTATAAATCCAGATATTCTTATTAGAAAACATTAGTGAACAAACAGCATCATGGAGACTGAAGAGTGCAGCAGCTCAAAGAGCAAGTTGGTGTAGAAGCTTAAAGCATGTTTGGGTTTTAAGAGCATTTCCCAAGCTTTGGACATGTCGCAGATCCCCGTTTAATGCATCAGAGAAGCAGCAAATAGGCCCATGATAACTCTGGGGGAGCTGCAGAGATCCACAGAGAGAATTGGTTAACATGATAACTAACCTGGCTCGCAAGGAATAAGCCAGATGAGTCTAATTTGCATTTTACTGTGCTTAAGAAGGTGCTCTGGTCAGAGAAGACCAAAATTGAAATTTTTAGGCTTAAAGCAGAAGACAACTGTTAGGAATAACCTTTATTAATATGACTCATAGCTGTTTTTGGCATTTATGCTTTAGTGAAATAAAGTATAAGTTCTAATGTTTCCTTTTGTTACAATAGGATAAGAATGCTCATAAACATACAGTACAAGGATAAATGGCCCAAGGGTTGTCATAAATGACCTTAGGCTGGGGCACTGGGGTTGATAGTGGAGCAGCCGGTATAACTGGTTTGATTAGAAAGCTACAGCACACTTATATTAAGGATGGACACCCGCTGCTACACAATCTAACAGATAGGCACCACAATGGTGACACATAGTCTACTGATAATCACTGAGGGAGTGCACATCCATTGCATTGGAGTGCTAGATATAAAACTATATGTGACCTTCTATCGGGGCTCTTCGTCATCCTTACACAGACGGTGACGGTCCAAGACGGGAGCCTTAGTGGTGATCTCTGTAATCATTCCTCTGCCTTAATTTAGATTAAAAGAGCACAAAGTTAGAAACTGGCTGAGAGTCGTACATATAAGAGTCAGTGTTGGATAGAGTGTGTGATCGCTTCATGGGGTCCAAGGACCGGAGGAGCTCCGACGAGTCTGACCGCAAACAGGGTGCGGTAGCTCGGGGACAATGCAATGGTGGAAAACTAAGACAATATATCACCCACCATGAAACCTGGTAGTGTTAGCATCATGCCATTTCTTATTTTTGCAAAGAAAACCATAATTTTAACATTTTACTTCAGTGCACTACTTTGTGTTGGACTGTCACAAAAAATATTTTACATTGAAGATTATAGTTAAGGTTTAAGGGTTATGAATTTGTAACGCATGTTCTGGTGAGAGATGGCAAACATTAGAGATGGCAAAACTAAAACTTAATGAGGGGAGCCAGATTTTACACATCTGCAGAGTCTCCGACACAACAATGCATTGTTTCATTGTCACAAATTGATTAGCTGTGTGACAGCGGAGCCCCTTAGCTATTAATAAAATACTAACACAAAAGCAACTTTTGTTCCTGTGCATCACAACAGTGTTCAGCAATTAAACTGAGCAGCCAGGCGTAACATCCAAATATGGAAATGGAGGCGTGAAGCATAATGGTTGAACTTTGAAAATTTCAGGACAAACAACGAACATGAGTGCAGTCTTGTTTTTAAGAGCTCCTCAACATACAAAGCTAACCTCTCTCCGCAGCTGAAAGCAAAGGAAAATATCAACTGCACCAACATAAGCAGATGCACCTCCATGAACGCGACCCAGACAAGGATATTCTGAACTGAAACTACTGCATGCATAAAATTTCTCCATCATTGTCACCTTGAGATGCAGATTAGCATTAGAGTGAATGAGTAGCAGATACGACCACCTCATTATTCATTGGCAGCGGCCTTTATGAGGCGAATAGCTGCAAAGATAAGGGGATTATCAGGGTAAATGGAATAGGATGAGGGATGTTTAGTGTGTGTGTGTGGCTGCGGCTGACAAATCCATGGAGGTAATTCACTGTAAAAGCTGGTAATGAGATGAAATAGATGCCTACAGATGAATGGGCTCATTCTCGCTCCGGCTGACAAACATGCATCGCTGAGGTGACGCATGCGAAATTAACATGTACAAGCAAAGAACACACAAAAATTATTCTTTAGAGTGTTTCCGCCACACCCAGAGCTGCTGCTGCTCTGGAAATGGCCAAGCGGCAATTCATTCATTCCTTCATGTGACACCAGCCTTTTGGACAAAGGGCACAAGGCAACAGGGGAAATTAAGAGAGGTGTGTGAGAATAAGAGTGACTGAAATGGAAATGGGGTCCATCTCTACAAGACTCTGATCACAGCAAGGGTGGGCTTAATAGATGACCCAGGTGGGCCGAGTAATAGAGGTCTGCCCCTTCCAAACCAATGAAACATCACTAAAGTGTAGAGTGGCTTTATTTATGGTGAATACATTTTTATCACCATTCCTTCCACTGCCCTCCTCGGCTTTCTACACTCCACCTCTACAGTTTTATCTCTTTCCATGGTAGAACCCTATAGAATCATCTAGCAAAGATATGGTAAAATATGAAGCCTACAGGGCCTCAAAGGGCACATCTACAATCAGCAGCTGCAGCAGTCGGGGGTCAGTCAGACAGTTGGGGGCTAGCTGGGAGGAATTTTGAAGCTGAGCAGGCATGGCAACCTCCATAATGGCTAAGAGGGGGGTAGGTTGCTGCAAGACATTCAGATGCATCATGCAGATTCCTAGTCTGGTCTTTTCCCACATGCACATAAAAATGCAAGAGCAGCTCTTAAAGATTAGACACGACAGACACAGCTCTGTCTTCACCTTTTTCATTATTCTAAGGCCGCACAATATATCGTGAATTTACCATCAACCTAGTATCAGTGTGTGCAATTTTTCTAAATTTATTGATTATTTTTGTTTAAATACAGTAACATAGAGGTCTCTCTTTTCTTACTTCTCTGTTCTGTGTAACTGATAAAATGCAATAAATATATGTGACAAAAACATGTTATGTATAATAAGTAAGCTTTGCACAAAAATAAAAATTAATACTAAATTTTAGGTTTTTTTAACTAATTTCAGCCTGAAAGTCCATTTTTTTATTGTTTCGACTGTGCAAATATTACCTCAAAATGCACTACAAAAATTAACACTGGCAGCTTTATTTGGTCAGGTTTTATGGGTGTATTGTTTAGAAACATGTGAATTAACTGCTGTTATATTACCAAAACATATGAAACATTTAAAGCTATAAGGTGTTATAAAAAGACTTGACAGAACAAACTTTCTTGTTTTTGTTTCAAACCAAAGAAGAAGACAGAATGTGAACAAAAGCTATTGAGAACAATCTGTACATTTGGCTCTTGGTAATGTCTGCCCTTTGCCATTTTTTGCTATTTTGTGTCAACCTATTTACATTTTTTACCCATAATTGATCCATCCTTTGATTAACTATAGAGATTTTAATAATCAATACAAAGGTAAATTGTTACATTGGATGCCATTATGTTGAACATTATTTACTGAAGGTTTTATATTACATTTTATTTCCATATGATTGGGGTTCTGAACCCTGTTTGGGCCCGTTGATTCTAATGAAATAGGTTATGATTCCTGATTTAATTGAAAATAACTTTAAGCAACCTTCTCTTTAATAATAACTATAGGAGTCATGTAACCTTACTCTTTTACAGCAGTCTATTAGTTGATGTATAGAAAATTACTCTAAATAATTAGTTGCCAAAGTAGGTACGATTAAACGGATGGTTATTTTGAAACGTCCTGTGGCAGACGGCTTAATTCTGTACCCAAAAATCCTTTGTGCTAAAAAACCCAAACTCCAAAAGTGCGGCATGACGAAGGGGCATAATAACCAGCCCCTGTAAGCTTTAATAGCTGCTTCGTGATGTTTTGTACAGTGACATAAATGTGGCATTTGATCTAACTTATGTGGTAGAGTAACTATGTTGTCAATGCTTTCCCCCACCATGCTAGCACATTAATACGAATCAATTGACTAAAATCCTTATATAATAGCTGTAGAGTTTATTTATTACAGTCTGTTTAAACTGTGGCTGTAGATGCATCTTGTTTAATGCTCAGAGTAAAACCTGAAAAGTTGACCTTTTACTCCAGCATTGTTCACGTTTTATAAACCATATGCATCTTGTTTTTCTAGTCACTAGTGTTCTGTTCCCATTGGAGCATAAAGTAAAGAAGAACCTTCAGTTGAGCCATTGTAATGAGGTTCCTCTTGTCTGCTAGTCTGTAAATCACAATAAACAACTGTAGGTCCTAAACCACCTGCACTTTGGGGTTAGGAAAACTAAGAGTGAACATTTTATAAACTATTCTTACATGTACAGCAGGAAGTGATTGTCTGTAATAGATCACAAACTGACTATAACGTTGGGAGGGGTATTAAACTAATCTACCTTTATGGTGGAGCTGTTTTCAGGTTAAGGGGCAGACATAATTATGCTCTGCAGATGTTTATGTAAACTTCTGCACCAAACATTTAGCCCTCTCTTTGCCTGCACTTCTCTTCATTGCAAACAAAAGGGTAAAACTGTGTATAATAAATTTATAACATGGCAGAATTTCTATTTACAGAAAAGCAGAGGCTGCAACAGTCCTTTTCAAATCGGTTAATGGGGGTTGGCTCAGCTTGTCCCGAGGGGGAGTCGAAACCAAATGAAGCAGCTGAATGTGCAGCAGAGCAGCAAACAGAATGCCTGCTGGTGACAGACAATCTGCTGTCAGTCACACACACACACACACACAATTACTTAGGCTCGCATACACACTCAAGAATTTTGTTCATAACTGCACTGAAAAATTGACACGTGTACAGAGTCACCCAAGTAGAGATGGACCAATTAGTAAGTGACAGAAAGAGGGAGAAAGATAGGGTGAGAGATGAGAACACATTAAATCTGTCAGTGTGCAGCAATTCATAAGAGGCACCTTCGCACTCTGACGCTTTGAAGGAAGCTGAGGTGGCCAGCGGCAAATCCATTCAGTCACACTAGGAGGATAATTTGGGAAGATGTGTGGTGGAAATGGAGTGACACTTTTGCACCTGAATACTAAAGCCAAATAAACATCACACGATTTGACTTTAATGCATGCATTGGATGAATGGATGGATGGAAGGAAGAAAGGAAGAAAAGAAGGAAGGAAGGAAGGAACCTTTTTGGTCTTCTTTTATAATCTTGTATTTCAGACATTTATATTCATAGTCTTTCTGACAGTGAAGCAGCTGACAAATAGAAGCTACTTCAGAATGTTAAAAAGTGTCTCGAATACAAGAGGTAAGACCTCCAAAAAACAAAGATGTGCAAACTGCTATGACTAAAGGTGAAGACACTACAACGCCATGTCACCATCTGAAATAATAACAGTGCTGTGTGAAACTAGGCAGTGCGGCAATGCAGAGACACAACCTGCTCCCATCTAAGCAAACTAAAGACTAAACAAAGCATGAGCTGAGGAACTGCTAAGTGCATTTTTAACAATAGGAGCACAAAGTGGCTCATGGAAATTTCTAATTTTATTGAAATCTTATGCATAGAGAATTGTCAATACATTAAAAGGACATAAAAGCAGGTAAGATATCTGTTTTGATTTGCAATGTCAGTGTATTAACATTGCACTGACTGACTGGACTAAATAATTGTCATGCAATGCTTTGAGTGCTGTGCGCGAATTATAAAACATTCATTATGGAAAAAGTTAAGCACCAAGAGGGAACCGTCTGATTTATGAGAGAGTTGAACAATATATTTAATCACAACCATCATCTTAACATCGACGTGTGCAATATTAAAAAATCCAAAGGATTACTTGACTTAGTTAGGGTCAGCATTCAGGATTCAACAGTAAGAAAGACACTCGGAAAAAGCAGCATCCATGGGAGATTAGCAAGATGAAAACCTCTGCTGACAAACTGCATTATGTATTTACTCCAGTTAATAAAAGTTGCATTTTATTTTATAAAAAACATTCTTTAAGGATATGAAGATTTTAAGGGCGACAAATAAAAGCAAAAACAGAAGAAGTCTGTAAGGGGACAAATGCTTTTTCAGGAGAAATATTCCTTAAGAAAATAGCTCAGTCTGTATACCGGCAATGCAATGTTTGACTACTTATCAGATGGCCGACAGGACCAGTGAAAAAAGAAACTTCTCAAAATGCAGATTGTGCGTGTAATGAAGAGCCATTGTGTCATAGACACAATTACATCTTAATGGCCCTAACGACCAGCAGATATGGGGCCATTATCAGAACCCGGTACACTTAACACAAATTAAACCAGAGACCAAATCAACAATGCGTTGACCCCGTTACAGCTGCTGATGGTTAATAATATGTTCCTACTAATATATACCGTTGATTCAACAGCAACAAACCACAATCATTATGACTAATGTTTGACTACGTCAGAGCCTTCCTACTGTCTGTGATTGAGAAATATTTTGTGTCAGGCATTCAGGGCAGTGATCCCTGGTGCAGATTGTTGGCATCACTCTGAAGACGTTGTGGGAAGAAGAGGAGCAGAAGCTCTGTCTTTAAAGAGATGAACAGTAACAGTTTATCTTCATTCTTCCTCAGATGTAATATTGGACAAAAAGCAACAGCTACCCGCTGAAAATGATACTTAGAAGAAAAATTCTGTTTTTAGTCATCTGCAGATTAAAAAAGCAGATAGAAAAGGCTCATGAGAGCCTTGAGGAGGAATTAACAGCACAACCAGGGTCAGAGAGAAGATTGAGAGATTCCCCTAAGCTGCTTCAGTACAAAAATTATGTCAAATCCCCTCACTTCTAACAACAGTCTTGTTGTAAAAGACTTCCTAGATATCAACCGCATGTGATTTAGGATGTTTGTGTTTATGTGAGCACTATCAAGGAAGACTTAAAATATCATAACACAAATGCAAAGACCCAGAGTAGGAACCTTTTCAGGCACAGCAGCTAAAGGAATCCGACAACAGAGAGCAAGTTTCCCCGCTGGAATCGGTGGAATGTAAACAGGCCACCCGCATGCATAGTTTCAAGCTGATTCTTCAGAGGCCGCGAGACAAGAGCCACATCTGGAAAAAGATTCCCCACAGAGCAGTGTAGTTTGTTGGGATTGTCCTTTCAGTTTCCTCCTTCTGACCACACGCTGTGCTCCAAACAGCCCCTCGAGAGGCTGCAGGAATGTAGCTGCCTGCTGGGAAGAATGTCAACCTTCAACCTTTTCATTTTGTACTAAACATCCTGTGTCCAAAATCTTGCAGAGTTATGGGTAAAATGATGCAGATGCATCGAGTTACAGCTGAGAGTTTTTAGGGGGAGGATGCTTGTGCCCCCTAAAAACTATGGCTATTGTCAAAGGCCTAACCAATGGATGGACACAACTGTTCCAAGTACATACTTGATAATAAACAGTAAATATAATTTTCTTCTGCTAACAATACCCATTTTGAATAATTTGTGCTTAACCATACTGACAAATGTACATGTATGAAAACGTACTTAACATGGGCCTTTGTTAATGTATATTATTTTTATTATATATTAATAATTAAATAAGCAAGGTCTTCGCTGTATGTTTAGTCTAATAATTGAAACATTTTTAGTTCTGCATTAACTGACATTTCTTAGGGTAACTGGTGCAGATCTTGCTTACTACAGCAAACTGCAGGAACACTGTACAACAGTGTTTATGCAACTACCAAAACCAGGAGCAGAAGCACAATTGCTTTAAAGTAAATGCCAGTTCTTCCAAGTAAAAGCAGCATATTCAGTTTAGCATCAGCATATTATGCGGCGGCTTGTGGCGCAGCAGTAAAGCGAATGCCCCTTATGTGGCGGCTATTAGTCCTCGACGCAAATGCAGTAGTCTCCCAACCTCAGGACCTTTCCAGCATGCCAGCCTTGTCTGAAGTGCTGTGAATAAAAGTGCGACAAAATGTTAAGAGTAAAAAAATAATAAACACATTTGGCATATTTGATCGGGCCGGTCGAGGGCATCTAAAAGGACTGAATTTTTCCTGCGTGTCGTAAAATTCCCAGGACTTTTGTACAATCATCAGTTTCAGTTTAATATTTCAGAGTTTACCTAGGGGTGAAACAAAGGCAGTCCAAACTGTGAAGCAGATGCTAACTCTAGCATCATCAGCAGTAAACAATTAGCCAGTTTTGGCTTTCTCAATGCTTACAAATAACCCGTTTCTAGCCTGTCAGAGTTTCTTTTTTCTACCATGTACCCAAAATGCTGCCACACAAACAATTTAAAGGTGCTTGAGGCTTCTTCTATGCTTTTAAAACTGAGTGTCATCATTAATAACTCTTCCACATGGCCCTTTGGGTTGGCGCTGAGAGGAAGCTCCAAAGCTAATGCTAACCATAATGTCTTTTTGCAGCTCGCAGTTGGCTGGTTGAGGTATTCTCCCAGTTCTTACAAATTACTTGTATCATGTCCAGTACAAGATTGTCATTTTTGTTTAAGAAACCGAATATAAATGTGCGACAATGGGTGGTGGAGGGGAAGTGCTGTGTTATCAGGAGGAAATTCCTGTCCCTCTGGCTCTGGCATCATATTAAAAATAGATTAACCTGTTTGAAAGGTATGAATTATTGTAGCACCTTTGAATCCCTAACTAAAACCTTGGTTGACCCTGACATTGCTAACCGGCCTACATGTAAAAATTGCTGCGAAGTAAACAATTTAGATGTGGTGGAGGTATCTTCTATGCTTTTGTAACCGAGTGTTGTCGGCAAGCACAAGGGGAAGCCTTTATTAGTCGACTGTCAACACAAGAGGGCAACCCAATAACTACTTCCTTTCTTACTTCAAAATAAGAGTCTGTAGATCCAACAGGGTGTCATGCTTAAAGCAGACACCAGCGGATCTGGGGCCAATAATAATAGCTTAGACTTAGCTCACCTGATGAACTTGATGGATAGAGACAGAATTCTCTTTGACGAGAAATATTAAGGCATCATTTATAATCTAGCCCTCACACTCATACCGCAACAAACAATTACCTTCTGGCTATGATGTCACGCATTGTTTGGCACAGATGAGTGACATCACCCCCTCTCACACCGACCCAATAGTCTGCTCATGTTCAGACATATCCAGTATCAATTGTGATCACTCCAGCTGTTATCAAAATCCAACTGCTGCCTTCGGCACTTTCTCAACCATATTGCTCTGAAAAAAGACTTTCTGGGTTGTTACGGGATTATTATGCTGCAGCACACAGTTCTGGGGGCCACAAATGGGTAAAACATGACTTTACATGAGAGGGTTCTCACAATAAAACATGCAACAGTCAAAGCAAATGCTATTTAGCTGCACAAAAAAAGGCATGCTGCAATTAATTAGCAGGAACAAGTCTAGACGAGTGAAAGCAAACTGTGGCTAATTTCCTGTTGTGACTTCTTTCTGCCTTGTTTTTGAGGTTTTTGTATGTCTAACCCCCCTCCTTGGCCCCTTGTGGATACCACAGTTATTGTTCTACTGACAGGGCAACTCATAAAACAGCTGGTTGCAGCCCTTATTATTGTGGCAAAACTGTCCACAGCTGCTTTAACAAGGACCAAAATAACATGCCACCATAAGTTTGAAGTTGTTTTGCTTTCATAGGGTGGTTTTCCTTTTCTTTAAAGTGACGGAGAGAGAGAGAGACCATGCTCATTTCAGCTTTCAGCTCCTTTTATAGTGTATTCTGTCAGCAGATCGACCATGTGCAGAGGCTATAGTCCTCAGTGTGGCTGTCCCGGGTTCGAGTCCTGGACCGGGTGACGTTTGTCGAACATCTCCCCTCATCTCTTTGCCCCTCTATCCTGTCAACCTACTATTGAAAAATGAAAAATAAAGGCGTCTAGTGCTGCAAAAAATATTTAAAAAAGCAGAAAAGAGGAAAAAAAAACCACATGCAATAAATCTATAACTAAAAGCCATGAGCCAGCTCTCTTTGTAACATGAAGCACAAATTGCAGTCAATCAAGTCTCTTAAGTCAAGTAAGGCTTTAAAAGTACCTGCCTTATTGATTTACTAACATTACTAATTAAAAGTAGACAAGAGAGACTGTTAGTATGATTAAAAACACACTTTGTATGGCAATAATGACCTACATATTGTAGCTATAATGGCCCATTAAATAAGCGAGAGCGTATTGAGTGTCAAGTTGAGGGGCCTTTCATGTGAAGCTCTTTAAAAGGTAAAACTAGAACAGATGTTTGGATTCATTACCCACCTAAACACATACAGTGCTTTTACCGGAAATGACAAAAGTTTAGTAGAAGGCTAGTAGGAAAAAAAGGAGCTGACTGAAGCACAACAAACTGCTGAGAGACCCAGTTTACCCCCCAGAGAAAGCTGAAGAGTCTCAATCCCCTTGGGAGGCTGTATAGACTGTGTGGAAATATAAATGCCTTATTATTAGTAGCTAAGGCCAAGATACATTTGGGACTTTGCTGTTTATAGATTGATTTTTATTAGGAGTTTTAGTTATGCTTTTGATAGTTAGAAAAAACCTTAACAGTAGCCTCTAGTATTATAACACAATGAGTGTTTATTATTCAAGGTTAAAGCTTGCAGGTGTTTTCTGTCTGTGTCGTGAGAAGCCGGCAGTGTATTGGGGAGGCATATTCTGAAGGGTTAAAACAGATTTCAGGGTTTTCCTTAAGGTACAAACTGCCAATTCAGATTCAATTTATAACACATAAAAAGGAAAACAAATGGCCAAATATTTTAATCGCTGCGCAGAGCGTGAATGCACCTCACTTGAAATATAATACCAGACCAAATACTGCATAAAAAGTAGTCCTATTAAACAGGTTTCTAGGATTTCCTTCTTTCACCTCCGGGACAAAATTAGAAATATCCTATCCAGGAGTGACGCTGAAAAACTAGTCCATGCATTTGTTACTTCAAGGCTGGACTACTGTAATTCTTTACTATCAGGATGTCCACAAAATGCAGTTAAAAGACTTCAGCTGATTCAAAATGCTGCAGCAAGAGTTCTGATGAAAATGAAAAAGAGAGATCATATTTCTCCTATTTTAGCTTCCCTTCATTGGCTCCCTGTTAAATCCAGAATAGAATTTAAAATTCTCCTTCTCACATATAAAGCCCTTAATGATCTAGCTCCATCATACATCAGAGATCTGATTGTTCCATATATTCCTAACAGAGCACTTCGTTCTCAGACTGCAGGTTTACTGGTGGTTCCTAGAGTCTCTAGAAGTAGAATGGGAGGCAGATCCTTTAGTTATCAGGCTCCTCTCCTGTGGAACCAGCTCCCGGTTTTGGTCCGTGAGGCGGACACCCTGTCTACTATTAAGGCTAGGCTTAAAACTTTCCTTTTTGATAAAGCTTATAGTTAGAGTGGCTTAGGTTATCCTGAGCTATCTCTGTAGTTATGCTGCTATAGGCTTAGGCTGCTGGAGGACATAATGACCACTTTCACTCTCTTCGCTACATTCTCATACTGCTCTCCAATTTTGCATTATTTGCCGTTATTTCAGCTTTTAACTTTACGTTCTCTCTCTTTTCTCTTCCTAGAAGCTACACCTGGCCTGACTCTGCGTCTACCTGTGACACCTTCATGGAGGGGGGCATCGTCCAAGCTTCTGCTGGCAACAACTTAATGCTCACCCTCTACCGATGATCCACTTGGCCCTGTCTTTCAGTGTTTAACCCCGTCTCTCTCCTACTGACTGAGCTTTTACTGTGACTAACTGTATGTGCTCTCTTTCATACTCTAACCTTGAAAACTGGCTCAGAGTTTATCTGTTCTTTCTTCCTAGATGAAACGACTAAAGGAGCTACATCCATTAACATTTACTTTTCCTTACCATAGAAAGTACTCCTGGATCAGTGCTTCTGTGTTCTTTTTCTGTCTCTGCTCTGTTCTCTCAAACCCCCAGTCGGTCGTGGCAGGTGTCCGCTCACACTGAGCCTGGTTCTGCTGGAGGTTTCTTCCTGTTAAAAGGGAGTTTTTCCTCTCCACTGTCGCTACATGCATGCTCAGTATGAGGGATTGCTGCAAAGTCAACGCCAGTGACTGTCCACTGTCTCTACATGCTCATCCAGGAGGAGTGACTGCTACAAGTCACTGACTTGATGCAATCTGCTGGGTTTCCTTAGATAGAAAAACTTTTTTGTTTGAATAAACAACCGAATCTGCACTGTTCAATGGTTAGTTATTAATTGGAATGCATGTGCCTGACTTGAAATCTATATAATTCCATTGAATTGACTTAGCCCATTTTAAAGTTACCCACCTTTGACACAATGCGACAAGAAACAACACTCTCCAATTATTTTTACCTCTGCCTTCCTCCCTCCCTGTTGGATGGAGTAAGGGGGAGTCAGGTTTAGCCTAAACCGGCTCAGTTATGGTTGAGATGCAAACACATCCTCCATTTCTGCTACCTGTGCGACCTCTTCTCTTTTCTAATGGTTATAATCAGTCTGACAGAGAGAGGTACCCCCAATCCTTGTGGTTTTTAGTATAACAATGGCCACCAGTGGCCTCTACATGGACAAACTTTATCAGAGTAATATTTTACTTAGTACCTCTACACATAGCCCATTCTAAAATGGCCAAACTCTAACACTCAGCAGTTTAATCTAACCTCCCCAACAACCCTATACCATTCCAAACCCTTTGTGAAGTGCCTTGAGACGACCTGTGTTGTGAATTGGCGCTATAGAAATATAACTCAATTGAATTGAATTGAATATTGATACTGCAATGACAATTGCAACTTCAAATCTAATGCAGCTCTAGTGGGCTGGTTTCTCCATTAACACTAGTTCACAAGTACTGAAATACATGTTGCTCCAATGTTCACATTAGCATTGCCTGCTGTAATTTATGTGGAAAGTTTCATCATGTTTTAATGGCTTGGTTCTTTTTAGCCATGAACCAAATCAACAATGCAACAAGCTATTTTATACATAATTTACAATGTATGAGTGAAAAAAAAAATCTGCATTGTGATAAGTGTAAATGGCTGCTTGTGGTTGGGGGGAAATGCACATCTCTGATATAATCATGTCAAACCTGTGATTCACCTCACAGTTTTTCTATATAAATAATTAATCAGCATGTCAAGAAGTTGATCCAAATGGTAATTCATTAATGTGTTCCACAGCCTGTTTCTGAGGTTTTATCTGTGGGGAGAATAGAGATGTTTTGGATTTTAGCGCCAAGAGAGACAGAAAAGCTGCTGTGACAGGAAAAAACAAAAGTGTGGGTTCGTGATGGACTCAATTTATAACCAAAAAAGAAATGGGAGATGTTGGACTGAGAAGAGAAACTGCTGACAGTGCAGTCACTGTTAGAAAAATACTTCCTAAAAGAGCAGGTCCTCAGATGTCCAGTTAAAGTTTAAACAGTAAGTAGTGACAATTATTTGATACCCTGAAATGGCATTTTTTTTCTATATTTTGTATTGAAAGATTTGATGTTGCCAACTGCACCTACAGTTGTTTCTACTGATGATTTCAGCCAATATTACTTCAAGCAGAATGGCTTTGAGAAGGCGTTTTTTTTAATTGTTCAATAACAAATATTCATTGCCAAGAAAACAAAAATTAAAGACAAACTGTTCTGGATTTAGTTGCTGTGAATGGATAACAGGCTTAAATATATGATGCCGTAAACCCTAATCAACTGAAATAGGCTTTGGATACATGTTTGACAGAAAATAAATCAAGTTAAAAGGAATGCATTCTGCTAAAGAGGAAGTCCAGGCATGACCACAAGAACATTTTGGTTTTCAGATGCTCTTAGTGTGCCATTGCAGTCATATATCTGAGGAAATATGAGTGCTGCATAACAAGCATCCAGGGATCGAGAAGAACCTGCTCCCATTCCTGCCCATGACTAACCTCGCCTGGTCTTGTTATCACTTTGCAGCCCACCTCACACCCAAAGCAGCGTGTCCTAATAACAGGCTATAACAATGACAATGCGTATCGACAACCTAAACGGCTGCTGGAGCTCATTCGAGGGTAGAAGACAACCTTGGAGTGTGCAGAAAGAACGTATTAGGGATGACGCTGACACAAAGAGAACACACACAAGTGCACACATGTTTTCCCAGACACATTACACATCGATTATCCCTGACGAGTCGCTGTGTAAGCTCAGCGTGTCTGGGGAGAGTTCTTTATGTACATGTGTGGGTGTGGTCAGCTCATATTCTGCAGTCATGTGCAACTGTCAAAAGCATTAAAAAGAGAAGACAGAGTAGCTGTGAAAGCTAGAAGACACTTTTTCTGTCCCTGCATTAAAATAATCCTAGAATAAATCTTTAAGTCCAGTCATGGGCAGGTTACCAGTAACAAGGTATACCAAGGTTTTAAAAAAAATCATAAGTTTCAGAACTGCTAAGATTTTTCTTCATACTTATCCTCTCATTTAAAGCCTTTGTAAAAAGATGGCCAAGAAATGTGCCAGAGTGACCAGTTTTTCTATACGATTGTACGAAACATATTCAAATAGAGTGTTCCTCCTCCCCCACTTATTGTTGCACACTGCCAATAAGGCTGAAAGAGGGTTGTGATGCTTTCCCCTTGCTCACAGGAACAACTAATGGGGCTGTTCTGGAACATTTCCTGTGGATATAAACACAGACGGTCACGGTGCTGAAACTAAAGAAAGACCACCCATAGAATCTACTAAAATTAGTGGCTGTTCTTGCTCAACAGCAAACTTCCACTGATGCTGGAAATACCTATCCAGACTAATCCAGGCAGTTTTACTGACAATTTGTGGAACATTTTTGCATTCAAGTACAAATATTTACAGCAAGTTCCAGCAAGTGGTAGAAAAAGTCACATTTCGTGCTAATATAACGTATACATGAGAGCAGGGCTGATTTGTGACTGGTAAGATTTTGAATTTTGTTATACAACACATTAAATCGTTTGCTCGTTTTGAGCACATTTAACTTTGCAAGGAACCCTTAAGTGTATTAAAAAGGAGTTTCTTACTCATATATATGCGCTTTGCTTTGCAAGGTAGAGTCATTTGGAGTAAAGTTGCGTGTCCATGGCCCTATGTAGGATGGAAGTGGTCTAAAATTTTAAATAAATATGTTAAAATTGGGAACCAGTTCTATCTCCTCAGGTCCAGGCATCCAGTGAGTCTCTGAACCTGTATTAGCATGAGTGTGTCTGCTAACATCTTGAAGTAAAAACCATGATTCAACATCATTTTGACCGTGTCCATCTGGTTAATGTAACATAATTTTAAAAGCTCTCTGGATTGTAAACATTTAGAAAATTTAGAGTAGAGAACGGGAAAATAAAAATCAAGAAATTTCCATATTACATTTTTTTTCCATCATTAATTCAGACCTGAAAAAACCCAAAGCAAATACCATCCTTTCATATAAAGGAAAGACTTGGAGAAACTCCCCTGTGGAAAAGACTTTGTTAGTATCAGTGCACACAGTTACTATAGTAACATGAACAAGGTTTGTTTGAAAAAATCAGGGGCAACTAAACATCAAACAGTTACTCGCTATCATAGTAACATTTCCAATGCTCAATATTACCATTAAAAACCGACATGCCATTAATACTATATTTAGGTACAATGCGTCTAAAAGCTTTAGCTAAGAGTTTAAGAAAGTAACAAAGGCACCTATGATTTCAGGTCACACACTGGGCATTCTCCTACAAGAGTTTCTGCTAGAGACAAGAATTCATGGCTCCATTACTCAATTACAGGAGGTCGTCCAGTGGCTCCCGACCATCATACTACCACCACCATGTTTGAGTTTTATACTGTTTTATGCCTATCACATGTTTTTTTTTAATGCTGTGTTAGTTTCCACCACATGTGAAAGGACACTTAGTTTTATTTTTGTCTCATAAGTCCACAGAATATTTTCCCAAAAGTTTTAGGGATCATCAAGAGGTGTTGATGCAAAGGTGAGATGCGTCTTTGCGTCCTTTTTGGTCTGCAGTGGTTTTGGCCTTGGATTTTGGATGTTCATAAACACAGACTTTAACTGAGGCAAATAAGGACTGATGTTTAGATGTTGTTTCTGGGTTATTTGTGATCTTCTGGATGGATTATCAATACCCTTTCTTGGAGTACTTTTGGTAGGTCAGCCTTGCCTGGGAAAGTTCAGCACTGTTCATCTAGATAATTGCTCTCACTTTGGTTCATTAGAGTCCCATAGCCTTAGACATGGCTTGGATTTATTTAGACATGGGAATTATGTTTTGTTTTTTGAATTATTTTAACCAACTTCATGTCATCAGGCAAGTTCAATTTAAATAGTTTCTTGATTCCCCAGGTCTGGCGGTAATCAGTCCTTGGCATGGCTATGGAAACTGACCTCAACTTTGTTTGGCTAATACAGTTAACTCAAACTTTAACAGGGAAGTGATAATTTTTTCATATAGGCTCAAGTTGGATAGCTTTTAAACTTTTAATTAGACAGTCATTTAAAAACTGCCTTTTGTAGTGACTCAGCTTATCTTTCTCTGCTACCAAAATATGTTATATGATCTGAAACATCAAGTGACAAAAGTGACAAAAACAGAAAAACTGTAACCTGTACTATTCTATTTGTATTTAAAAACATTTCTTTATATTATAATCTTTGATCACAGCTATTCAGATCAGTTATGGAGGACTTAAGGAACCAAATGCAGCTCTGGAAGGGTTTCTTGCAGATGCCTTCTCTTTTTGGCTCAAATTTAACAAACCTTCATCATCAGCACTAGCTTTATCACTTTCTTGCTTGCCAACAAATATTGTGACTGAAGTCATTCAGTTTACAATGAATGCCTCCATAGCAAGTCAGTAAAGGCAGCAGACAAATGAACGGTGTCACTGACTCAGACATGCGCACTCACAAACTAAAGGGTAGGTAATGTGTTGTTTGTCCTCCTGCTCATTTGGTGTAATTCTCCCATAATTCTTTAGGTGGCAAAATGACACAGCTGCCAGACATATCCTGTCTGTTGGTGCCTTAGACCTCCACTCCTTTCCCCTCTCTCTCACTCTCAAATACATTTTCCTTGAAATGAACGTACATCAAACCCACAACATATCCTCAAACATCCAAGTTAAAAAAGGATTCTCATCTCTAGAGAGCCGACACATCTCTTTTTTTTTATTGTTGTTGCTGTTTGTAAAGATGGGACACACCCTGTTTACGAGGTTGGATTCATAACTCCCAAATTATTTGGTGACTCAGGGCATCTACAAAAATAAACAGCTGATGGAGGTTTTTTTCCCCCCAAAGTGCGACAGCTTTGCATTTGCATAGGATTAAGGGCCACGAGAGAAATCTGTACAAAAAAAATAAAATTTTAAAAGTATCAACACTAAGAGGGTAAGAACATGAGCTGAAATGGGTTTTTGGTATTGCTAAATGTCTAGCCGTCCCAAAGTAACCAAACCAGATAAAGCAGAACTCTCGGTTCACTTTTTAAGATAAAAATACAGCCCCAGATTGGCAGAGAGCTTCCCATACCAAGCAGCAGACTGTGGGTTTCAAACGGTGTGCGAGGCTGTCTGGCATCTGGCCATACTGCGATCTGCTTCCTTGCAAATCCTTCTTGATTTAATTTGTGCACAGTCGACCGGCAATGTCAACTTCGCGAAGCGCTGTCCTGAGAGCTGAGCTAAATTAGATGAGCGTGCTTAATGCTCACTTTTCTGCCTCCATCAGATGCCAGATGACAGCACATGAAAAAGTGCTAAAAAAGCCCAGAGAGAGCCAGCAACGCCAAAAACACAGCAAATCGGATTGGAAATTTCTGGAACAGTGTCCGTATTGTTGGGACAACATTGGTGGAAAGGGTATACAGGAAAGCTCAGCTGCACAAATTATCCGACAGATGCTGTGCTGTTTATGTCTGTATCTGTGGAGAATAATCACACATTGTTGTCGTTCCAACAGCCAACAGAAAGAACTCTGGTAGGTGTGTCATCTGACTGAAGCCGAGGGTAGTTATTATGGTATTACATCTTTAAGCAAGGTCTGTTTAAGGGGCAATCCAGGATCATTAGCAGTGTAGCTTTCAGTGTTCAGCATGCTCAATAAGCAGACCTGTCCATCCTGTCTGAGTGATTAGTTACTGAGAAGGCTGAGGGCCGAGGCTGACTGCTGTGTGAGAACGTGCACAATGCACAAGCTTAGGAGAGCTCAATATTTAGTAGATGAATCATTTCACTTGGTTTTAGGGACAAAAAGATTCATTTACAATGTCTAAACCCACCCAAAGACCGCCTGCTGTACAGCCGTGCTGAAGTAAGGAGCAACTCTGGGGTATGGACCAAACCTCGGCATCACCTGGCCCTTTACATGCCCTGAACCGTTCCACAGTGGTCAATCTTTATTTCAAGATGCTTTCTCACTGTCACTGAAGGAATTGCAGGGATTTCTGGTTAGTACTGGTTGTGTTCTACATGTGACAACAATCCTTTGTATTCTCCATATATCTGGACTGAAGAGTTGGGATGAAAAACAGAACGCCTGTCTACTAAATTAAATATCCAGGTCTGGCTAAAATCTCCCAAAACCTTGCGAGAGAATGTGTCATGGTGTTACGACTTGCGTTATGTGGGACCCCAGAATGCAGACGAGTAGGCAGCATCACGGTAGGTGAAAAACGATTTAATAAAAAAAACAAAAACTCACTTTCAGAAGAGGCAGGAACAAAACAGAAGCAGGTTGGCTAGACAGGCATGGCATGGTCCACAAAATAAGACTTGAGCATGATCAACAAGACATGAGCATGATTTGGATAATGTTTCCGCGACGAACAACTGAACAGGTGTGTATAAATGGAGTGTGAACAAGGTGAAGCAAGACAGATTAACTAGGTGCAGGTGAACCGAATAAAGTTGATTAACAGAGAACACAACGTAACAGGAGCAAAACACGGCTTGAACAGAACGTAAATCCAAGAAAACAAACTAATAGAACTATAACTAGAAAAACATGAAACAAAAGCATAAACAGGAAAATAATAAACAGGAGCATGATTCAAAACTTGAGCAGTGAAAAACATATAAGGAAAAAACCCGAAACCAAAAACCAAACAACCCCAAATCATAACACATGGTCTATTGAAACCAAACCTTAGGCCACAACTCTAAAAGGCAAGACTGGCACAAAAACAATATAGCACATCACCAAGAGATCAAAGCAACACCCAAATTCATGTGTTAAAACTACATTTTGGGCATGGTTACATTTTAATCTGTGGCCTATCATATTGTATGTGTGACTTAAATTGTGTCACCTGTACCTTTTCATGAGGGTCCCTCCATATCTTAACATGTGCAGCCCCAGGATTGGTTATTGCACCAATTAGTGTTGATAAAACAGGCTGGAGATGAGACTGCAGAGGCTTAAATCGAAAACTGTGGTGCAGCAGACCCAGAAATATTATTAATGGCCCTTAAAATGTATCATCTGTACACCAACTTGTTTAGCAAAAAATAGAAAATCTGACAATAAATGCTATTTAAAGGGGAGATATACAATTTGCATATTGCATGAATCTGCACAGAGTTTGTATTTACAGTTTGTATAGTATCATCTTTAAAAATAAGGCTGGGTTAAGATGGTAAAGAAGAATGTGACAAATAAAGCAGAGTCTCTCCTGCCCCAGTGCTGCAGCAGCCTGCTTTTTATCAAAGAAAAGCTATTTACTGCAGGGAAAAGCCAGCCTCATCTGGGTGTTTCCTGCTGCTACTGAATGCATGAAAATTAAATCAGAACAACAACACAGAAGCAGAGTACACAGACAGGCATTAAATGGAAAAACTCTATAAGCACAGATCTGTAACGAGCTTATGCTGGCGGCCTGTATGGTAAAGGTTAACCATTATATGCTTTCAGTACCTGTTAGTGCAGATAAAACATCCGGATTAGAGGATTACCAGAACAGCTCACCAACAGTGAAAAGAGGCAACTGTTCTCATAACAAACATTTCAACCTTGATTTGAGAAAAAGGGCATCAATGATTTTAGCTCCTTGACAGCAAATTCTACAAAGTTATTTCCTACTACACAAAAACCTTTAACATGTCCAAACACCTGATTTTAGTATCTGAAAGAACCCAGGAATTAATGCATAAATGATATGCTACTTAAGTATGTAACTAGTGCATCTCTAGTAATGTTAGCGCTTTGTTTCATGTAAGAGTACCTAAAGACGAGTCAGTGAGCAGTGGGTTTGAAAAGACTAAAAGATGCAGTGCTATTCTCTGCTGTTAATGTCTGCTGTTTTCATGCATACAATAATATAATTTACACTTCCACATTCAGTAACACATTAATAACTGAAAGAGGACTTACCCCGCTATACCAAGGATGGACTTACCTTTTTTATTCTAGTTTGTGTTGCCAGAAGTTGGGTCAGAAGGATGGCAAAGTCACCAGGGATTACACACTGGTGGAGATGAATGTTTTAATAGAACACCATCCAATGACTGTGACAATTCGTCAATTTGGTCCAAACTGGCGGCCTGAATGAACATAAGAAAAAAGATTTCCATTACAAGAGAAAAGCTGAAGGTGTAAGTAAAAAATACACTTGGAGATTTTAGACTTTATTTCTTTCTAAAATTGCAATACCAAAAGAGTCCTGCTAGGATTAGGAAAAGATCATACTGGAATGAAAGCATTAGACTGCAAGATTCACCACAGAGTGCTGGGAATTTCAAAAAGGCTGTTATGTCTGGCAAACCAGCATGAAGTAGGTCTTTTCCCATCTTGGATTTCCTGCATCCTGTCACTTCCCAGTCTGTCTGAGGTTTGCCGTTGGCTCACACTCTCAGCTCCATTTTCCCAGTTTAAAATTCCCCTAAATCCACAAACTCTCCATTGAAGGTTCCTGATTCAGTCACAAAAAACTTTAACCAATTGCAGCTGCTTTACCCTCTTTATCCACATGTCTACAAACTACTGATTGCTATATAGCCTTGTTGCAGCAGAAATCTATTCTGACATTTTCTATCTCTGAAAACAAACAGTTCTCAGTTTTTTCACCCTCCTCTCTGTGCTTTGATTTCCTTCCTACAAATCAAGCCTTTTCTTCAGCTGTCTTCTTCTCTCGTCCTTTTCCCCTCACCTCAGATCTTCGGTTTCCATAAAGAGTGCAGGGGTCTGTCTCAGTTTTGAAACTCTTTTTTTGTTGCTGCTCTGTGCAGCTCAGAAAGGCAACCTGCTGCAGTGGGCCTGATTATTTTTTAAAACTCACACGTCTTCCTTTAAAAAGGTCCACTCCCTTTTCTCCTTCACTTGCTAACTTCCTTTTAAAGAAGCTGTAAGGTAAACCCCTTTCATCTTCCCTTTCTTATTTGTCTTCCTCCAGTCAGAATTTTTTTTCACACTATTAAAGTAAGCCTGTTAGCTGCCTCACGGCATGTTTAACATCAACATTGTTGATTCTGTTGCATAGAGAGGCTTGGGTGTCAATGCAAAATGACCACCCAAGATAAACACAGTGATAGCAAACACTCCAGTTGAAATGAGACTTATTGATGCAGAGATTTTAAACAGCCATTTATCCAGTGACCAGGAGAAAATCAGGAGAAACATTGTGTGAGAGGAGTAGCCTGGACCATACCCAGGGTTTTAATAGTGCCCAGTGGTAAGTCTATCATTATTATTTTTTATTATTGCTAAATCTTTTTTTCACCAGGCAAAACATTAAGAGCACTTTTTAAATTCATTTTCTACCTCTAATTCACCACAGTGGTGAACTGTTTAGGGACTGCTGTTGGTTGGCTGGAGAGAAATTATGTTGCAATTATAAAGTTGTGGGTTTGATTACTGTGCAATTCAGTGAATTAGATTCTTAGTGCAAAAGCGCTTAGAGTGGTTGGTATGACTGGGAAAACACTACAAGTTCAGGACATTTTGCTGTGGTTCTGTAAAACCAGCAGATGCTGAGATGCTGAGGAAGGAGTGATGTGAGGGCAAGCAGGAACTGAGCAGGAGCAACTTCCCACAGGGTCACTGTTTTTGTGGTTCCATTACAAAATTTATTAGAAAATACCCCAACCAGTTCTCTGCTGTGAGTCAGGAAATCAAATGGTCAGATTTAAAGAAACTCAATAGGGGTATTATACCAAGCCTTCAGCAGACACCGACATGGAAAGAAAAAAAAAGTCAAAAAGTTCAAATAACACAAACGGATACTAGTGTACCAAGCGAACGGGTAGCAAACAGTTGTTAACCAAGTGAACTTTCTGAATCCTTTAACATTTCAACAGGGAATCTTAGAAAAACATCAGGGATTATTCTGTTCAGGAGGAGAAGGTCTCCTCAGTTTGCTTTAACAATACGCTCCTTGTTCTTTCACTTGGCTCAAACAGCTTTTATCAAAATCTATTTACTCGCTCATTCAGACCTCACTCTGACTGTGTCACATTCTGATGGTGCATTTTTTTCTTTTTCCTCTCTTTCCTTTGCATTTTCCCACAGCCATCTTCCTCTCTTAGATAAATAAGCATATTTACCAGTAGCCAGCAACTGGGAAAACAAGAAATCTATCAAACAATTCATCCAGGACAGAGGCTGGGGAAGGAAAGACCAATGAATGAGAAAAAGAGAGGAAGACTGAGTAAATTCCCTGAATAACAAGCAAATATTAATTAAAGGATGTGCCAACTTATACAACCGGGTTTATTGCTGCTTTTATTGTCTTTTTTTTTTTTTCTTTTTCTGTTTTACATTTTTCCTTAAACGAGATCTGGTTTTTAGTTGAATCGCACAGTGCTCCACAGAAAAATGAAAAAAATCCAAAAACTACCTTTATATGTCAAAGTCTACAGGCCTACGTTACCAAACACAGGGCAACTGTAGGTCGTTAGGAAGAATGGCAAACAGACAATTCTTCTAAAAAACATAAAGGTAAATCTTATATTTGTAGAGCTGCATTTAAACAAACATCACTTGAGGAACAATGTTCTCATAACAGAAAAAACCATGACGGAAAAGTCTGTCAAGCACAGTGGTGGATTGGCGATCATGTTGGGCTCCTTTTTAGCTACCTGGACGTGTTTCAGTCATTAAGTCAGCCATAAATCCCTCTCTATAGCTAGTTATTTTGCAGCAAATGTGAGGCCATCTGTGTGACAGTTACTGTTTTAATGAAATCAGGTCACACAATGGCGCTACGGACCAGAGTAAACTAGTAAATATGGAAAAAAATGATTGAAAAATAAAAGAATCAAAATGCTGAAATGTTCGAGTTACAGTCCAGAAATGCTTCAGACAGCTCTGGATAAACAAATCCTAAAGAACTGAGGCAACATTGTGAATCAAAGTGGGGTCACATTTCTCCAAAATGAAAGATCATACAGAGCACAAACAACAATACATTTTTACTATTACTACAACAATTATAATTTCATATAGTGTGATTTTCTTGTTCATTCGAGGTCGCATTGAGCTAATATTCCTGAGCTTGTGTAGATCACATGATCGATAAGTTGTCCTACAGAGCTCTCCTAAATAAGCAGACAGAATAAGATCCCCTACCAGAGTAGGTTCAGCTAATGACTTTGAAATAAAATACAGAGTTGCACCTCAATAGGAGAAATAATCCCAGTTTTAAAAAGAAAATTTGGTAGATTCAGAGGATTTCTATGCAGCCAGGTTCCTGCATTCTTCTTTCTTATTTCACTTACAGCCACTTCTGTTTTTCTACATTTTTAGGACCCAGTAGAAACGTCTATGTGGTATGAGGGCCCACAGATAGCTCTGCCTTTCACTCCCAACATTTCTTACTTCTGCTTTCTGGCCTATCCGCTCTTAACATTTTTGTGAAACAACAAGCATAATGAACTCAAACTGTAAAGGAAGAAAACCTGAAGAGGTTGGATTTGTAGCAAATGCAGCCTGTATGTGTGCTTTATCGGAGCAAGGACACAGTACAGCACGTATCCACACCTTGTTTGCCTTTGGCTTAAATTAATACGCTGGTACCCGACAAGATAACAGGGGCATTTCCTATTATGTGCCTGCTTGGGAAATGGGAACAGGGAGGTACGGTTTAATTGTGAGCAGGACAAACCTAGTCTTTGAATAGCAGGCATTTCTTTAAAACTAAAGAACAGACGTAAATAGTTGGGTGGCGAAGGGGAAGGGTATGCTTTGAAAAACGTGACAAATGTTAAAAGAGGAATGAAAAGCAGGCAAACTGAGGGAAAAGTGTGAAACATGCCTAAGAGACGTTGGGGTAAGGGTTGGGGACCGCAAGAGGAAGGCCAGATGGAAGTGGTGAAAACGAAAAAGTAAATGGGAAAGAAAAAGGGTCAAACACACTCTCAGAGGAGGAAGGAAAATGAGAAATAAAGAGAAGGTGGAAAATGGTGTCAGCCAGCCGGAGGTTCTTTATGATAGATGACAGCCAATCATTTGCCTGTTCATCAATCATCTGATAATACATAAAGGGAGGAAACAACCTAACTGAAGTATAAAAAAAACCTTAAAACACTGTCACCTCCATGTGTGTGCGACTATGTGCAGTTTATGCTAACAATTGTTTCTGAGAGAGAGAGAGAGTGCAGAGAACCAACAAACAACCCTCTCTTTGAGTTTTATCTCATCCCGGAATCCCAAACAACCCTCATTCAGCTGAGACATAAACTGTCCATGAACAGAAATATTATTTCTCTCCAAGCACATGACACTCACCAGAGAAGTTAAGCAGCAACCACCATGACTGGAGGCTAAATCCGATACAGACAGACTCACTGACACGTAGTCGTGCTGTGGTTTGATTAAAGGCTCGTAAAAATAAAATTAAGGGCATCACATTGGCTGAGAATTCAATATTTCATGATATCTTTCTTCTTTTGTTGTTTTGCAATATATATTTACAAGGGCACTTTATAGCCAATATAAAAAACAACAACCAATCAAATTGGATCATAAATGGACTGAACTTTACTCTGTATAAATTATTTTAATTCAAAATGTGAGTCTTTTAAATTACATTGGGTTATGCACCCACCGGCAAATTATTTAGTTTAATTGCTGGTTGACACAAATTGCAAATCAGCCAATCAAATGGCAGCTAACTCAATCCTTTTTATGTATCTAGACGTGGTGGAGAAGACTCACTTGAGTTCAAACCAAGCATTAGAGTGTGGAGGAAAAGGGAAAGGGTGGTCCGAGCAGCAGAAGACCAGACCAAGTTTCACTCCTGTAAGCTCAGGACTGCAAACTGAAACATCCTAAATTTTTTCTTTAACAGTCTTTTGCAAGTCAATTTACCACATTTCTTTATATGAAGTATAAAGAGAAGATTGCATTTTTATGCTGAGGATTTTAATAAATCCTAAACTGCTTACTGCCCCCCCCCCCCCGAAACAACTGGTTGTTGCCTCATAGACAAAAAAAAGCCTGGTGAAAAATAGTCAGAGCTACAGATACAGATGGAGGCCAGCGTGCAAACACAGAACACCACAAAGTTCAGTCCAACTTGGAGCCAAACAGATTCTACAAGATAATGAAATTAATTTCCAAAGAGGCAACATGCACGCCCTGTAGAGACTACAGATAAGGTTTGTTATATGTGCAGGAAGCGTGCATGCAGACCTGTGAGTACACGCCTGTGCTTTAAATACAGGAGAGTAAAATGTAAAAAGGAAAATGTGTAAAATGAGGATCCGTCCCTTGGATGATGTTATAGCATTTCATCCCTGCAGAATACAACTGCAAGTACAACTGCTGCATCAGCAGCTCTTTGCATTAAGGAGACAAGGACAGTCCAGGCAAACCACTATACATCCTCTCACCTGGCCTCACCCACCCCCCATCTCGCTCCCTCAGCCTCCAACTAAACATTTCATTATCAGTTGTTCACATCTTGGTCATACATGCAGCACGCCATGCACGTTCCAGTTAATGAAAGAGTTAAAAGTGATGGTGTGAGTGCGCTACTTCGCATTTGACCTGTTACAGAGAGGATGTTGCTGGGTTCTCCACCCTATCCTGCACGCTCCACCTGATTTGAGGACTAAGAAGCATATCTGCAGGTAGTCATGCATGAAAGGAACAAATACGCATTAAAATCATGGGAAGGTAGCCTGGTCACCAACACCTCATGAAATGAAAAACGTTTAGGCAGTTTCTACACTGGCATTTAATACAACCTTAAGAAAAAAGAAATCAGCCCTGTGCTGTACTTTTCAACTAGGAAAACCAAGAAACCTTTTAATGCTCTTTCATAATCTTCTCACATAATTTTTTGCAAATAGTCATAAATTACTTAAACAAACGGAAAATGTTTGAAAGTAATGGAAAAACACAGAAACACAAGGGAACCTTGAAACAAACATTACTGGACCAAGAACAGAAGACATTTGCTTAACAAATTAGCATAACAAAGTTACCAAGTGATGAATTTATTAAAAAGCTATTTAACTTTTATTTTATACTTCTGTTATCCGTTCTGTTTTTTTTTATATACAGTCATTTATATTAAATTTGAATGTGTGTTCCGATGAGACTCGTTGGTCAGATTAAATCTATCTTTTGAAAGTAACCTTGAAGCGGGTTTAAAAATGCTTTTCATTAAGCCCATATTTCTGTTTATTTCTGGTCTTAAGTAATATTCTAACCTTCATAATTCACAGAAACAAAGGCTTGAAATCAATAGTCTGTGTGTAATATAATATTATATAATACTACATAATGTGTCTCGCTTTCTCTTCAAGTACTTTTATTTTTACTGTTATTACCATATTCTTGTTTGTCACTCCTCTTAGCAGTGAAATACTTTACTTTAAATATTAATCTGTATTATTGTAAATAAATATAAGTGCATAGTAAAAAAAAAAAAACATTTTACATAATTGCTATTTATTTACAAATGACCCAATAATAATACCACATATTCTCATCACACTATGCAGACGCTCTCTCTGCACTGATGAAGATTCACTCACCTTGGATTGCCAAATGCTTGAAATGGTTGTGATAAGCACTGGGGGGTTGGACCTACTGTTTGATTAATTTAATTAGTATTTATTGACTATAATCAAAGTGCAAACATTTGTTGTTATGTAATTCATAGCAATACATTAAATATACAGCAGCTAACAGGGGCACATGGTTTGATATGTAGCAAGAAAAACTGTGCGACTGCACCTTTATAACTGTTCTTTCTTTATTTTAATTGCAGTTCTCTCTCTTCATATCTTTGCACTCCCGTTTATATGCCTTTTTATATTTGCATCAACTTCTCTTTCATATTAACCCTTTCACAGCTTACTTTATATTGCATTCAAATAATTTCGTGCACTGTGACAGAAACCTCAGAAACCTCAGAAACAAGAACCCTAGTCAAAGTGTCGATCGCTAAGTGACAACAGCATGTTATTCCATTATTGCACTTTCTACTTGAAGTCAGAAGTTTGCCATTTTTGCCTTAAATAAACCAAGATTCTAAACTAATAAGGAAACCCCAAGTCTCTCTTCTTGTGAAGCCTGCCTTGAAGCATAAATCACACAAACACCACATGAGAGGTAAAGTTAGAAGAGCTGTCATGGTGATGGATTTGTCAGATCAGCTCTATTAATAGCTTAGGGAATCATATTTTCTAGTTCAGATACGCAGAAAACAAGTAACTTTGTGTGGTAAATACCTTTGTGTCACTGCTTGAAGGCTCAGAACAGAGCTCTGGTTTTCCCAAACAAAAAAAAAAACAATCACAGAGTAACACAGCATCCAAGTTAAAACCCTCTCCTAGTCATGTTTTAGAACATAATACATTCTGTTAGGCACAATCTCTAGAAAGAGGAACTCTGATTCCCTGTCAAGCTTCCTTGTACTGTGGTAGAGCTTAAAGAACTGTATTTAAAATGTTCTGTTGTTTTGAATATACTGCTTTATGTAAGGGAAGTGTCAGTGCTGTGAAGCAGCAAAGTATAGTCAAATCAGAGGAAGTTGCTAACAACCATCTGCAGGGCAAAAAAAGTGTTTTTGTTTAACGCTTTTTTTTAAAGTCATTGAACTAATAAACAGTGCATGAAGAAGTGAAACTTGTGTCAAATCAGCACATGCAACTTTAGGCATTGCATCTAGATTATGACCTATTATAAATATGCCTGTATAATTTTAATACATGTTTACCAGTGTGTGCGTGTATTTAAAGTACTCATGTTTTCTATTTGTTAGCAGCTGTATGTTTTCTGTTTTATTTTGGTTGGTTGTATGTTTCTGGGCATGATCAGGCAAGATTCCAGCCACTGTAAATCAGGAAGAACAAGTTCCTCTTCATCGCTGGGTTTTTGCAGACGCACAGTTCAAAGTCTGACATGCCGACATAATGAGTTCTGCAGCTTCTCATAAGGTGTTTTGCATTTTTCAAAAATGAAAAGAATGTGTTCACACTAAAAAACACACGTGGCCAAAGGAAAATGAAATTCGGCATTGCTTCTTAGTCCTGCTGTTGCTCTCCAGCATGTTTTGCGTTGGTTTCATTTTAAAACATTAAACTAAACAGAAACTTGAATGCAGAAAAGAAATACAAAAAAAAAATGTATTGAAAAATAAAAATATTTAGAGGCTAAATGATGGGACTTGTTGCTCGTTGTTAAGGAAGAAAGGTCACAGTCGTAACTGCATGCTTTTTAAGCTCTTAACAAAGTTGACCACATAGTCTGCAACACAAGTGAATGTGTATAAGAAGAACCTAATGGTTCTCCAAGGCAGACTACACCTTCATAATAAAATGCTCAGTTCAAACTGAATCCATCTGTCTATTAGGATTTCAATAAGCCATCTGTGTGTTCAAGTGTGCAAAGTTGACCTCCAGCATTTAGGTGTTTTTTGAAGATCCACTTAAACAGTTTCACAGAAAAGTCTCGATCAAGATATTTCCTTCATGCACAGTTCATCCTTTCCAGTTCCTAACCAAAAAATGGCTAACAAATGTTGGAGTCAATAACTGCATACCATACAGTGCAAATGTTTTTTTTTTCTTGTTATTCGTCTTCAGGACAATTTTATATCCCCTTCATGGCATTTTCAGTGTACCTGAACTTCATTAGTCAAGCTAAGCATACCCTGGACCGGTAAAGAAAATAACCACAGACTACAAATCAAAATACGATTGAATTATCAACACCTCTATCAGAGCTTGCCCTGTTATTTAGTTCAAAACCCACATTGGGAGCACTAGGTCAGGGCAGATTACTGGACACTAGCTATGGAGACATCAGAAGTGTCTAAACTTCTGAATAGAATAGGTTTAAGAAGTCTGGCAATAAGAGTGATGGGTGGTGCTACTTTAGTTTCCAAGTCAGGAATGTCCGTGCTTTTCACAAGCAGAAATACCTCCTAACAGCCTAATTTGTCGTTCTCATAAGCAAGGGTAAAGTGCACTACCCGTCTTTCAGCCAGATGAGCAGCAGTGCATAGCAAAATATGTGGAAAGGGGAGTGTCAGGCTGTTCTTTTCTCCGTACAGCTGGAGAAATTATCATCCGTCGCTCAAGCATTTCCTCTGAAAACTCTGTAAAAGGACTTAAAGCTGTAGGAACAGCATGAAGGAACTTTTTAGCAGATTAAATCAAGATAGCAAACTAACACACAGGGCTTTAGATTTGCGGTGCTAATGAGGAGAAACCCAACTGGTGCAGTTGATGCTAAAAACTGCCAAGAAGAATTTGCCATATTTGCGCTCATCATGGGGAAGAGACAGGTTCACTGATTAACTGTAGTATTTTGACTCAACTCAACATTATGTACTTTCCCTGCGTTACAGATACGATAGGATCCCTGAAGCGAGTAAAAATGAAAGAAAGTCAAACACCCATCCGCTGTCATTTGATTCTTTGAATTCAGATGAGTAAAACTCATCTGGACTGCAACAAATGGAAATAACATAAAAACAAAACAAAAAAAACCCACAAAGTGCCCTTTAGAATGACAGAAGCAAATTAAAAATCAATTTCACAAGGGTTGGTCTTGTTGAGAGGCAAAAGAGAAGAAGCAGCGATAATCCAACTCAGACACTCCAGATCAATATTGTCAGATTTTCAGTAGAATTAGTGCCTAATTTTTACTCCCCTCGTCTGTTGCGTCTGCAGCTCCATCTTTTCATTGCTGTCTAGCTAAATCTGCTTCCGTCTCCTTTTCTTTTCTGAACCTTCTAGTCTTTATAAGCAGTGGACAAAAGTACTAGATTATCCTAGAAATCTACAACTTTTTGTAGCAAACAAATAAAAGATTTACGCCTCTTCCTCCACCAGCACCAAATCATTTTTCCATCTGTAATTAGAGACCTTATATAATGAAATTATAGATTTAAATAAGAAATATAGAAGCATAGTTGCACATATGTTTTAAGAAAAACCAGCGACCATAATCTAACAGAAGTCACATTTGACAAACCCCTAAATTAGAGGAATTATGAATATGCACCCATGTTTGGGGAAAAAGTGAAGATACAGTGTGTTTCATATTTTTCCCATTCAGCTGTGATGTAGAAAGATTTCTGTGCATGCCAAACATAATTTGAAAATCTAAATTAATGTGAGTTTTCCCACCTGAGATATAATACTATACAACGCTCCCCCAAAACACATAATTTATATGTACTAATGCTACAGTAACTTGAAAGAATAAATGAAGACATATTCTTTTTTCAACCAACAAGACCGGTTCTAGGGCTGGGCAATATGTCAATGTATAGAAAATAAGAAAATGTATGCAACGTGTAATATGAAAATGACTACTGCAAATACAGCAATACATTTCCATAGCTATCTTTACCCTTCTGCTTTCCCCTAATCCCCCTGAATGCATCACTTTCACGATCTTTCCAATTCACAAACTATGAGCATGCAGTCTGTTTCAGGTAAGCAGCAGCATCATGGCGGCAAGAATGACCAATGGTTTAGAGTTTGGAGATGTGACATTAATACACAAAGGACATTTGTACAAGGGAAAATGTTCTCATTCTAAAGTTTAAAAACCCAGAGTTTTTTCGCTGAGTCTGAAGGAGAGACATGTCAGTTTCTCACCTTCTCAAACTTGCTTTGGTTTTTGGCTATATATTTTTTGGCTATATTGTCTAACAATCTTAAAAATGGAAAATAAACGTTAGAAAAATAAGGAGACTGATGGAGACCAAAAACAGAGCAGCTGAGTTGATAAACAAGGGGCAGAGTTGGTCTTCAGCATTATAAAAGAAAAGTGTTCTGCAGTCTTTTAGGTTGTGTCCAAATTCATCTTGAACACTGGTTATAAGACTTGTATTGCTTTAAATATTGATTGTTAATCTGATTTCCCAGCCACATTGGGCTGTATTTATTTTGACCAACAGTTCCTGCTCTAACACAATGTGAAGTTAAAGACACGCTCTTCTAAGCAGTGAACACAGAAGCAACGAGGCAGAAGTTGCCGTCCTGTTCCCAGCTTGTGATTCAACACTCGAATATAAGGTTGTTCTGTTGCATTTACCAACTTATGACAGCATCTGATCTGTTCTAGTTCCCCTTAAAATGTCTAAATTGCTCAAACCAGAACTAAATTGCTTTACATTATTTACAGATACTGCAAAACACAGTCTGTTCAGTGAAATTTTCATCCTATTTCTGAAAACACAAAAAGGGAGACTTTAGAGCTTTTTGGGTATTGGATCACCTTACATGGGGTCCTGCTTAAAAACTACATCGTGTAGACAACTCAAACCAGGACAGGATTATTCTACACAAATTACAGATAATAAAAAAAAACATGCTTTGGGATTTTTGAAGCTTTTATTTACATTCCAGTTCAAGTTGGAGCCTTCCTTGTATGTTAGATTTTAAACTAAAACACATAAAAGGTTGTCTCGAGTTGCTGAATGCTGCGAAATAGCCCTTAAGCCGAGTGCTGACGTCTTGGTGCTCAGCTCATACTTGTGCTCCTGTTTAGTTATTTTTTGTTTAGTGGTTGATAAGTTTGTGCTCTGGTCAGTTGTCTCACTAATTTGTCCCTGAGATGGTGAAAACACAAAATACTGATTATTGCTTGTTTATTTGTGGGTACATTCACAAGGCTATTCTAGGTTTCTCATACTGAGAGGCTGACAGTCAATCAAAATAATCAAAATTTAAAAACGTGTCTTATTTAAAAAATCCGTGTGTAGTGTTTACATACCCCGCTTGTTCTATAAAACACTGTTGATAAATTGCACTGCTGATATCTGGATATTCACTAAGACTGAGATGTACAATGTGATGAAATACTAGCTGGTTCAAACATTTCTAGTGGTGTAATGATGTAGCTACAAGTTGGCTCTCAAACAATTTTATACTGGACCCACAAAGAACTGATTGCAGCAGCAGCACTGGTTTTGCACTGGAATCCTGCCCCTTTAGGCCAGGCTTAGATGCCTTCCAATCAAAAGCTATGTTTGCTTTTCTTTAAAAGATGTATTTGTTGTTACAAAAGTTCCGAAATGTTTCTAAAAATAATTTTATCCACAGAAAAACACAGAAACTGATCCAAAACACTTGAGTAACTAAACCAGGCCTGTATGTAATAGTGCCAAGAAAATATACCAAGAAAAAGAACAGAAGAAGACGAGGAGCGTGACGAACAAGCTGTCTAGTTTTAGGTTAGCAGTAAAGCTATGACATCATCACAATAAAAAAATTGAAATTAACAATCTAATGCAGATGACCGCATTTCATTTTATGTCGACATATTCTGATATTTTATGATCCAGAAAAATTTCACGAAAAGGTATAAAGCACATAAGCTGTCAACTATACCGCCCATCCCTACAGCTGCATTTATATTTAATAGACTGATAATTACAATACGAGCACCAGATAAGTCTTTTATGCACAAATGAACATCTAGCTGTAGAGCTGCTAAAGCTGAACTAAAAATTCCAACGGCATTTTATTTTTCCAGAAAAACTGTTGCTGTAAAAAGCTTTTATTAAAGGCTGGTGACATGGTCGGAAAATTAGCTTCATTTAGTGACAAATTTACTTAATTATATATCAGAGACACAGAGCTCTCAACAAACAGCTCAATGTTATTATTTTAGACAAAATAAGTCAATATTGTAACATTTTCTTTAACTGTATTTAAAAAGTAGCATTATTAGCACAGTTAGCGCTGCAATGAACGGCTCTGCGTTTATGGAGAGCCGTTTCATTCAAATTTAAATAAATAAATAAATACTGCTATTGATAAATTATTAATAAATATTCCATGAAATAAATAAATATCCCCATGAAATAAAACAAAATAATCATGTTAAAAGAAATTTTCATCTAATTTTATTTAATTCATTTCAAGATTTATTTAATTTACTTAAACATTTATTTATTTCATAATGCAGTTTTATTTTGTGACACTTTTATTATGTAAAGCTACTTTACGTATTTCAGTGACTTTTACTTTTTAGCCCCGTTTTTCATTTTAAGCTCTTTTTATTTCATGTTCTTATATTTAAATGAGGGGGCGGAGTTTTATCTGTGGGGCGGGGCTGGGACAGCAGGGCCGCGCTCAATTCGTGGCTGTGGCCGGCAGAAGCATGCCGCTGCCTGCCAGAAGACAGCATGCCGGACGAAGCCTGGCACTATGTGTATGTATGAATGACGTGCTGAAAGAATGACGAAGACTTATTGCACAAACAGTCGGTTTATTATAGAGCACGAGCGGCTATTCTGAATTGTCACTCACATAAAATTATAAATAAATGTTTAAAAACACGCTGGCACTCTGTGGAAGTCCCTGGCCACAAGGCTGCCACAGGGTGCCATGGGGTGCCAGACCGGCTGTAAAAGCCTTTAACATGCTGCCACGGCGGCTGCCGCTGTTTTTGTGGAAGCCAATGCTGATTGTCGGCAAACGGGATGTCGTTATTGTTACTATTGCCTGTTAGTCAGTAATTACTTTCAAATGATGATGTCATGGCCACTAGTGCCGAAAAATATCTTAAAAAAAAAAAGTCACTGAACTACGTAAAGTAGGTACAAAGTAAAAGTGTCACAAAATAAAACGGCGTTATGAAATAAATAAATAAATAAATCTTTAAGTAAATTAAATAAATCTTGAAATGAATTAAATAAAATAAGATGAAAATTTCTTTTAACCTTAATATTCTGTTTTATTTCATGTGGATATTTATTTATTTCATGGAATATTTATTAATAATTTATCAATAGCAGTATTTATTTATTTATTTAATTTTGAATGAAACGGCTCTCCATATGCGTTTAGTTTTTAGATTAGAAATATTTTTATCTTGAGTCTGGCGACTAAAATTTTGAAATCCCTGAGAAACTAAGATTTAAAAAATTATGAACTTACTTTAATCCAGTTAACCTTCCTGACGTCTGCTGAAATGTTTTGTCCCCACACTAAAAAGCAATGAATGTTGCCACTCTAAGTTCTCTCCTTGGTTATTCGAACTTTAACCACCAGCTCTCTTGTGTAATCTGCCTCTCAACTGTAAAATATATCCAAAGGAGGCCAGGCTAAGCAGGCAGACTGTTCAGGCTTCTGCAACAAGCTTTGCCTGTACATTTAAGCATTTAAGTCATCTGGAAAATCAAAGAAAGATCTACTGATATGCATGAAACACCAATTTCTGTCTTTTATGAAATTGTCATGTATATTCTATTATATTTTTTAGCTGTAAGCTTAAACTTCCAGTGTAAAAACAAGTATGATTGGCAGCAGCTGAGATCTATAGTGTCTGGATCAGCTGCATCAGCCCGATTTCCGATCCTAAAATGATGTTGGTAATAGGCCTGATACCGATATTGGATCAGACTGGTAAAAAAAATTTTAAAAGTAAAATTTTTCTTCGGTGCAGAAACACATGAGTTTTAACACTCAAATACTGTATATAACCCATTTCCTAAAACCCTGTTTCCTTATGGATGCCTACCAACTCTTACAGAGTGCCACTTAAATGCTTCATTTAATTCTGAACCTAGATGTCTGAATACCTCAGTTTCAAGATGAAAATCAACTAATTACGACTAACTGACTCAGAATATCTTTTCTTTGTTTATGTCGGTAAATATGATGCATAAACATTTGCTTAAATAGAATAAAACGTTTATCAATGTATAAGTGGCTTTAATGTCTCAAAGCATATTAGGCAGAAATTGGCTTGGAGTGTCTATAATGGCTTGGCTGATGGACGTCATGCTTTTCACTTGTTCAGGCCTTTCCTATGTGGTGAAGTTAGAGAGACAGGAGCTAAAACAAAACACCGGAGGCAAGAGGATGACAAAGGGGCTGTTCTAGCTTTCTACTTTCCAACAGAATCAGTTGCCTTGCTCTATCAAGGTTTGTTCCCAGAGTCAGTTCTAGTTGGTTTCGGCAGAGAACCAGTTGATTTTACAACAACCAGAAAGCCACCACAGATCAACCTCATTATGCCATTACATATAACTCTCCAAACATTTGATCCTCCCTCTAGCAGCTTCCAAGGAGGACCTCGGAGCAGATAAACAACTTATCAAAACAGCATGAGTGAGCAAACCGGACAGCACTCATAATTCACACAGTAACATTAAAACGAAGAGCTCATATTGTTTTAGTGTAAATTTACAGTAATGTGTTTGTTTTTGTCGTCTCTTGATTGAGGTGACAAGAATGCTAGTCTGGCTAAAGTAAAAGCTGCAGAGAAGCTGCAGCGATAATCATTTTTTTGTGGGAACTGGTGCTTCTAGTAAGTAACACACACAACTTTCTGAGATCACTCAGTAGCTTTCATAGGTTGTTTCTTAATTTTCAGTGGGTGATATGTTAACCCAGAGTGTGCTTCCTGCTATATAACCTCAGGCAGTAAAAGTGTCTTACTGCAAGTGCTCTGCCCTCTAAAAAACCCACGGGTGGTGTGAATGGGTCATATTTCAATAAACTTCAAGAAAGTACACACACCAACTTACTATATAGCAAAATATATAATTTCTATGAAACTGCTTACATGAGGTGAGAGGATGAATCTATCTAACCCAAAAAAAACAGGAGCTGTACGTAAAGAAATAAAAATAATTACATTTACTTCCCCAGTTTGCTCTATTCCAGACCATTAACTGTTTTTTTCTTTTCAGTTGTGATGATCAAATTCTGCACAGGAAGGTGAACATTTAACAAACTCTCATTGCTAGTCAGAGCAACACGCCCTCCTCCTGACTCGATCTTCGGTTTAATTCCCTCAGGTGTACGCGCCTCAAATGGACAGGAGTGTCAAACAGGGCGTGCGGCGTAATTGTAAAATCTGGGGCCAAAGCGCCACTGTTTGCCTTCAAATGATGGGAATGGTGTTCCTGTTTGTTAAAGCCTAAGCGACTGTGAAATGTGTGGAGTCTGCTAAACGACATCTAGTGATCAAGACAGCCAGTGATCAAGCGCCACCCGCCATACAGTCAGAGTAGGAGCAATTATAATTTTGTCTTTTCAGAACAGGGATCCAAATCCAGCTGACATTTTAATGAGAATTACAAAGATGTGTTAAATGAAAACAGTTCAAAAACACATAGTGCTTTTAGGGCTAGAAACACTAACATTACCACAATCTAGTGGGTAATGTTCTGTATGTTGCATATGATTCAAAAAAACATTATTAATTCCAAAGGACATTAAATATAATTATTTAATAAAATCAAAGTATATCTGTGTGCGATGCCAAGTTGAAAACCACCGCTAATTATATTACATTGTTTTCCTTGTAATCATTTTTCTTTGTCCTGACCAGAAGTGGCAGTTTCTGCATTAATGGCCCCCTGGGTAACCCCTCCCCACAAATTATATAGATATTGTTTTATATATTTCGAGGATAAAACGAGGATCCTCCATTATAAAAACAAAAGCTTGAGTAAGAAGCGTAGAATAATTAAGTTCAGGCACTACCTTTCTATGTATTGGAGCGTGCTGTAATTTAAGCTGGTACTAAAGCCCACAAAGCATTTAAAAACAGTCCTTTCTGTGATTTCAATAACAGGACAAAACTTTCATGAATCTAAAACATAGAGATGAATAATCAGACTTTTGTTGGACAACATGTTCCATTTTTGAGTTTGAGACCCCCTGTCACAGGTTAAGGCTGATCACACTAAAAATTCCCAGGTACTGGTCAACAGCCAACTTCTCTACACAGACTGTTTTAATAAAGCTTTCAATTCAATTCAATTCAAAAATATTTTATTAATGCCAAAGGGAAATTAAATGCTGTTGTAGCTCATATCATACAGCTTTCTTCAAATAACTGTTGTAGATTCTAATGGTTGTGGGTAAGAAGGATCTCCTGTAGCAGTCTGTCTTACAGCAGATCTGAACAAGCCTCTGACTGAAGACACTCTGTTGTTGTACGACAGTCTCATGAAGAGGAAGCTCAGGGTTCTCCATCATGTTCTTTATTTTATGAAGAATCCTCCTTTGCACAATGATCTCCAGAGGTACCAGAGGAGTCCTAAGATCCTTTTTATTTGCTTGTTAAGCTTTTTAATTGATCTTCTTTGTCCCTAACCACACATCTCTGATATTGCTTTGCTAGAGATTGCTCTCCAGCTTCTTATTTCTTGCTGTCTCTTATCTTTATTTTAAGTTGCTTCTGTATACTTCTCAATAATTCTCTGTCTCCCTCTCTGAAGGCTCTTTATTCTTGTTAAGCAAGTCCTTCAGGTCACTGGTGATTCAGGGTTTGTTACTGGGAAAGCATCTCACCTGTTCTGGTGGGGATGGTGTCATCCACACAGAAGTTTGTATGAGGGGGAGGTTCTATTTCACGCAGAGAAAAACAAGATTGTGATCTCATATGCCTAGAGGAGGTCTTGCTTTAGATATGTATGAGTCATTGACATTTGCATAAAAAACAAATCCAACATTTTGTTTTCTCTGGTAGAGCAGCTGACAAACTTTTGAAACGTTGGAAGTGTAGGAGACAGTGAAGCATAGTTAAAAATCACCAGACATTGCCACGAGTATTTGGGTTTTTTGTCTTTAGCTTAGCAACAAATGAGCCGGTGACATCACATGCAATGTCTGCAACAGTTAATAGTGGAACGTAAGCCGTCAAAATAACACTGGTGACCTCTCTGGGTAAATAATATGGATGAAAACTTACAGTTCAACTCACAGTTCAATATCTGGCCTGCATAGACAATAATTCACAGTAACATGTCCTGGATTACACCATCTGTTGTTCACAAGAACTGCTAATCCTCCTCCCTTGCATTTGCCACTCCTCCTTAAATCTCTGTCAGTTTGTATTGTCAGAAAGCCTGGCAGAGATGTTGGTGTCAGGGATATTATCCTGCAGCTACGTCTCATTGAAACACATAATACTGCATTCCCAGTACTCTGGCTGGGTCCTTTGTAGGGCTTGGAGTTCATCCAACTTGTTTCCCAACGATGTCCCATTGCCCATCATAATCGATGAAAGAGATGGTTTGAACTTCCTCCTTCTCTCTCTACTCTTTGTTCCTCTCTGCATCCACGGGGCCTCCTTTTCAACTCATCACGGACTTGGGGTTGTAATTTAAGTATTATTTGAGATTTTGAGATAGTAATCAGCTGCCCCTGGTTGTAAAAAAAACCCACCTTGTTGGTATGCTATGCATTATAACAAATGTCCAAAAGTAAAAACTAAGCAGCAAAAATCCTTCCAGCTGCACAGCATCCAATATTATAATATAATATATTATCTGATTGTTATCCACAACAAGAATAATCAGTTTTCTTAAAAAGAATGTATCAGAATCAAAGTAACAGAGCTACTCCAACATGGTTCCACAGCCATTTAACTCAACACCAAGTTAGATAATGTAGTAACATTATCTTAAAGAGCTCACACAATTCAGAGGTTTACTAAAGTTGGGAAGTCTAGATGGTAATCATAAACTTATGATTGGTTAATTCACAACATCTAGTTACTTGGAGGCACACCTGTGGATGTATTTTAAGGCAACACCTACAACACACTGCTTCCTTGTGTAACATATGGAACAAGAAATCAGGTGATACTTAAGGATGAGGATTATGGACCTCCACAAGTCTTTTTCTTCCCACGGTACAATCTTCCGATGCCTGAAGATACCACGTTCATCTGCTCAAACAATATGCAAGCAAAAGTAGCATGGAAATGTCCAGCCATCATACCGTACAGGAAAGAGATGAGTTCTTTGTCCCAGAGATGACATTTCTTGCGAGTGTTTCAAACCCAGAACAAAAGTAAAAGCAAAAGACTTTGTAAAGATGCTGGTTAAGGCTGGTAAGAGAGTGTCTTTATCCACAGGAAAAAAAAATCCTGTACTGATATGGTTCAAAGGCTACTCAGCGAGGAATAAGTCATACATCCAAAGAATCACAAAAATTCCAGATGGTTTCCAAATGCTCTAAGGGACAGAGACCTTCGTTTTTGGAGGCATGTCTAGAGGTTTGATGAAAATAAAATTGAGGTGTTTGGCCATAATCACAACTGTTTCATTAGGAGGAAATTGGGGAGGCTTGAAAGCCTGAGAACACCATCCTATCTGTGAGGCATGGGGGTGTCAGCATCCTGCTGTGTGGGTGTTTCTGCTGCCGGACGTGCACTTGACGAAATGGATGGCATCATGAGGAAAGAACATTAATTCAATATATTGAAGCCGCATCTCAAGACATCAGCCATGAATATAAAACTTTGGAGGGGATGGTCTTCCAAATAATCAAAACTACGAGATTTGTCAAAGTCAGTGTTTCGGAGTGGCCATCACAAACCTCTAAACTGTGATGGCCACTGTCTTGTCGGCAGAGCTGAAAGGATGGCCTACAAACTAGACTCCGATGGGCCAACATTCCAGCAAACTACTGTGAGAAGCTTGTTAAAGAACACCCATAATGTTTGACCCAAGGAAATGTGTGTAAATGTCTGATGTCAAAGAACATTACAAATATTTTCTACAATAATTATTATGCTCATTTTTCTGGCATTTATTTTCTTCTGGTTTCAACTGTAATGCAGCCTAAAGATAAGGGTAAGACTGATCACTCAATACTTTTGAACAGTATACAATCTATTGCTAAGATGTAATCCAACAGTATTCCTGTTTTAACCTGGTCGTTCTTTACAGTGGTCTTTAGTCTTCTAATAAACCGTTTAGTGGCCCACCCTTGTCCTCTTTTGCTTCTAACCTATCTCCTGCTTTCTGTACAACAGCTGCAAGCACCCTGATCTCCATCCAAATTCCAGGATTAGCAGCCCTCTATGAATACCGGCAAGTTAAAACTGTCACAAAGCATTTGCCTTCCGCCACCACACAGTCAGTTGCTTACAGAGTGACGGGGATTTAGCGATGCGCAGACTTCCCGCTCTGACCCTTCTGACATGTGTTTGTTTTAAGCTGCAAAAGCTTCCCTAGCACTTCTGTACAATGCACACATAATGGCACAATAACACAAGGCTGAGCCTCTTGAGATGTTTTCATATCCTATGAATCCCTCAGCTTCCATGTGGGTTTTGACTACTTAAAGGAATTTATTGTTGCTGTCATTCAGTGGTTTGAAAATCAAACATTTATTTAAATATAACTATCTAAACAGTAACCAGTTTCTAGACCGAAATGGCTATTCATTTACTGTGTTTGTATCAAAAGATGCTGATAGAAAGAGAAGTCATTAATGTTTAGCCTGCCACACAGGGAAGCGCTGTGAATGCAAAGGGAAGCTAAAACAAAGTGCAAATTGTGTTTGCTGATGTGAACGTCAACTTGTGTGACAGCCAGACTGCTGCGGGGTATCTGCCAGCATATTCAACAACTGAGCACATCAACAGGAGCTGAAGGAAGGAGCTTGAGTTGGCTCTGTTTGCCAGTGTATGTATGTGTGTGTGTGTCAGTGTGTGTGAATAAGATAAATGAGAACCGCCAGAGTGTGAAAATGGGGGTTTATTTGGCAGGTGAGCAGAAGGATGGATTTGTTGTTGAATTGAGTATGTGTCTCATCTGCGTACTATACAGCATGTGCACATTCAGTACCAGTGAGGCGGGTTTGGCCATGCAAGCAAGCATGACAGCTTTAAACTCAGGTGGAGGAAAAGAGGTCACTCAGGTCATTGTGAGTGAAGTGGGATGTTTATAAAACTCAGCTAATATAGAGGTACGTTACTATCAGTCGAGTTTGCAACTGCAGTCTGCGCTCCAAGCCCTGGATTGGTGTTTATGCTACTGGCTGCTACATCCTCTCAAAAATCGCTGTTTCAAATGAGAACGTGCCCATACCAAGGATATCATTCTCTATCTATTTTCCTAATTCCTGTTAGTGCATAGCTTACTGAAGGAGCTTTGCTCTGAGAAAACCCTTTTTGATTTACCTAAAGAGGGGTAGAATTTTCTTAAATCTACCAACTAATTAGATAGGAAGAAATTATATTGTCATTAACAACTTCATTAATTTCAGTAAGTTAATTGAAAATGTGATCTTTATATAACAGATTCATTTCACACAAATTCAAAAAGTATCACTTTTGATGATTATGACTTATACCCACTGAAACACAAAAATTCTAAATCTCTGAATGTTAGAATATTACGCTGCAAAAAAGAAAATCTATATATTTTTAAATGCAGAAACTGATATGTTATGACCTACGTATTCAAGACAGTAGGCAGTCAGTGACTCCCAAAACAAGGAGGGCAAGCCACAAAACGCAGCTGTTCAAAGTGAGCTGTACCCAAGTATAGTGTTGGAAAATTTTAGTGTAAGGAACAACTGTGCTAGAAGAGGGTGCACAGACCCAGAGACGCCAGACCCATCGATACCGAAGACCCGAAGTCTGCTGGTTCGATTCCCGGCCAGGGGTCTTTCTGCATGGAGTTTGCATGTTCTCCCCGTGCATGCGTGGGTTCTCACCAGGTACTCCGGCTTCCTCCCACAGTCCAAAGACATGCCTGTTAGGTTAATTGGTCACTCTAAATTGCCCTTAGGTGTATGAATGAGTGTGTGCATGGTTGTTTGTGTGTTTCCCTGCGATGGACTGGCAACCTGTTCAGGGTGTACCCCGCCTCTCGCCCATAGACTGCTGGAGATAGGCACCAGCTTCCCCACGACCCACTACGGAATAAGCGGTAGAAAATGACTGACTGACTGACACTGGAGTTATTTGGATGCATGGTAACGGCTTAGGTTACGACTCGGTCGCAACATAAGCCATCACGGGATTGTCGGCTAGCTGTGCCTACACCCCACTCAAGACAATCTAGTCTCTTTATGTGTCGTTCCTCGATGGTGGAGCGACCTACCGAGGCTACCAGAACAGGGGCGACCCAGCTCCAACCGAGGCACCTACCGTGTACTTCCCTAGGACTTTGTAATTTCATGACATATTTGACCACAACTATTATAATAGTCCAAAATAATAGTAGTCTAAGCTTAAAAATGTGCCAGCCACTGCCACAGAACGAGCTGTTTTCACTCATGTATAATGTTTTCTGAAGTTTCACTCATTTCTGCCAAGTTATACAGCAACCTTGTCATGAGCACTTCTACTCACGGATCCCAGTAAAAACAACTTTCAGATCTCTGCTGCGCATGCTGTGAAATACGTACAGCGAAAACAGGACTGAACTCAAAAGCCAGGCAAAAGGAGAGAAATATTGTCAGCTTACATTTTTTTCAGGAGCTTGGATTAAAACTCCAAACTGTCGATTGTCTCTGTGGTTATTTAATCACGAGTTAACAAATCACTTGGGAGAATTATTGATTTTAAGACGTTTACTACAGGAAAATGACCCGCAACATTAGTGGTATGCAAATCTAGAAACTCTTCAAAGCGATAAATCAATGTTTATACAGCGAATCCACCGTTATTGGTATGGCACGAAGAGATGCTGCTATGGCAACTTGTTGACCCCAAGATCCCACTCTTTCATGGCATCTTCTTTTAACCTTCCTTACAATCCTCCTCACTCTGTGCAGCGGCACAGTTACAGCTGTAAACCTTATAATTCTTGCTCTGGGTGTAGATCTATGCAAATTTAAGGCAGTGGCTTATTGCTGAAGATCAGCATACATTACTTGAATGACATGTTCTCTTATCTTTGACATTTTGAAGAGTGGCAAAAAGAAATGGGCCTCTCTGTCGTGTCATGTTTATACTCCAGGGAAGCTGATTAAAATTAATCGAAGTACTATACACTGATTTTAAAAAGTTTAAAGTTGCACTATTGTTTTTAGGAATTGTTAGGGCTGCAAACAATTGTTGCGTGGGTGGTTTTATTAAAACCAGTTTATTAAATGATCTTTTTCTACTGAATAAGTGTACTCAAATTAAAGCCTGGATTTTCCAATTTTTTTAGCACTGCTATGGTAATAAGACCAATTTATTTACAAGTGGCTTTTTTTTCATTATCGAATCTACACCGCAGACACTTCTTAGACAAATCTCACCCGGATCAGAACAGATGGTTCAGGTTCTCTCTGATCGGCCCACTGTTATTTTGAAATGGACCGGTGGCAGCCCTCGAACGCTGGCTTCAATATAAAACTGCATCTGCTGTCATAAACACTTCAGCAGCTTTCACAAGAATTAGGTGAATGAATGCTTCGGTGAAATATCAGCTTTTCTGGTAAAAGGTGCGAACAAAGGAGCTGATTAATTAATTCTCTAAAAACCCAAGATACTCTGCAATAATCCGGTATTCTGCTGCACCATACAGTATGGGCAATGAAACACACTTTATGCATGAAGAAATTACCCTTCCTTCTAGATTTAACTTGCTGTTGTCTACTTGACAGGAGAACTGGTACTGAAACATGTTTTAGTCCATCTTTTTCCACATTTTCATCCTTAGTTCAGAAAAAAAAAAAACAGCTGATCCTAAAAATTTATCACGCTTTTTGTAAATGTGTCCGACACCCGGAAGCAGGAGGCTTTTCGGGCTCACTAGACTGCAAATAAAAGATTGTTCCTTTGGAGCCCTGCTAGCAGCTGAATAATAATCTTTGCAAATATGCTCTGCTTTCTCATGCAGATGCCCTGATGAGCTCTTCCTCATTAATTGGTCGCATCGCTGGGTACCCAGAACCACTGACTGCACGGTGAAAGGGGTTGGGGGCGGTAGGGTGGGGGTTACGGTGAAGTCTGGCCAGCAGACACTATTCAGGGGAGATGGGGCAAATTGGAAAGGGACGGGCATGAAGGAGGTTTTTATCAAGAGGGAGACAGTTTTATCACTGAGAGCGAACTCTATGATTGCTTCTGACACTGTGAGGTTATACTGAATCTAATCAAAGCTTTGAATCTCTATTAAATATACAGCAAAACTGACCAGCATGTAATTCCAAATGAAAAAAAAAAGGCACTATCTGAAAAACGGAGACAGTGAAGAGGTATTTTGCTCTAACTGTGGTTGCCATTTTCACTTTTCTACAGTCTATCCATTCCCAGTGCTGTGAAAAATGTGTTGGCCTATTACAGAATATACAGAATATACAGATTTCTGTTTTTGCAGTCATTTTTCTGAGACATCCTGGAGGGGACTTGCTGACTGATGGCCCGATATTTTCCTTCAGGATTTTTTGGTAGAAAGCAGAATTTGGAGTTCCACCAATTACAGCAAGCTTCAAAGCATCCCCAGACCATCACATTTCCACCATCATGTACGTAATCGTCTGTATGATGCTCTTACTCCGAAATATCATGTTAGATCAGCACCGAATGTTATGGGCCGTGCACCTTCCAAAAAGGTCTACTTCTGATCCATCTGTCCATCTGAATATTTTCCCAAAAGTCTTGGGGATCATCAAGAAGTTTTTTTGGAAAATGTGAGTCTGGCATTTGTTTGCTTTTTGGTCAGCAGTGCTTTTCGCCTCGAACTCCTCCGTGGATGAACAGCCTTCGGCATCAAACCCAACAAAGAGGTTAGAGGATGAAAGGCGAAACTGAAGAGGTGTGTCTCATAACAATTATGAAAGTGGGATTTGATTCAGATTGTCATTTGCCATTATACCTTTGCTTCAATCTATAATAAAGGAGCTGATTGAGAGGCTAAATAGTGACATATTTATAACACAGTTCATATGAAAGCTTTTTTCAATCCAATTCCTCTGAACTGAATATAACAGAGTCTATGGCAGAAACAAGAGGAGATTTTCCAAGATTTCACCAGCATTACAGCTGAAGTATTTTTGCTTCACAGCCTGAAACACCTCCTGCCACAGGTGCTGGCAAAAATACTGTTATTTAAAAAGACATGAAAGCATGCCGTGTTAAATCTCGAGTTGGACAGAATGTGCACTGACAGACAAGCATCAGCAGTAATATTAAGACAGCGTGAGTCATAAAATACAAGCAGAGCTACGAATTGATTTTTTTGCATTTGAATTTTTCTGTGATTATATGATTTCTGATTTTCCTTTAAAAAAATGGTAACAGATGTAACAGATTTCTGCGTCAAAACCTGCACATGAAATCTTTCGTCTTTAAAGTTAAAAGTAGAGAAACATTTGGCAAAGTCGTCATTCCACATGCAATGTCATGAATAATCTGGAGCCATTTATCTCTCTACTTTTCCCTGTTGCTTACCGCTACACAAAGCGCACACACACACACACACACACACACACAGATAATGAAGAAGGTACAAAAGGTGGCTGCCAGAGGGACACGAGCTAATAAGATTTAACTGCTCCGGGACAGAAATACCAAACTGGTTCTTCTAACCTCAGTGTGGGACCACTGGGGCTATTTTAGAAAGCTGCACTCTTAATTTCCTACGAACTAACCACCTAAGACACTTCCATTATTGTCCTCTTCGTCCACAGAGGACAACCTACTTCAGTCGCTGCCCTCAGCTCGCCACGGGTAGCAAAGATCTCCGCCCTCCAATTAAATGGACTGTGATGAGGGTTTCCCAAAAGTGCACAGAGGGAGCGATCTGAGGTAGACACGAGGAGTCCTGCCTTCGCAACATCAGGAGCACCTTCTCCAACTGATGCTCTCAGATATGCACCATTTTCCATTAATCTAAGCAGAACTGAACATGTTCACCATCATGCCAGATGAGCACACAGTTAGTTTGTTGTGAGAAGTCACATCAGCAGTCTTACTCTGTTGAACCATGCGACATATATCACTTTCAACACAGCCGTTCTGAAGAACATACTGTCATTCATGGTGGTGTGGCTTAACTCTGCAGAGCTATTCAAAATCAACCAGACAACACTGATTAGGATGTGGTATGACATGCACTGCAGACCTAAATGATTAAGAAAAACAAATGTAGAGCACATCTCTCTGTCTTAACAGCTGGCAGCCTCATCCATCATTAATTTGGTGTAGAGGCATGCTCTTGTCTGAGAGAGCACTACAGGCTTGGACTGCATCAATAATGTTATCGCAAAGATGGTAATTTAGACAAAATCTTCCTGCAGCTCGCTCCAAAGCCCCAATCTGATGCAATAATGGGTACCTTGAAATACACTTCAAACCACACACATACACACTTCCTATTCTCTCATTTGCTAAAATCTATTCCAAAATCAAATTCTTAGCTAAAAGTACTGCAACAGGCAAAACATTGGGGTGACAATTTATTTTTTTTCCTATTAGCTGTCGCACCTAAATCTGTGAAATGCATCACACACAACACCAAGCAACAGCCCCTTCTCCAAATATATTTTGCAAGCTGTGCTCTGGCTTCCAGGTTACCCATAAATCACCTGCACAACCACTGAACGCTACCTGGAAACGGCCACGGACCACGTCTCAGAGCACTTTCGATATTTATCTGTGCAAGGAAACCAGAGGACATCCTGTAAGTAAAAAGGATTTCCTTGATACAACTCAGAGATATTAGAGGCAAAGCTTGTTACACACAGGGTATGTTTGGCAACACTGTGGCTGGCTGGATAAGATAAGGCATTTGGAAACTCTCATTTTTAAAAAGGAAGATTTTTAATCATTGCACTTGAGATAATATGACAGGCTGGGTATGACTTTAAAACTCTAATATATCTCTTACTGTAACAGATATGAAATTGGCCTCGATTGTGTTTCGCAATCAGCTGCACCACCCACTTGTTTAAACATCTTGTTTAAAGTGCAGAGTAACAGGTGAAGCTGGAAGGGGACCCTTAAAAGCTGAAAGGGCAAACATAATTCCCATTGTGGCCCAAAGAATTAATTAGGAACACACTTTCTCGGTTTTCCTCTAGACCAATGATCAGACAAGGAATAAGAAGTTTACCAGAGTCCAAATATAATAAGGTTTTGAAAATATTACAGAGCAAAAATCGCAAAAAGATCGATCATACCCTTCCTACTGTATAAAGCCATTTTAATGAGATGCCAGAGAAGGTGTCATAGTAAATGTAGAGTTCCAGCTGCATGGAGATTAGATTAATGCAGAACTGCCCCTCTCCCGCCTGTTGCTGCTGAGCTGCGGTGAGAACTGAAGGAGTCCGGCCCATAGCTCTTATTAAGGTAGCGCTCAATGAAAACTGCAGCTGGTAGGAAGGGAGGAAGGAGCACAGAAAACAAGGAAGTATTTTAGGAAGAAAGGAAGGACAACACATTCAGATAGGATAGGATAGGTAATAAAGTCTGGAATTACAAATAATTTTTTTTCTGTACATTTACAGAAATCGGATTTCATACAGCCTAGTTCAGACTGCGTAGGAATCCTGATAATTGTTGCTTCACTGTTTTAATTAAATTTGATCATACTGAAAATTTTTTTTATTTTAAGATTTTTATGTAAATATGATCCTTTAATATTTTGACTCAAAGTTATTCTCCTGTGAGAACCTCATACTGGGCTGGGCCAGGATCCAAATAAATCTAGGCCACGGCACAATAACGACTAGCGGTGAAAATTTATAGACTTATATGAAAGTGCTGAAATAATAAAATCTGATAAGTACATCAAATATAAAGTTTAAAGCCAGTCTGCAAAATGTGCATTTGACAGATGGCTAATGAGGATACGTGTTGATTAGTACAATGGTAATAATAGGAAAGCTGTGTTTGTGCTAATTTATTAAAATTAAAATTAAACAATGTTGTCAGAAAAGCATAAAGATTTTATCTTTTTTTTTTTTTTTACCGCAAGTCTTGGAAAGAGACATAAAATATCCTATGGGCACTATGCTAGGGTAACTTGATAAGTTATACTAAGTGAGTGACTGCCAATGAATAAAATTACCCATAATCTGTATTCCCTCAGCATATTAACAAATGAGGTCCTCCAGCCAAATAATTCAGCAATAGAGGGAAAAAATATGTTAAATGCAGCCACTTGGCTGATTTATTCATAGTAGACAGTGAAGTGCCGAAAACAACTTGCGTCTCAACTAGATTATGAGAATGGAAAGCAGTCAATGCCTTGTCATGGAACATTAAAATCATACGAAATGGCTGCCTTTATTTCAGCTCCTTGTCAAATAAAGCTGCGTTTGGTCTGGCATGGGAATGATATCAATCACACTTGTTCCTGAGAAGGGAGAGCATATAGTTACCAAGCCGTGCAGAGCTCCACATGTTCTATGCAATACTGGAACAGAAAAACACCAGAGAGAAGCCCAGACAGCAATGCAGTTTAAGCAACACAACACAGCCGTGTAGAGGGTTGAGCATACAAGATAAATTACCTGAAGCAACTATGAGCATCCCAGTTTGGCTCAGTTGAGTAACTTCATCATCAGACCACATGGATTGTGACTGCGTGCGCTACTGAAATGAGTCACTTTAATCATATTTTTACCTCATCGCCAACATGTTTATAGATTGAGGTAGGCTCGATTCGTCAACTAATAAAGAAATTTGTTGATGTTAATTTTTTCATCTGCGTCTGACACCCTTAACTGCAGCTTTTTGACTCTGCAACTTTATCAGCCTTTTGTTAAGGTACCAATTTAGCACAGCTCAATGCTGGACAGATGAAAGAAGCTGCTGTATTGCTGGATGAGTCCCTAATGAAGCATTGTCTCCTCACACAATTTCTCAGCCGTTTTCCACCCTTGTCTACTTCTCTATATGAGCTTACAGCAGGGGAGAGCGAAATCCCACACAGCCACTCATAACACAATGTCTACATACTGGTATTGACATTACAGCAGCATCAATTCACACTGCAGATTCTTTACGTTTCCCAGAGGAGTGTTTGACACAGCAATAATGCACCACAAACAAACACACAACTGAAAGGCAAATCAGAAATCAAAAGCTCGCCTCTCCTGCAGCTCGTGCAGCTGCTCTGAACCCTTCACTGAACACATCTGAAACTGAAGGCGCACCACGTAAATGTGCGTTCAGGGCGTTGTGCATTAAGGAGGGGGCTGGAGCGTAACACATGGCCGCCGCTGTCAACGCCGCAGGTTGTCGTAGGTGACATAGACCTCTGAAAACATGTAATTATTCATCTGTTCTGCAATGGCTACAGCGAAATCAATCAAGCTGGCAAGAACCGAGTCAGCTGGGTTTTATTTTTAACTTCTAACAGCGTGTGACTTGGCCTTTGGCCAGAGGGCTACTACAGGCAGGACAATGGTTTGTTTTAAATGTCACATTGTTTTATGTCTCGTCCCTGATCAAACTAATTTGAAATCAAATAAAAATAACTTAATAAATTAAGTCCAGTTGCTTTTATTCCAACCAGCTTCTAAGCTTGCCACCTGAAGTTTTAAAATTGCGCTAACTTAAAGAGTTGACAGCTGATCATCAATGGGCAGCAACAGGTTGGGGAGAGGCAGAGCTGCGTTACAGTCTCCTTCATTTAGTCACGTTTTTAGCTTTTAGATTTTAATATCCAGTCTTTCTGACTGAGTTAATGTTAACGGTTTGGCAAGCATCAGGGTTTGGATCAAGCTTAAAACCTGCCACCTCTCGTTGGACCCTCAGCCTAAACGGCTGCCCACTGAACGCCATTCAAATAAAAAAAATTGTATATGTTTAAATTCACCCATCACATAAGCTGACACCTATGACAAGCTTTTCAAAGTCTCTCGGCTGAAATTTTACTTGCTTCAAACCTTTTTTGAAATTACAATTCAAAACACACGTTGGCAGCAGGGCTTATGTGGGTCTCTCTGTATTATTGCAACAGCAGAGAAACCACACACAGAAATGCAACAACCAAAACATACAACTGTGCACTTTATAAAATGCGTTTTGACCTTTTCGAGATAAAAAAAAAGTGAGCTAATATGAGCAAAATGGCATAAATACATAAAACATATGTTAAAGGATAAAAACTTTGTGGTTCTGATGAGGACTGAAGCTGGTTAATAGAAGCAACTTTTTTTAACTTAACAGCACTTATTTTGCTTGGACCCTTTTTGGACTCCAAGGGTTCAAAGGGTAAGTTTTATTTTTTCCTGAGCGGCCCCCTGGAGAATTGAGCAATATTTTTGTTGCAACCCAATACCACTTTGTTTGGGCCAAAACAACCGATTAAAGATTGTTCCGCCTATTTACTATGCCTAAAAAGAATCCAATTTAATTAAGTCTCCTTAGGTTTTGTTTTTTGTTTTTTCTCCACCAACTCAACTTACATCAGTTTTACCCATACAAACAAACTGAATCAACCTAACATTTGCATTAAATTAGTTAACACACTTTGAATTCATGGCTAAACTTGGGTCAAATTAGAACTGGGGAAATAAGATGAACAAACCTGAATAGATTGGATTGACCCAAACCAAGAATATTGGGCTGGAACAACTAAATTGCCCAACGCTAAAATGATCTCCAAGATTTCTTTCTATTCATCAAATCTTTTTATTTTAGTGTGCATTTCAAAAGTTTGAAAGCACTTATTAAAACACCTACACGCTTCTCAGGAGTTTAATACGTGTGTGCTGCTTCTGGGTGAGCGTGCCTGACTTTCAGGTCAAACGACTGAGACGGGGACATTCCCCTCAGAGTCGGGCCCAGTCTGAGGTTTCCACAAGACCAACTCAGTTCAGATACAAGTCACCAAAGCTGGATTCAGCAAGAATACAGTGGTCAAACCACAGTGCTGTGCGACGGCTGAGACAATAGCAGAAAAGCTGACCACAACAACTTCCAGGAGTTGTTAACGCTGCTAGCATTGTTTTTCTATTGATTGCCTTTAATCAATGTCATAAATGCTGCTCCCAGCACTTTCAAGCCACTCTTGCTTTATTTTATCTGAATAATCAGAGGGTATATTTTTAGTTATATACTCATTATACCATTTAGTAGAATTTTGTCTCAATTCCTAGCAGCCATTACAAGGAACCAGTATAAGGTTTCCAGTAATGTTTCTTTCAGTGAGTAACTGGGACGATGGAGGAAAAAAAAACAAAAAACAAGTTACACCAGTATGGGAGCTTACTGTAAAGTATACCAACAAGGATGACGGAAAATAGTCTCAGAATAGACGAACAAGTCCAATTAGTGCCAAGTAGAGATAATAAAAGGTCTGGAAGGCAGACAGTCTTCCGTGGACTAAACACTGAACCCACTTGTTGGGAAAATTCCCCCAGAGCTCAGCTCCGTACCAGACTCAGCTATTTCAAATATACCATAATTGTACTTCTCCTAGTTTACTTTGTGCATTTGAAAGGCTTGAGGAAAGACACGGCAGCAGTGGATTCAGGGAAACCTGCAAAGAGGAGTAAATCCACACAGACAGAAGGGAGCGAGAAGCGAATTACCCTGGACCACTGCCCTGAGAGAGAGACAGAGCCACTGAGGCTCAGCTACTATGGCCCTCACCACAGTATCCTGTCCAAAACATGCGAAACATTCACTAAACTGAAGCAGCTTTCAGAGAAACAGATCCCAACAGATGGACCCTTCTCTCTGAACAAATTCTCTGTTTACTAAGCAGCTAGGTTTTTGCATATTTCTGTAAATACAGCAGGAATCCTAACATTTTTTCATCATCAGAGCCTTATTCACTTTAGAGCACATTCTAACATCAGCTAGGACAGAAAGAAAGCTGGTCAATATTAAAACGAGGGTTCTGTGCTGCAGTTATAAAGCAGTGCAGCAAAGACAGGTACTTCAGAAAGCAATAAAAATTCAAAGAGTTAAGATATGATAGAGGAGGAAACATACCTTTACCTTTAATCTAACTTCCAGGAGGGTATAACTGATTCTTCTTTATTCATTTTATTCTACTGGGAATTGACTCACCTTGAAAGCAAGCATCTGTAGTCCCTACCAACTCCAGAACTGAGTGAAAACAAATCAGTCAGTGAGTTTTTCTTGAACTTTCGGCATCACAACATGAGTGGTGCTAAAGTGGTGCTAGTTTCTGCAGAGCAGGTTTTTATTAAACTGGGCCATTTAAACAACTCAACAAGACTGAATACCAAATATCTAAGGCAGATGTAAGAAATTTAAGTATTTGAGAAAAGCACTTTCAAGCAGTTTGCCAAGTGCTAGGAATTTCATTAGCTGTGTGTGCTGTCAAGCTTGAAAACTGCAGCTTTTTTTCCAAAGTTTACAGTAATTTATCAGCACAACTACCTTCAAAAGGCCTCAGAGGCATTGAAAAAAGCTCAAGTTGTGTTAGACATCCCATGAACAAGTTGCAAATTCCTGTCAACTTGTGTAAAAGAGCATAAAATATCTCAGGTTTTTTTTAGTTAATCGGTAGCGTTGATACATAGCAGATTTGAAGCTTGGTTATTGATTGGCTCTATAACCTTTAGTCGAGGTGTTCATTTTTTCCATTTTAAATAAACAATCCTGAACAGATTTTCTTCTTTACACTGTGATTGATAACACAACAGAGGTAAATAATTCATCGTCAGATTGGTTTGTGTGATTATGAGACTAATTTTAATCAATGTACATTTAAAGTAGTGTATCAATGGTACACAATATAAAAATAAAACTGTCTTTGGACATTTTTTTTTTTTTTGAAGTTGAATGAGAAATAAAGACCACATCCCTTCCTACTAGCAGCCAAGACCCATATATTTAAATTGAAGTGTTATTCCTGATTCAACAACACAGCAGCAGACTCCCACAGTTAAAAACCAAACACATAAAGCATCCAATTTAGTCAGCATGGCTTCAGTCTGCATAACCATCATCGACGATAAAACAGATAGCGGGCATCCAGGGATTCAATTTCACAAAACATGTGACGAGGTGAGGGGCTGGGGAAGGCCCGTAACTCACTGATGCAAAGCTTACATCAACAATAAAATATTCATGAACACTTCAGCACCCGTAAAAACAACCGATGCCCTACGCAGATCTGAGAAATTTCACTTCCCCTGCAAAGTGGATGGCAGACTGAGGAGGAAGCTCCGTGCTGTACATCTCGGGTCACTCGAAGAGAGCCGAAGGTCCTTTTAATTCAGTGAAACCGATGAAATGACATGTTGGAAAGATAAACACTGCCTTTTCTGGAGATATCAGGAAAAATACATTTTACCTCCAGCACATTTACGCAACATTTCTGCCAAGTTGGCAAGGCACCAGTATATTACTGGAAACGTTCAAGCAACAAACGCACACCTACTCAGAAAGCAGTGCCGTGGTGAGGGAACAGCCTTGTGACTGGGGAGTGTTGAAAACAAACTGAAAGGGCAACGCAAATATCTGTTTTTCTTGTTAGTCTGATAAGATTCTGCACAAATAACCGGCATGCAGTCAGAGAGACTGAAACCTAAAACACTGAGCTGACAAACGAGACAGGTAACATTGCAGCTACAAACGACCTAACAGGATGAACAAATGGTGCATGTTTTTATTAACTGTACAGTGTGCATACAGCAAGAAGCACGGCAGAGAAATCAAATATTACCTAGTTTCACCCTCCTTTCTTTTATTCAGACAGAAACCAGCAGTTCTGTGAGACTGAAGTGAAAACGATATCTGATCTGAAACCTAAAACCTGCGTCTCTGTTACACCACAGCACATCCAAGCAGTTCAAACTGTTACAACTTAGCGAGGCTCCTGCTGTAAAGGAACAAATAAATAAAGCTCCACCCAAACGGCACATTCCTCCCACAGTCCTGCCTCCATTAGGCTCGTTAAAAGGCTTCCTAACATTCTCCTCCTTGTTTTCATTGTAAGAGGGGCTTATCTTAGATCTGGGTCCTTATGCTCTTCAACTTGTGCCGCAGACGGCGGCCCCGCCTCCTGGGTCAGCTTGCATGCGTGCCACATCAACAAACAGAGAGGGAGGCCGGGTCGCAGGGCCTGTGTTAATGAGGGACGCAGCAGTCTGACACGGCAGAGCAGCCTGTCCTGGTCCGGGACTCCGTGACACCAGACTCGAGCCAAAACCAATGACTTTTACAGACAGATCGGTGTCAGTTCCTTCTAACTCAGCTCCGAGCAGCTTTATTAATTCAGCTGAGAAAACAAGACAGATTAATACTTGCTAATGCCATTCAATTACTTATCATTTATGAGGCTTTCATGAAATCATTTCGCAAACATTCACACCTGGCCCTGCAACGGTCCTATCTTTAAACAGCTGAGAAAGTACTTTAACGGCGCCATGAAATCTTTCCTTCCCTGAAGGGGTGTGTTCATCCCCGGCCCAGATTTATTTATTTATTTATTTAGTAAATAGGAATCATGTGAATCTGCCTTTTTTGAACACTTCAATACTACAGGGGCTTAAACTAATGATCATTTTCATAACCAGTCAGCGTTCTTGTTTTTCCTTTTGATTAAATCTTCTAATCATCTCATCTATGAGCCGTCAAACGCGTAAAAAATTTAAATAAAAAATTGTTCTTTCCATCCCTGTGTTAACATTCTTCAAATACCTCATCTCCCTACTAAGGGAGCGCGTGTGCACACATGTGAACGTGCTCATACTTAAAAGGTAAAGAGGTTCCTGTCCAAGGGTTTTCATGTCTCTCCTGCACATCTGGCTCTTGTTACAGCCTCTGTGACCTGCGTGTGGTTGGGCTCCATCCCAGCCCCCATCACTCCGCTGTGGGAGAGCAGAATAACGAGTGAGTGGTGCTGGGCCTTGGCTGCTGGAGTTCCCAGGACCCCTGGCACTATGGGTGGTTCACTGCTTTGCTTCAGATGAGAGATTGCCTCTCACTGACCATTCTGACATTTTTCTATTCATCTTTGTCTTTAGACTCACTTTATTTTTACACCATCTTCAAAAAGTGCTTCTTCAAATGGATTCCTGTTATTTTAGTTCTTATAATAATGACGCTCTCTGCCATCGTCTGTGGGATTATTTTGACCAGATAATGTTTTTTTTCAATAATACATTTTTCTTTTTAAATCATGAGGACTGATGCATTGTGTGGCTCTACAGATGCCAGCGCAGTTCAGTCAAAACTCATAAGACATAGCCGCTTCTAATGATTTGATCAATTTAAAAATGCCTTGATGTGAAACCAACCCTGAAACTTGAGAAACTAGATAATCTTCAGCCTTAAAAAACAACGTCTGCGTTTTTAAAAGAAATGCTGTTAAATAATTAGTTCAATTAGTAGACCAAAAACACGTTGCTGAATAAAGAAAAGGTGATTTATAACCCTAAGCATCAACATCTGGAGTGTTTCAGAATCATCCTCATCTGGGATTAGCTTGTACAAATTCATGAGCAGACCAGCAGCTATTTGTTGTTCACTGTGGAAACTGCAGCAAACAAGTTTCCTTTTATATTTTGGAGAAATGAACCCGACCAGGCTTTACAGGCAGATGCAGATTCTCAGCTTTTCTTTGAGACCCGGGCTGCTGATTCCAACTTTGGTTTTCTAACAACCAAAACACACAAAAGAAAAAAACTAATGTGTAGCAGGTTTCTTGATAGAGGATGTAGTTTAAAATCCTCATGCATTTACAGACAGAAAAGGGTGGGTGTTCCTACTACTGATGCATTTAGTGAAAACAGGAAAAAATACATATTTATATTTCAGGTTTTGAACTGAAGATCAAGAGAAAACTGACCGATTTTCACTTGCAGACCGATTGGTGCGTCTGTAAAATTTGGTTAACTTTAAACTGCCTTGAATATTCTTACCAGTTACTAAAAATGCCGAGGTTGAGCAGAGATCTTGTTCCAAAAGCATCCTGGAAAATCCACCAAGGAAAGGAAGAGATGGACCACATGTCCAAATCCTAACCCTGTTATAAAGAAACTAAACATTTCAGAAAAAAAAAACTTTTATCTAGTAAGTATTATATAATTATTTCTTGTTGCCTTATTGGATTTTTCTATCACTATTTCATTAATATAGGAAATGTTTTACTCTATAAATCAATGTTCCAATATATCTAGGGACAAAAGTGTAATATCGCTGCAGCTGTGAAAAATTACAGATTTTTTCCCCCTCCAGTTTCTTCCTGGCATCGTTTCTACCGCAGCATCCATGCAGATAGTGTATCAGTATTACTATTATTTTGCATAATCATGGATTAGCGGTTTATTTTCAGGCTATTGGCCGGAAGGTTTGTCCTTTCAACGCGGAGGTTTTTCACAGAACGAACAAGATGAGCCAACTGTAAAGTTCATTAACGTCCACAGAGGAGCAGCTGCACTGAGATGAAGTAAGATCTATGAGGCGCTTGATAAAAATGGGACCAGAGCAGAAGAGGCTCTTATTGACAGCAGCAAGCACCAACAGCAGAGGCTCCAAACTGGAGGGTACTTACTGATAATCTAGCCCGGCGTTGGTAACAATACATTCCTCCCTGGATAAAAAGTTTGTCTGTCGCCAACGAAGGGCCAAATCCAACAACTTTGACGCCGCACTGATTTAGCAGCATTCATTACCGAACTTCAAAGCAGCGCCATCTCTACGGGACATGCTACAGTAACTGCGTTATGCTCCACGGCTTCCCTCAGCTGAAGTAGGACAGAGTCACAGCACAGAGTGGCGATGTTAAAGATTAATGAAGATATGGCAAAAGCAAACCAGCCTACAAAACATGCTTAAACGTAATCAAATATTTAGAGGTGGCAATCTGTACGGGTTGGTGTGTTTGACTCAAGGACCCTGGAGAGGCCCTCGGGGCATCATAACGTATCCATGATGAATAGGATGAGAGATGCTTTAACTGCAGCTGGATCTGATCATCATCAGGAAAACAAAGAGGGAAAAAACCCTTCACTGTCCACACTGCACTGTTATTTAAGGAGAGGCTTAATGTGTCGCAGCGAGGCATTAATCACCTTCAGGATGATTTAGGGATGTTTGCGCTTAGGGCCAATTTCATATCATCAGGCCACATTTATTAAATGGGCTGTGCCTCTCTAGCTTACAACTCTTTTTCAGTATACATAAAAGTGTACACACTTGTTAGTACATAAAGGATATAACTGGCGCCGCTCTATTGACAAATAATGTACCTGTCTCGTTTGACAAATAATTTATGGAAGGGATTTTTACACAATACTTAATTCCTCCAACGTCTTCCTCCGTGGTTCATGCTGAACGTGTTGAACTGGATGACTCATCTGAGTGCAGCGGATGAAGGAACCGATTATTGTCACCGTTTTTGGGAGAATCTAAGATTTAATTTCACACTGCGTTGGAGAGTGGGCTGAAAGGTTCCTGCATTGTTAGGAGAGACAATGAGAAAGGAAACACGGGGAGGTGTGGACTTGATTCTGACAGAGTTTAAGGAAGGTGCCGAGTATCGTTTTTTTTTTTTTTTAGGAAAAGGGCTGTGTTTTTGGCAGTAATGATTACAGAAAGAGGAACCACCCACATAGGATGGTACAAGTCTTGCAGAGCAGCTCCAATCAGGACTCAGCAGGGCTCCTTCTTCTCCAATCATCATCACGTCCTGTATATCTCTGACCCCCCCCCCAACCAACAGTTAATTATTTCACATCTCTGGAGTACAAATGTGGACTCTGAACGCCCATCATCCTAATTTCCAATGTTTTGTAGCCCAGACTAGTTGCACCTTACCATGATGTTTGAGCAGATTGATGGGTCAAAAATAATTCAGGCCTTATCTGGCTGTGCAGCCTCTACAGTTTAGCAAAGCATCTAAATTAAGGTATTTGCACAACTAAATGAGCACACAGGTTTAATGGCAGAACCCTAAACAGTGATCGGTTTCCACAGGAAGATAAACAGCGAAGAATTAAAGCCCAGCAAACAGAGTGTAGACAAACTGCTCTGCTACTTCCATCAGCGGCGCTGCTCATCAAGCTGCTTTGTTTGTTTTAAAATAATACTCATAAAACTTTGTGAAATTCATGTAAAACATTCCAGTTTCTATGAGATGCTGAAACGGCACGTTTTCCGTCAAAGTGAGGTTTACTTTGCAAGGTGCGATCCAGCTGATGAATTAAGTTCCCTTCATCAGGCTGAGTAAATTATTATTATGGGTCCCACATGTGAGGCTGAGCGATTTCAGTACGGCACCCTATTCTATCCGTGCTTGAGACTCTTAATTAATGTGTGAAGAAAATGTGAGATGTTAACATTATGAAGTCTTGATATAAATACTGCCAGACAACACTGGGTTACAAAGCAGTGGATAAGGCCCCACTACTTTTAAATCCTTTATCCAGCAGCATTCAGGTCACTCAGTAGAAAATAGAAACGGTAAAAGATTGACAGACAACAAATGGAATGATTTGAAAGCACCTTCAAAATGAATTTTTAGCTGCAGTGTTTCAGACAGGAGAGGAGCAGAGAGAGAAGAGGGGAATACATGCAGCAAAAGGTCCTGAGGTCGGGAATTGAACCCCAGACGGCTTCGTCAAGGACCATTAGCCTACGTGAGTGGGGCATCTGCTGTGCCCCAAACATGAAATATTAAAACTTCAGCATTGAACTATACCTCTTATCTATGTGGTGAAACTCCTCTAATCACATCATTCACACACTGGACTGCGTCACAGAAGAGACCTCATAAAAACAGGGGATGTTTGCCTTTTTCTGATTAATGGACTGAATTTTTACTGTGGTTTTCTAGTCTAGATCTACATTAGAGCCTCAATCACCCAGTCGCACTCACAGACAGACATTCATTCACTGATACACAGATGGGTGGTTAACCTGGGGTTGAGTGCTTTGCCCAGGGACACGCGTGAAGTGTGAAGCACCTATACAACATCCTAACTTTCAGGGCTTTTTCTCAGTTAACTTGGTGTTCGGTTAACATGGTGTCCAGGTGAACCTTTATCCTAAACTTTGACAGGTTAAAAACGACGATGAAAAAGGAGCTTATTTTTTTTATTTTTGGCCTGCCTGTCCAGCTTCAGCCATCTTTTACTCTCTGGGACAAACGTGTTCACACAGGAAAAGGATGCCACCCCCGTCTTGGCTACTGCTGATGATCTGCATTTGTAATTCCCAAAACAGCCGACTATGTAACAGCTTTTAAAAACAGTAATTAGACAGGTCTAAATTTAAAAGAAAACATCTTACAACACTGTAAGCTGGGTGGAGTTCGGTCGATTGCTTAATAGATCGATTGCTACATATTTCTGTGTGTAGAGGAGCCCACGTTGCCACAGTGCAGCAAATCTATTAAGACATTTGTTTTTGTTCCATTTAGCAACGTCAGAGCCAACATTCAGGCAAAGGAAGACACTTCTCACCTGAACGGAGGTGACTGAATGAATAACTAAACAGCCATCGATTGTAACAGCTCCTAATCTTTTATAATATCTGTAAGCAAACATAACACAGTCACACACTGAGGAGAAGAGTTTCAGGTCTAAAACCTGCAGCGATCGCCACTGAACTAAGCTTCTTTCTCTCTGATCTAATGCTGTGTTTATATCTGAAGGGTCATATTTGACCTCCACAGTCAAACTGAACAGAGAGTAGAGAGAAACGATCCTTTTCCACATCTGCTGAATGCTTGTGGGTCTCCAAGCTGCATCGGTTTGAATATGCGACCAGAAGCCTCACATGGATGGAAATATTCCAGTTTGCACTAAAATTTAAGCTAAATTAGAGAGACGTCGACATGAAATCTTATATGACAGACAGTAACAATAAGATGCAGATTGAAAACCTCTGAAGTCAACAATGCACAGAGGTCTAATGACGTTTTTCTTCCCCTGCATGTAAATTCAGTCAAAATGAAGCATGAACTGTAATGATATTAAATTCTTTGGTGAAATGTATTGCAATAGACTTGCCAAGCCCACAGGGAAAGGGGTGCACTTTAAACAAGCTGTTAAAATGACAGGAAAAAGTACGCAGAGGAAAGGTTAGAAGTTTTGCCGTATCTTTTTGAGCTTAGAGAACGGTGGATTAGATAAAAGAGACGTTCTCAAGAAGGCTGCCCTTAAGTGCAGTGCTGTGTCATGACTTACTGACGTACTTCATCAGAACTTTAGACGGTGTTCGCCCTTTTCTGCTCGGTTCTTTAATCTCGTGTAACAGAATATTGATGGCCATAATATAAAATGCTTCCACGGCTTCAGAAGGAAGGAGGAAGTGAACACATAGTTAGCAGAAACTGGCCAAATGGTGCTGTGGAGTACAGTGCGGGCACAGTATCCAAAATACAATCCTCCCTTACAGGCAAGGTCCTGGGGTAGGAAGCTGCTCTTTAAATAGATCAGCTGTATGAATACAGGTTATTATCTGCTGCCAGCGTCACAAGTCCATGTTCGCATGAAGAGAACCTACAGGCTTTGGAGAAATGCTGCTAAGGAATGCAGTTTTTTCTTTTTCACTTTGAGGTGATGTAGAAATAGCTGTATCAGTCAGCAAAAGACTCTCTCAGGTCATTAATAATCAAATGCAACTTCTCAGTGAAATTAGAATGTCTTGTTAGCATTCTGAAATCCCACCGACTTGTGAAGCTGCCTTCTTCAAATTAGCACCTGATTCGTGCTGCGACAATAGGAGGAAGCAGGAAACACAAAACATGAGTTTCTGGGAAAACGAGGCTCCTGTCACTCATTGAACGGCACTCCGGCACGACGATCATTATAATCAGGATGGTACAGCAATCTGAGTCTGTGCTGATAACTAAAAGAAAGGCGTGGATGAAAGTGCAGTTAATCACTGAAGACGAGGAGCAGCTGCAACGAGTCCAGATATAAGGATCCATCTTCCAGTAAAAGAACTTTGATGTACCACATACAAGATGAGAAAGATGGTGAAATCCTAAGGCCACAAAAAGACAATGTTTCAGCACACGTGACCTACAAACAGCAGTAGTAGCAGTTTCCCCAGCAGACATGCTGATCAAATGAGAGAGTTCTTTTGTTGCAGCGCTGCCTGCAGTTTATTCATTTTTAAATCATTCCTTTGATCTTGTGGCATTTCATCCTATCCATACTGAAGATCACGCTCCTAATGATCCTCGGCGTTCATTCACTCATGTCAGTCCTCATTACTGACCCCAGTCTTGCCAGTAATGGCTTCCTTCAAATCCCATTTCACTATTTATTTAAATACCTTCCTAATGGGAGCGCAACCGGACCAGAAACAGCGCCAAATTTTCAGGTCTGCTTTAAACTGCAACGCACGTTTGATGATGTGGGCAAGAAGAGGGTCTTAAAAAGGCAAAATAACCATCAGCAGATGCAGGATGGTTGTTAAGGCCGGTTTACTACAGCGTGAGTCAGCCGTTTCTTGACTGTATGGCTTTAACTTAGTTTTAATTATTAACCTTGTTCCGAGTAGCACTTTAATCTAGAAGTGCGATCAAAGCAAAAAGCCTCATCTATCACTTGGTGACTGTAACTGTTTACTCATAAAAACACCTGGTATTTTCAAGAACATTCAATCATTATTTTATTTCACAAGATCAAAAAAAGGACAAAAAATGGAATAAAGTTAGAGGATGACAGAGAAACGCGGCAGCATTTAAACCTGACAGTTAGTACCCTTCTGGGTCAGAATTATGTCATTAGTCAACAGTGTTTCAGAGTTTGCACGCCATTTAACAACCCGCCAACACCAGCTAGCTCAGCTTTATTGATTGGCAGCAACAGGAAAACAAAATGGGGGTTCGAATGTATTTTGACCTCAACCAGTATAACAATAAGGAAAGATCCATCATACCAGCCAAAAGAAACATGAAGGGAAAGAGGTAGCACAGTCCTTTAAAGGCTCTGTGAATACGATCCATCAAATTCATTAGGAGGGGAAGTTGTACTAACCTGTTAACCCAAGGCCCTGTCCACACGGGGATGAGCTTAGGTGTATTCGCCGAGGTATTTTTTTCGTTCAGGCGTTGCATCCACGCATTTTGGGAGAGGCAAAACGAACAATTTAGAAACCAGAGTGGAAATATTTCAAAACACTGTTTCCGTGTGTAATGTACGCACGAAACGCATCTTTTCTGAAACGATGACATCGTAGCTCCGCCTCGCTCTACCCACATGCACCTCTTTCCCACCTGCCGAGGTGTTTACCTCGCGTAAGCTGTCTGCGCAGGCCTGGTGTTTCCACCGTTATTGGTGTGTTTCTGTGGCAATGTCACAGCGCCACCAATGGGCCCAGCATGTATATTACAGCGTTTTCAGTGGTGCTGCATGCACTCGTGTGGATTTACACAATACAGTTTTTGTCTCCATGTGGAGTGGGCCTTAATCTGTTTACGTTACACTGTGTCAAACCCTTTAAGATCCTAATTCTGCTGCAGATCAAGCAAACATTTCCTGTCATTTCCTGCTTTCTTTCAAGGCTTCCTGATACAATCAAACCAATTTAAAATCTTATTCTATTATTAATTTGGATCTTGACAGAAATGTGTCTGTGGCATGGACGTGAACGCTGACAGATGGATATTTATAAGGGTGGAAGTAGTAAAGATGTCATACTGAAGCAGAGTGAGTGAAGGTGGAATAAAAACAACCATCCCTAGCTACAATTCCTGCCCAGCTATGGTCTTTGATCCAGTCCTCCAGCTCTCCTGCCCAACTCCAACACTTGCACACAAACCAGAGGAGACAAACTGAATGCTACATCACAGCTCAGATATGCCACAGCCCGTCACATACAGCAGCTTTCATTTCCAATCAGCTGGGGGGCAAAAAGCCCCAACAGATTTGTTTGTTTCCATCTCTAAACTAATGGCTTCATTATAATCAAAGAACAGAAATGCTATGCCATCCAGGCAGTGCAGAGCACCGGAGCATCTTTATTGAAGCCATCATTTGTGATTGTAAAGCTCACCTTTCAAAGTTAATGAACAGAGAGTATTCTTCAATACCAGACCAAGGTCTAACGTCAACTGTCCAAACTGAACAGATGTTGCCATTTTATGTCATTTACTGGCATGCTGGCATTGTTCCCACCTCTAAACGATAAATCTCCCAAACCAGAGTGTATCAAGCAATCACTTTTATAATCAATCAATTTATTAACGTATAATTGTTTGGCTAGTACACCATAAAGTGAGGAAATGCAAATCAGTTTTACAATGCCCAAGGTGGCATCTTTAATCGCTCTTTTGTTGCACAGTTGACAGTTAACATACTGCTTTGCTGTCAAATCAATGCGAATATAAACTCAATCTATAATTTGTGGCGTCGGCAGACAATCGGATCAGATTCAACTTCATCATCATCATCATCACAAACGTACGAAAATGCAGTTCAGCATCTAACCAGAAGTGCAAGAAGCAGCAAGTCGTGTGGTAAATGCAAAGTGTGGTGTAGGTTGTTTTCTAGGCACAGATAAAACCTACATACCAGTGACCAGATTAATCATGGTTTTATCTCAGCTTCTTTCCTTATACTTTTAAACAGGGAATACCAAGGACCAGCGGTTCTGCTGGTATTTAGTAGTTCTACCTCTGTTCAATATCTCTCTGATACTTTGAGTTTATTTTTTATGTTGGAACAGCAGTGAGTCATGTGCGCATTGGGTTACAAGTAATGGAAGTCGTCAGCAGCACAAGATGGCTTCAATGATTCTGCAGCGCATCTATTGGGTGAGACGGGCCTGGTTTCCTTTCATAAAGCAGTGTGATTGGTTCTAACTGGGTTTAATTAGCAAATAATGACAAGAAAAAAAAAATGCAAGCAAGGTAAGAGATCAAAGTAACGGAAGAAGAATAATGGGAGAGACCACATCTGTTTTCAGTTCAGTTCATGTTCCAGTCTTTACTCAGCATCCTTCTAGATATCCTTGTTAATGCAGCTTTATTAGGCAGCACCAGCCATCAAACAATATCAAAAAATATTCGAAGCAAGTTGCTGAGCCAGCCCAAAGCTCACACAGTTAGCTGGGTGTAGTTGCTTTGTTTGTGTTCCCCGCTTTCTTCAGCTCTCAAATAGTTAAAGGATTTAGGTGCAAAGGATTGCTCATTAATGTTCACGCTATGATACAGAATACTATTACCAACCTCCCCGTGCGACCAGTAAGCCCATATGGTGCAGTACAGAACCCGAGTGCTTGTTAGAGCAGCAAGACGATGGGCTTCAAACATCTGGATGAAGAGCTGCTTGTTCTCCTCTGGTTTTAATTAGCAAAAAGCTGCAACTTGTGGACTGAGCTTTAACATATAAAGACTGCTTTGTGCAATCAGCAGAATACAGCTCAAATATATTGTATATTTAATAATGGAGATCATTGGCAAATTGAATCGTAGCTTTTGTGTTAAAAAGCTATAGACACTTCTGTTCTCATAGAAATCAAATATCTATACCAAAAATGACATCTAGTATTACAAATAAAATGCCTGTTGGATAGCTAAGCACCGTCACGGCTTCGATGCTCAGCAGCTCCCAAGAAAATAGAAATCTGAATGAAAAACATATCTTGCAACATCTGCTGGAGTAATTTAGCCCAGCATTTGTTTTTAAGGGAGGTGCTGATGATGGGAAATGATAACCTGGCTGATCGGCTTCCACTGGAGCCCAACAGGAAGCCATAAAGGAGGAAAAAGGTCACTGAAGAACAGAGGAAAAGATTATCGCTAATTTCACCAGCTGAGCCAAGAAAACTATAGCCACTCTGAGAGCTTTCTCAAAAATATACAAAAATATCAGCAAAACTCAAAGGCTTGAAGCTTTTTTACATGACTTACACAAAGGCAAGTGATCAATTTAACTGTCTTTTTAGCGCACTCACAGATTTCTTCTGTTTCAAACTTAGATGTTTCATTTCACAAGCAAATGCTGTTGTTTGAGAGCGACTTAAAAAAGGTCAGTAAAGCTCCTGCATCTGCAACAGTGAAGTAGTAAACCTTCCATAACCCAACGCTATCTGTTTAAATATTAGCCCTAAGAGCATATTGACAACTCATCCACAAGGTCACAAAATAACCCGGAACAACATCTAAAGCACTGCAGGCATTACTTGCCTCTCAGTTACAGTCAGACATGATTCAACAATAAGAGAGAGAGAGAGAGAGACAGAGACAGACAGACAGAAACACAGACAGACAGAAAATGGGCAAAAATGGCACCCATGGGAGAGTCCACCACTGCTGGCCCATCTCACATCTGGATAATCCCCAGGAACATATTCTGTGGAACGTTTTGTAAGGTAAGCGTCCCATTATATCTGGCATAAAACCAACACAGCACTTCACAAAAAGAGAGTCATACTGACAGTGCACCACGGTGGTGGTAGTATGATGACACAGGGCTGAAATGCAGCTTCAGGACCTCGACAACTAGCTTCCTTAAATGAAGAACCCATGATCTCTACCAAATAAACCTGAGGGGAGGGTGTTCGGCCATCCGCTCGTGACCTTAAGTTTACAAGCACTTTGGTTATGCAGCAGTAGCACACCAGTAAGTCCACCTCTGAATGGCTCCAAAAAACAAAATGAAGTCTGTAGAGCGCCCTAGTCAAAGTCTAAAAAGGTAACGACTACATTTTCACAGTTGTGTTTTTTCATTTACAGCGTTTATTTTTGAATCTTGCGTTTAAAAGCGTTTTTCCCATATCCGTTTCCAGATTTACTAGTTTATACACTGTACCTTTAGACTTAAGAGTCTAACCTGTTTAACCTGCAAGCATGTTTTACATTGAAAAGGCCAAAAGCACCACAACAACAAGCGAGGAACACACCAAGTCTTGTGAGTTGAATGCATTAGAAGAAAATCCTGCCACGTTAACCCTCCAACACAAAGATCAATGACACACCTGTAAAAGATATCCTTTGCACAACAATGAAGCACCTGCAGAAAAAAAACGTCAATACATGGTAGCTTCATTGCAAACACAAAAGGGCCATTTTTTCACAAGCACTGTTTGAACATTTTAGGGTTTTCAGTGTCTGAAAGGAAACCGGAGTAAAAATAGAAAGGCATTATGTTACTGTACTGTCCTCCCACACAGCTCAGCAAAAAAGAGGAACGTAAATAATGAGAAATCCTTAATAAATATTTTATGGAGGTTTTGAAACAGTATGCAAGGGTTTTTTTAAAGAACCCCTATAGCAAATAAAGGCAGATATTAGCCACACAGTGATGGTACAACAGCTTCAAGTTTCAGGCGAGTCCCCGCTTTGCATAGTCAAAACCTGCTCCTTGTAAGCTCTTTGTCCATCCCATTAGAAAAAAAAACGGTTTCATTTAGAGAATAGGACTGAAAAAAGCAGTAAACTACTTACATGTCCATGGTTTATGAATCCATGTTTCCTGGCAATTCGGTCAGCTTCCTCCAGACCACCGGGTATGTGGACTGCCCACGTGTTGGTGTAGACCTTCTGACCCAGAGCCGATCCTAGCCCGGACACCAGCAGCACACACACTGCCCCGATTAGCAGCTCCAGCAGCCTGAGCCTGTGGCCTAAGGAGGGAGATGGAGGGCCGGAAGCCATGGGTTCTCCTAAAGCAGCACAGTCACCGAGCACGACAGCTCCCCAACAGGCCGAGGCCGCTTACTGTACATGCAGGGGCGCAGGGAGTGAAGGGCAGCGAGAGTCGCAGCTCACCTGGAGAGAAACACAAGAAGAAAGGAAGTCAAGCAGCGTTAAAACTAATTTACAAGTTGAAATCAGCAAGCTGGTCTGGATCCGTTCCAAATACGGTACATTAAGGTACATTTAGGATACACTTTAGATTAAATCATTTTTATCATTTTTAAATATATAGGTAAGCATTTTAAATGTAGCTCATAGTATTTTATTCGTTTTTGAGCGAAGACACTATAAAGGTACTTTAGGGTACTTTTTTCCTAAATGTATGTAAATCTTTTTGAAGATACACTGTTTAAAAAATACCCAAGATTCATTGTTCCATAAACACATGTCATCGTATCTTACAGGAGCTTACTGCAGAAATAGGGAACGGTAAGCCACAATAAACTATGTTTAGGACGAAATGTCTCAGGAACTCAACTGCCATCAGTGGCAAGACTTTTATTTTGAAGCAGAGCAACTCTCGCAGAAGAATCCAGTATTTCAACGGGATTAGCTTGTAAGCAGTAATGTTCTGCTCAGACCCAGCTGAAACCTAAAACTCTGAAGAACGGATGAAGCGTGCAAAGTATAAAACAGAGCATCAAGCCACATGCTTGTTTTGTTTAGTGCTTACAGTTGATCCCAGCACTTCCTGGGGTCCACAAATCGCATGCAGTGATGTGAAAGTCGGATAAAATGCGACATGGGCATTCAGACATCCAATGCATATCATATTTAGGACCATGTAAAAGTGGGTTGCACTTGAGGAACAGATTTGTGCTGCTGAAACAAAACAATCTGGTAGTGGTGACATGTAAGCAAAAAAGTCCGACTGGGACCACTTCTGCCTGTAGTAGTTTAAAATATATGTAAATGTATTTAGGAAACACTGCAACTTGAATGTATCTTGTTGAATCTTATTTGTTCGAGAGAAAATCGGGTTGATTTATCACTTTTGCCAATAAGACGCATTTAGAGGCATTCTTGAATGTATGTAAATAAATTTAGGCAACACCATATCTGAAATAAATCTCATTATACCTCACTGTATTTACTTACATATTAGCTTTTGAGCAGATAAGAAAAACTAAACTTCCCCCACAGCAGGTTTGAGAAGCCGTTTAAGCGGCCGGCTAAGAACAGGCATTTAACAATCCCTCATGACGCAGAGAGCGGGGCGTTGGGTGCAGACCTGATGCTGTGGTCAGGCACACAGCAGCAAGTTTAGGTTCTTATACTCCCACGGGATGACGGAGGTTGCAAAAGAAAAAAATGCTTAGGTAGACCGAGTTGGCAGCAGAGGTGGAGATGTGCGGTTGGAAAGCAGGGCCACACCCTGGATGCTGAGGGATAACAACAGAGTCGGTTTTAGTAGGTAGTGAAGCAGCCTCTCGAGGGTGAACGCCTGAGGCAGCAGCGACAGCTACTGAGAGGCTGCAGCCAAGGACAGCACATAAAAAACAGTGGAGAGAGCTTTTTCACAAAGTAGACTTTTTTTTTTGTTTTTTTTTGGAGCATGGTGCAAGATATCCTCCCACTACAAACAAACATGGAAAACTCAATTTCTCATTTGGGTTTCTGCAAACATGCAAACAGGTTTTTCCTAGACATAAAATCTGAGCTTGTTGTTTAATTGCTTGCTGAAACACTTCTGCAGCAACGCTGTGGGGCCAAGCTTTTTGTCTGTTCAGACCATTATCCCTCGCGCTACCTCTGTTGTGCCACTGAATGAACTAGACCTCACCGAACACAGTGCTCCTATTGTGTGCCTCCCCCTCAGTGCAGTTATATTAGATCTCCAATGGTGTCTATGGTAGGGGCCGGGATTCTCACCTGTTTTTTTCCCCAGGTGTTTTAAGCAATATAGTCCCTTCTCCTGTGTAAGCCATTGTGTTAGCCTCGGGAAGGACAAACAAGCTCCTCAAGATTTCCCATGATGATGTGTTGCAATGAAAGAATAATACGTTTAGAGGCAGCTGCTCATTTTTCTCTCCTCTTTAAGAAAAAAGTCATTTATAGACACTGTTATGCCACATTAACAAAACACATGAAAGCAGGAGTTAAAGACAATTAGACCTGCAAAGAAAAAAAGACTGTCTCACATCTCTAAAACTGAATTTAACTCAATTTTAGATTCAGCTTCAAGCAGTCATAATCAGGATTTCTGCTTTTCAGGTCTAACTTGCTGATTGAGACTTTGATTGATTCTGGAGTTTAATAAGTAAATACATACATAGATAGAGGTAACACTTTTGAATCCTCCAGATAATGAAGGAATTAAAACATTATCTCCATTAGTGGATCACAGCACATATCCCTAACCTGCAAAAGATTTTCATCAAACTCTGAGAGTGGACCTGCATTTGGTGGAAAGATGGTGGGAGTTCTTAGTTTTGACGCATTCAATGACCAGGAAAAATCTAAGTTTTCAGTATTTGGCCTGTCTATCGTTTATCAGAGCCAACCAGTTGAAAAACTGGCTTATTCAGATTTTTGGTTGATTGATCGGTGCATCACTAATATTAAATATTGACGTAAAATTGTTTATTCTGACATATTATATTCAGTGACAGCTGTATTAGCATCATAAAAACACATTTCCCATATCCTAACAGAAGGTCCCGACAGAACATGTGAGTAAACAGCAACAGTTTTTTGGGCTCTTCATTGAAAACAAAAATAACTGGAGTAAATAAAATGTTTCGCTGCAGTTGCACAATAAGATGAATATATGGCTTACTGGTAAGATGTAGCATATCTGGCCCTGCTTGCTGCACAGGCCCAACAAACATTTCCATGTGTTAACACACGTTGTGGCAACCGCTGATATGACCGACTCCTTTCCTGACGCAGACCTCCCACAGATAACACATCAACTAATCCATCTACTCTTTTACTCTTACATAAAGCCAGTATCAACGCGCACCATCCAGTCACATTTTATTAATCTGTGTCTGTGCGTGGTATTGCTATAAAAAAAATCCCAGATTCCTCAGGTTAGTTTGGATGTAGTTTAAAGAAATATTTATACCTTTTTCTAACCAAAATGAACGAATGAAGAAATGGGGCATTTAGGACTTCAGAGACGACATTTTGCAAAGTTAATGCCTTAAACTGTAATGCAAATTTAACATTCATATTGGTCAACCTGTTTCTGAACCGGAAAGAGAAGCTGCTAATCCAAGTCAGGCTACATTCGCATCTATTTGCATCACAACAAGGCAAAAAACAAAAAAAGATTCACATATGTCATGTTAAGCCAACATAACTCAATACGATGTCAATTATTTACCACAAAAACTCCTGAACACCATTTAAAAAAAAGATATATCAATAAAATGTTTATAAAAACTGAACCATGGCCACAATAATGAGAGATATCCATCGAAATGTCGGCTGGTGTAACTCACTCAGTTCTGTCCTCTGTCCTTTGATGCAACAGGCAAACAGAGTATGAATGTTCCCGAGGCTTTTGTTTGATTTTCAGACATGCACTGACATATAACTGCAGAGACCTGTGACCTCATCCGAGCGCCCAACCACTCAGTTTCCTTAACGTCAGCCTAAAAACCACACACCAAGGCCAACCGACCGCTCAGCTATTACAAGAGCCAGGCGAGAAACCAACCGTTGCCCCGCACGGCGTCTTTAGGGTCCCTGGAGTAAATTACAGCGCAGGTCAGACTCACAGTGAGGTAAAACTATATTTAATTAGCCAAGAATCATTAAACCCCAACGGATAACGCTGACCTCATTACCCAATTCATCAGGACAGTTTTTACAGGCAAGCAGTTTTTACACCTCATTGGTTTATTGTTTATGTTCTAATGAGATAGAAACCAAACTCTGGCGGGTTCAGCCTACATGACCTTTTACAAGTTATTCTGAGTCCGCAATTTCTGTCGGTCCGCTCGCTTCGACACACATGAGCTCTGTTCTGCGCAGTCCGGTGTTTCAGAGATAATAGGCCGAGGGCTGAATTATGAAAATAGTGAATGAATTAATATAACATGGGGAGCACGCATATTAGTCTGTGCAAAATATGTGGTTTGTTTATTGAAGCCCAATACAAATTAGTAGTTTGATTCATGGCAAGTGGGTTTACACTTACATAACCAGAGGAGCTCATCTAAAAAGGCCTTAATTGGTTCCAATTAAAAGGTAAAAATCCAGCGTCCATTTTTGATTAAAGTAAAAAAAAAAAATTTTAAAAAATCACGGTTTCACAGAAGGCACACAAACATTTAAGGACACATACACAGCTGATCGAGTTGATCTGTTTAAAAACAGAACGCAACCATTGAGATTACTGCTGTTAAAATAATACAGTACATCATAAATTACAGTTATAACGGAAGCTGCACGACATTTTAAATAACCATCGTCGGCTCAATATTAACGTGTGCAAAACGGCAGTTGTTAAAGACTGCTGGGATGCAGCATTTGTCAGGTTAACAATTTGAGGTCCAGTACATGCTAATAATGCATTTGTTTAGTTAGTTAGTTAGCTTCCTGCCATTGATGCCCTCATCTGATAAGAGGTTTCAGTGGCTGGGATGTTAGGGTAAAGTAGATTATCGAGTTTTATTTCTTTTCCACTGCGATGATTTAAAAGACAGTGATGAGTGAAGAAAACATTGAATAATTATATTGCAATTCCATGTTTTCTTAATATGGTACACCCCTATTTTTGATATTTTCTATAACATTAATGTAAGCAAAAACAGAATAAACACCCATTGTATTTAGTAGTACTTATCAAATGTCCTACTTTAAGATAAGAGCTGATATTAGCTGGTTAATAACAGTTCCCTTAATGAAAAGCAATGGGTGGTGCTCCTTTAATTACCACATCTTCAGTCTAAGCATTGTTTTCAACCAGAAATATTTTCAAACAGCCAAATTTGTCTCTCTTGTGAGCGAAAGGAAACGTGTACGAGCCTTCTTCCAGCTTGCTGACCAGCAGTGCACAGCAGCAGGAATGGGAAGGACAGGTTCGCTCCACACGGCCCTGAAAGCTTCAGACGCTCCAACATTTTCCCTGGTATCTCATTAAACGGACTTGATACCATAGGACCAGGATGAGGGGAAATTTTAGAGGTCTTTCAAGTGTAGCTTTATAAACTATCTGCCTGATGAAAAAATATGTTCTGAAATTGAAGATTACTGTCATTGAGCAAATTTTCTCAGAGCGTGTTAAAAATGCTCAACTGAACTAGGACATAAAAAGCAGTTAGACGTTGGGAGGCGGCAGATCTGGACCCAAATGACTTAGAGAAAGGCGATATCAGAAGTGACAGCAGCAACGCCCAGAAGATGATGCTTGTTTGTATCTTTGTTGAAGAAAGCCTCAGGAGGGCAGAGTTCAGCTCCAACAGTCAAATCATTTCTAAGAAGAGCAACAGAAGCTCTGTTTCTTTTTGTCGAACATGTCTGAATAAAGACGGTGATAAAATGTTGTTTTTGATTGGATTTCTTTTAAACAGCGATGCTGCAGGGGTTTTGGAAATGCTGACTGTGAGTGCACTAAGACTTAAAAACATGGGAGAGAGAAATGGAAGAGGAAAACTGATTTGTCCGATACTGTTTGCCTTCCTGAAAAGGTTTTAACTATTTGCATTATTTCAAATAGATATACTTTCTAAAACTAACTATTCAAAAAAAAGTTTTCATGGTGGAAACTTCTGATTGTCCAACAAGAGTAAAACAAATGTTGTTTGTAACTCCTCTGTCTGTTTTTCCCACGTTTTCACTGACCAACACTGGGTCACATAGCCCAAGAAACACAGCAGGAGCACCTCACCCTATCTACTGCCAAGCACTACTGGTCAGCTGGCTGAAAACAAGGCTACCACACATTTTCCTGGTTATGCTAGCTGTAGTCATGGCGGGAAACTAAAGAGGCGCCACCTGTCACTGTTAATAGGGTAACGCTGTTTCAGGCCGGCTACCGGAGCAGACAGCTGAACTAATTACCAGGCGTATTATTCTAACAGTGTCACTGCAGAAAATGGAAATGGCAAAAGAAAAATAAATGATATTGTGAGCAATTTGCTTTTTAAAAACTATTCAGCATTTTTGCCTCAATCTATGCGATAAAAGCCCAACTTTTTTATGTTGTAGAAGAAGAATGAACAACTGTTATTTAATAAAGGCAATACACACTTTTCTAATACATTTTTGTGTGAATACGGTGAAATGGTTTTGACTTAAAATGAGAATCTCATGCCAGCCCAAGCTTTCGGTAAAGGCAAATTCTCACTGTCAGTGTTTGCGTTTTTGTTTTTGTTGGCTGTGGTTTTCACCTACGGCATGTCGCTGCCTGCAGTGGGTTTCACAGCTTTGCTTTACTGTTTATCTATAGTGATCACCACCTCAAAATTGGCAAACCAGACAGATAAAATGACAGTGTTAGGCTGGGACTGCAAATACGCAAACAAAAACACAACAGGAGGAAGTCACTTCTCATAATGTCCCACTGCAGAGACCACTCTGACGCCTAATAAGTGAAATATATCACCAGAAAACAATGTCTTAACCTCCCCTATCGATTTAAGACAACCAGATTTATCTTCGTTGATTTACAAAAGTTATCTCAAAACATGCCGAGCACCAAAAAGTCAGCTGAGAGCTGAGCTAAATTGGAGGAACAGAGGAAGAGCCAAACTTCGCTCGGTCAATGTTTACAAGATTTAGTTGCGGGGTTTTAATTTGTCGCTCCTTGTTGCGAGCTCTCCGTGGGTTGACTCACCTCGGTCGTTCAGTCCGTGACAACAACACGTAGTCACAGTTTGGCTCGGAGCTGCGGCTGGAGCTGATCCGATGATGAGGATGGTGATGATGACTCCTCCGCTTGACAAATAGTATGTCTGAAACTGTAGCGTTCGGTGATTAACGCAAACTTGACGCCACGCAGCTCCTTCTCACAGGTGCCTCCCTCCTTTTTTTATTTTTCCTGTTATCTACTCCTCACGATCGTTCCACTTTTTTTGGGACACAAACCGATTTAGCAGCACGGATCAGGAGCAGCAGTTTTCCACCCTCCGCAGGAACAGCCACAGAAACCGGACGCGGCGCAGTCGACGTAGGCTCCGTTTTTGTGAGTGACCACAAACTGACAGCGTAATCAGTGATCCCTGCCTGGTCCTATGTGTCGGGCTTTCTGGTTGTACGGGAGCAGCTGGCTCGGTGAAAGTCGGCAACCCGACCAGAACAAGTCAAATACTACAGGCTAAAGCAGACTGTAAACTTACCAACGGCTCAACTTACCAGCTTCCTTTACATCCTGGTCTATCCCGAGGCTTAATGTCTCACACTGCGGTGTTAAATCCGACGACGACACGGGGAAACGACTGGAGAACGCGTATAAGACAACTGCTGATTATAACAGTCATGATACCCCTCCGGTTTGCCGCTGAGTGGTGGGCACAAGCCCCAGGAAATACGTCAGGATCACGGACAAAGTGGAGACGTCTGAACAACACCTCCTCATGAGGCAGCAGCGTTGCTGCAGCTCCACCTGCTGGTCAGAGTTGGGACTGCGCTATGGATGTGTAGATCTTAGACGGAACAGACTCTCTGAGCCGGTTCCGAAAAGATGGCAGCTGAGTCTTTTTTTGTTTAGCTCGTTAGCTTTGTTTAGTTTTTTTCTTTTTTTTTGCAAGACCTGCAGGTTGAAAGAAATCCTAAGAATAACTGAATTTGGGAGCCCACTTGTAGATAAGCAAATCAATAGGAAGCGCTGCATCTAAAATGTATTTTAGAGGTTACTGGTGGGCGAACTTAAATTAGGCGCCAAGTCTGGTCTCCCTTTCGCCAGTTTTTACCCTATGCATATTCGTACCAATCAACATTATATTATATTAATATTTGTAGCTCAGATAAAATAATAAAATCTAAAATAATTTCATGTAATTATATATTATTTTCTGAAAATGTTGTATTACACTCATTTTACATTTGTTATGCAACACAATAGATTATGAACCTATGCCGTTTACATAACAATGTTTTTCTGGTGAAAAAACAGAAACGTTTTTTGCGTTTCTACTGTTTGTATACATGACAAAATCGTCATATATTTAACGATTTAAAAACTAGTTCCAGTGTAACTGGCACATACGCAGTATGTCTGCAGTCGGTAAAAAAAATCGTACACATAGCATAACAGACGCTGAGTCACAAAAGAAGAAGATATCAGCAAAAACAATGGCAGATTGCAGAGTGCTGTTTGTGTTGCTGACCCCTTTGACTCTAAGGACAGTTCTCCCAACAATGTACACAATTTTAGAGGTGCTTTTTTAAGTAGGGAATGTGTTGTTGAGTTTCAAAGAACATGTCGCCCGCTAGTGGTGTGGGAGGGGAATTACATCATTTTCATGTTTCTAGTAGGGCTGAAACAATTAATCGGATTAATCGTGTTTAATCAGCTTTTGAAATAATCATCAACTAATTTAGTAATCGAATAATCATTAACTGGAGTATGTTCATAAAGCCCTAGTTGCCAGCAGCAACAGCAACACCTTGCTTAATTGTATGCACAATGTGCATTTAAGACAATGTGTTTCAGAGTTAACTGTGAGCTGACAATGAATAGCTCACACTGGCCTCCCAATTTGACCAATTTACCCCCCTCACCACTTTGTTTCCCTATTTCATACCCACTTGTTGGTACTTTATCCATTTGCATATTTTTTGTGGCATTTGATTAGTCTTGAAGTCAGAACTCAGATCTGGGAACAACGTCACACCCGAGTTGGGCAAAAAGGACCCTTCTGCTGTGGGACGTTTTATATTGAACATGCATCAATTTAAACCCACCCATACTAGCTTTGAAATGTAACGGTTGTGCTTGGTGATGTGGGAAAACTACAATTAGTGATACAAGGCAATTGCAATGTGTAATGCAGCCTTTTGTGCATCCAAACTCTGCAGCAACACTTAAAGGCTTTACCACACTGTGGCAGTTTTTGATATGGAGTACATAGGCAGTTGCCCTGGGCGGCATTAAACTTGTAGGGTCATGGGCATGCGAGCCAATATATATAAAAAAAGGGTCAATCTGAAAGAATACAGTAAATTTAACAGTTTGATTTTAAAATTATGAACAAGAACATTATGATATTATTAAAGTAAATATAGGTGTTCAGTATTTATCTAAGGATAGCCAGTGGCTGTTCATTACTATGTAAACAACTGATTTAACGAGAAACAAACCATCACAAGTGCAAACTAACTACTTTTTATACTTACAAAACCATATTGGATTCTGAGGTTAGGGTTGGTAAGAAACCTCTGACTCAAAAAGTCAAAATTTAAACACTGATTTTAATATACCTCCAACCACATAAAAAATAAACAGCCTCTGCAAAAAAAAAAAAAACCCAGTGACTTGATTTGTGTTTAACAGTGGTGCCCAATTCCAGCCCTCGAGTGAAAACTGTCATGTATGTTTTATATGTGTCTCTGTTTCAGCACCCCTGATTAAATCAGAGGATCAATAACATGGCTCTGTTTAGGACATACTTCCACCATTCAGATGTTGGAGCAAGGACATGCCTAAAACGTAAAGTTATGCATATAACTACTGTTCCCTGAAGGAGAGTAACGAAGTACAACACATGAGTATGGGATATCACGCTCTGCGTGTCCTGGCTGAAGCCACCTCTAATCACGCCTCCTAGGCAAATGATGCGATGAAGACAGGTGACAGGCCCCGCCTGCACAATATACCTGTCTGTCATCGTCGTCATTACTCAGTTCGATAGCCGCTATTCACCGAGCCCCCCCTGAGCAGCGGGCAGGCATGGGGGTTGTATTTTCGTTACTCCCCTTTCGGGAACAGTAGTTTTTAGCATAACTTTACGTTCCCTTTCAGTCGATTCACTCAGAAACAACCCCATGAGTAGGGAAAATATATAAACCCCCCGAACAGCCATCAAACCCCTGATCATGCACTGCATACTAGTGCAGCACTTCAAAACCCAGCAGAAAAGAACAGAGTAAGCCACAAAAAGGGTTTTTGCACATCCAAACGATAAAACTTTACAAATTGTGCGGGGAAGACCAGCTGGCTGCAGCACAAATGTCACTCATGGGCACCCCTCAAAAAAGGGCCCAAAGGAGGTCGCTATGGCCCCTGGTGGAGTAAACCTCACACCCGGGGGCATTGGGGACCCCTTTTTTGCTGTAAGCTAGAGAAATAGCCCCCACAACCAGTGGAGAGTTTTTGTCTGGACAGGGCTTTCCCCCTTCCTAGGTTAGCAAAAACCCCAAAAACGGGTTGATCACACAACCTCACAGTCTGTGTACGGTCAATGAAAAATGCGCAGTGCCACGTAAAGGGCACAGGAAGTGTAACCTCCTTTTTGTTCCTCAGATGCAAAAGAAGGTGGACAAAAACTAGAAAGCTCCATAGTCATGGAGCTGTAGTCCAAAAGGTATAACCTTAGGAAGATAAGCTGCATTGGGGTTGAAAAGTGACCTTGAAACCCATCAAGTGAAAATTTGTATGCAGGTAGGATTTACAGAAAAAAGCATGGAGGTTCTCCAACCCGTTTTTGCAGTTGTCAGAGCAAGAAGCAGAGCAAGCTTATATGAAAGGAACTTCACACTCTACTGACTCCAAAGGTTCAAATGGATGGTCACAAAGAGCTTCTAGTACCAATGTGAGATCCCAGGAAGGGGAAAACTGGGTTTAAAATCACAGGTCTGAGTCTAAAAACCCCCTTTTTTATGAAACGTAAAAGCCAGAGGATGAGCACCTAGTGTGACTCCATTTTAAAACCCAATATGGCAGGCAGAAAAATGGCAGCCAAGTAGACCTTAATTGTGGAAAAGGAAAGACCTTTATCCAGCAGATCCTGCAAAAACGTTAAAACTTCTACCGTTGAGCACTGAAATGGAACAATGTGCTTGTCCTCACACCACTGCTCAAAAGCCCTCCATTTATAAGCGTATAAGCCTCTAGTGGAGGATGCTCTTGCATTCTGTACAGTTGCCACCACATCAGGGGGGAGGCCTTTGGCTAACAAGCTGGACCCCCGCAGGTAGGCATGCAGCTTCCACAGCTCTGGGTGTGGATGAAATATTCCCCCCCACCCCCCACCCCCCCAGGACAGATCCTGTTTGCGCACCCTTTCTAGTACAGGTAGTATCATTTCCACTGGGGGGAATGCATACAGGAGTACACTGGGCCATGGATGGGCCAGGGCATCCACTCCCAGTGGAGCATCCTGATCTGTTATGGAAAAGAACAGAGGACAGTGGGTGTTGGCTCTGGTGGCAAAAAGATCAACTGCTGCTGTCCCAAACAGACACCATATCTGTGCCACCATGGAGGGGTGAAGCCTCCACTCTCTCACCCAAGGTCCGCCACAGGAGAGCAAATTGGCACCCAGATTCAGTCGTCCCGGGACATGAGTAGCTCTGATAGACAGAAAGCGCATGCTGCACCACTGCAAGAGGGTGTGAGATAGCTTCAGGAGAGGAAGTGAACGAGTCCCTCCCTGTCTGTTTATGTATGAAATCACAGTGGTGTTGTCTGTCCTGACCAGAACATGTTGGTCTAACAGAACTTGGCAGAAATGTTGCAGAGCGAGCAGAGCCGCTAAGAGCTACAGGCCCAAACAGCCCGTCAGCTACCACCGGTTCATCCAGGTAGACGGCTCTACCTCTATCCGGGATGTCAGAGAGCGTCAGCCACAGGTGCCTTTGCGCAACCACCGTTGATGCCATCCCTCTGTCCAGGGACAGCGCTGCACAGCGGGATACACGGAGGATGTAGTCAGCAGTGATTCTCACCTCATTCAAGAGCGGCATAAAAGGGCTCTCCGGCGGTGTTGCGGCTCGAAGCTCCGCCAAGCGCAGAGCTTGGTATGTTTGCAGCACTGTAATGGAGCTCAGGACACGAGCAGTGGTAGCTTGAGCCCTGTAGATTTTCTCCAATTGAGCAGCGGAGAACCTACAGTGCTTAGACGGAAGCGATGTTGGACCACCCACACCATGATTTTGGGACGGGGCCAGATATGCTGCCAAAGACGGTTCCATAGGCGGATTATTCACCAGTCCGGCTTTTTCAGCGCCTTCCAGGTCCAGATACTGTCCATAACCCGGCACCGTGACGCGGGTGGACAGTGGTTTGTTCCATGAAGACGTCAACTCAGAGTCTGGGAACATGGGTAGATGGTGCTTGACTGCGGCCGGCTCCCAGGGGAGATAAAACCCCGCGAATCGCGATGGCTTCTCCCCTGGAGGTGGGGAGGGCCATTCCACGTCCAGGGTATCAGCTGCACAGCGGCAAAGAGAGAAACAAGATGTGTCGCCTGGGTCTGCTGGCACGGCAGCGGCAGCCCGACTTGGCAGAGACTCATCCTCATCATCGGACAGACCATGAACATCCAAACCGATGTCCAGTACGTCCTCCTCTCCCTGAAGGGGTTCTAGCTGAAGCTGAGACCTAGCACCTGCATTATTGGCTAGCCCATCAACATACTCCATATTGTCTGCCCAGCTGGAAGCGGGGACTTCGACCGAAAACCCGTCCTCGTCAGAATCGGATGAAACTGGGTTTCCCGCCTCGGAGAGCAGTGGGTCTCGCCGTGAGACAGCAGCCCCTCCCAGCACCTTCTTGAGGAATTTAACCCCCCTCTCCAGGGTTGAACGATGAAGTTGGCGACAGAACGCACATGCTTCGGGCTCCGCCAACGCTCTGCGAGCGTGAACGATCCCGAGACAGACGGGACAAGCCTCATGCTGGTCCTTCTCATGAAGCGAGAAGCTACATCCCTGAGGACAGGGACGAATAGAAGACTTCTGCTTCGCTTGCGTTAGCTTTGTGCTCATCCCGAACCACGAAAGCCAGACAGAACTGCTTGAAATTAGCGCTTTGCGGGCAGTCATGCTTACCAGCAGGCAGCAATGACTAACTCCAATAAAGCAGTTGAACTAGTTCCAAGTAGCCTTTAGAAAGAGACACAGAGCTAACCAGCAGCAGCTAGCTAGCTTGACTCAAAGAGGTGTTCTTAGCGAGGTGAAGAGCGGCTATCGAACTGAGTAATGATGACGATGACGGACAGGTATATTGTGAAGGTGGGGCCTGTCACCTGTCGTCATCACATCATTTGCCTAGGAAGCGTTATTAGAGGTGACTTCAGCCAGGACACGCAGGGCGTGATATCCCATACTCATGTGTTGTACTGAGTGAATCGACTGAAAGGGAACAGGCAGGACACCAGTCCTCAAATTTAGTGATCAAATTACTCCCAGATGTCTTACAAAACACTGAAACGGCTCAGACTACATTGAATTGACATGTAAATGAGCCATGAAAAACTACTTTAATGTGCAAATAACTTTTTTACAACCTCCACATGCCGCCCATGGAGGAGTGACGCCCTGGGCAGTGAGCTATATCGCTCATGGTCAACACTGCTTGGATCTTGAAAATCCTGACTTTGTAGTACTAGAGTTGTACTTTGTAATGGAACGCAGTAGAGCCTTTTGCAGGTTCTGAAAATGAATTGAGCCAAATGATCCTGATCCGGAAGGGCAGCTGAAATTCCCTTTATTACATAAAAGGCTACATCTGACATGCAGGCTGTGTGAGTTGGGCTGATGCCAGCCAGGCAGACGGTCAATTTATTGCAGGGAAAAAACATGCACTAAATGACCAGTAATTAGACTGTAGGCCAACAAGCGTCATCCTGACTAAGAAAATTGTTGCCAGCATTAAAGGATTATGAACAGGCTTACTAGGCAAGTACCCAAGGTCAGGAGACCCCAGCAGCTCTGAGCCTCGCTTTGAAGTGAATACAATTTTTAGTAAAAAAAAAAGTCAATCAAACCCTGCTGCCTGTATAAAAAGTGCAGGATCTTGCAGAAAGTCCCATAAAAGGTTAATCAATAAACTTCAATTCAGAATTTATTGCACATCACAAATGAACACCTTTGTTGCAAAGTTACCTGCCTGTTCTACTATAGAGAAACGTTTGAACAATGCTAGGTTTCGTGTGTCACTTTTTGATAGTACAGTTAAACCTGACTTTAATTTGAAATATGCACCATCTGGCCTGTTCCTGCAGCCGACCATGAACTGGTCCCCATCCATGAGGGCACCTGTGTTGCATCTTCAATTCATCTCATCCGTCTCATTCCCGGCCATCGCTCTGTTTGCCTTTGTTGGATCAATTAAGTAAAGATACACAATGCCAAGAAATGAAAGAGGATGAATGAAGTGTGTTAACATTATAACTGGACGTATTTCTGTTTAAAATATGCTTAATCTAGTTTGGCAGAGATCCTCAGTTATACGGCCAAAAATTTAATTTAGAAAGAGGAGTAGATTACATTTTCTCACTTAAAACCTACAGTGAATTTTTTCATTTGCTTAAATGGTAACTCATCTTCTCTACCTCTCATTGTTCTGTTGTTTATTTTATTAAAAACCCACCTGTAGCAGTTAACTGCGTCTTCCAAGGCCCTCACCCATTAAAGGTTAGCTTTTTTTTTTCAACATTTACTTTTCATAGAGTTTTGCCCATGATCACAAAAGGTGACAATTGCATAATAATATATATAATATACACACCTAGTTAGAACGATTTGTCATTACAAGTAAGGATCACAAGAAATAGGTTCCCAGACTAAAACAGGTTGTTTTTGAGCCTCCAGGAATCTGATATTCGTCCTGGAGCTCTGTCAGCATATTTAGTTACTGCAGTATCTTCACCATCCCTCAGCTTACCAGCTACCACATCTCAAAAAGGTTCAACAGTCCTGGAGTTGAATTCCTGAATGTTCCTGCATGATATAGATATATCTCTCCTCTAACTCCACTGAATAAAATAGTTGACTTAGGTCCTCAGTTTATCACCAATTCTTTATGATCCTGCTAATCACCTATTTATTTGAGTTAAGACCTTAAGCTTGGCCACATCTAAAATACGCAAGACACAGTCACTTTACAATCTCAATTTAATTGAATCATACAGATTACAAGTCCGGTACATACATTTCAATAGATCCTATTTATCAAACAATGAAGTCAGATTCAGTTTATTATTCAAATTGTCTAAGGAAACCCAGCAGAATGGATCGAGTCAGTGACTTGCAGCATTCACCTCTCCTGGATGAGCAAGCATGTAGCGACAGTGGAGAGGAAAACTCCCTTTTAACAGGGAGAAACATCTAACAGAACCAGAACAAGGCTCTGCCACGACCAACTGGAGGTTCTACCTTCCCTGTAGTTCTGTCTATACTGTACTTCAGCCATATAAAATAAAGAGATACTAACTATTACTCAAACAGCTAAACTAATCTGCAGATATATTGTTTGGCTTACGGTATCAATACTTACAGATGTTTTAGAAAATATTTTTTTGAATAATAAAGTCACAGTTATAATAAAAAAAAAAACTCTGTGAAAATATAGCCAGTGATGAATGATTTCCAGTTTAGTGGATCGGTTATTCTTGGCAATTTCCCCCATTATAAAATTAATATTTGAACATTTTTATAATTACATTAGTCCTCAGTTGTTATTTGATGTCACTAATGTTATTTGTACCTGTAAGGGTTTTACGATACCTACGAGATGCCGTCTGCAAGCCATGTTGTGTTAAATGAGTTTTTCTGCACCTCCAGCAGTTGACCAGAAGGTGGCACTGCATGGAGTGACAGGCTAAAGTTAATTGAAGTGACTTAGAGGCACCTTCACCATCACCACTCACTGTCTGAGAAAATCGGTTTTTGAACAGCTGTCCACTGTAGAGACCACAGCTACATAAAATGGGTAAAATGTTTTCTGTATTAGGAGCACATACGATCCAATATCTTAAAACACATCAAGTTAGATTATTTTTAACACATGGCTTCACAGAAAATCTAACCTCATTTTTTCATCCGGCTTGCCATTTAGTTAACTAAAGTCACATGTTTATTTTATCTTTTGAATGTTGAACGTTTATGTTCACACTTTACATTTGCTGAGTTTCTACAGAAGAGGGGTTACATTATATGAATGGGTCTCAAGGAGCTTCAGTGAGCAAATTACTGAGCCAACAAGATTTATTAATAAATGGGTGCAAGATTTTAAAGGTCTATTATAGGTTGCTGATTCCATTTCTGTTCTCGCTGTTTAAGAGTTTGGTTCCCTGCACGCAATAAAATCTTCTCTCAGGTTTATTTCCCTGGCTTTGCTGCGTAAATGTTAGAAAGCCTGTTCGTCTGTCAAATAAACATTAATCATTGTCACCCCCAGTTGTTCTTGTTCTAACAAAAGGTCAATAAACATTGCACCGGAACAAGCACAGTGATTTACATCCTACTAAGCTGACAACTCATAAAAGTGAATCATATGAAGCTGCAAAGCACATCTGAGATCTTTGTCAATTCAGACGCCGTTACAATGAAGAGTAGGGTATTTTAAAATATTTATTTGCAGTACAAATATAATACCAGCAGAATTCAATGTCAGAATCAAATTTTATCCCATTGTTTTAAATTTGCTGCTGTAACAAAAGGCACAGAGCCAATGAGAATAAAGCGAAGCTGTCCTGGTGCAGAGCTGATGGAGCAGAGTTTCGTCCTGCATAAAAGAAGGAGCAGAATTCATCACAACTGAGCTCACACAGGTTTGACACAAACAGACTCATTACGAGAGGGAGGTTGGCTGCAGTGTGAAGAAAAACACACCTCTGAGCTCCATCAGGACGTCTCCCTCATACCGAGCCAGTCCAACAGCATGCCTCTGTTCTGCGTCCAGCTCTGCCCACTGCTCCTCTGTGACGGCCCACGCCTGCTCCACATTCAGCCACGACAACTGTACTGCACTGAACACCACCTGCAACACAAAACAAATAACGCAGTAAATAGGGGTGAAATATTCCACTGCAAGGCTAAATTTCAGTTACCTTTACATTACTCTTAAATAGTGTCCATGTGTTAGACTTTGTATTGCTTTGCACATAATTATCCTGCTTAACGTGTTCAGATCACAGCAGAGTTACAAGCAAACCGGTACAATGCAGAGATTTCTGAATGCACTCATCGAATGTGGTCTAATTTATTTCACACTCGAGGCAAAAGAAAAAACATTGTGCTAGCATTCACAGTCTGACTGCCCAGGGCAAGTCAGCCGCTAAAGAAAAACATGTTCAATAGCTAACTGCTCCCTACTAAACTGCTTCATTTCATGAAACATTTCCTGGTTGTCCTGTTTAACGAGCAGACAGGAGATCATCTCAGTGCAAATCAACTAGATTAAGGGCAGGATTATAGTTTCACCATTTCCAAAACATTTTTCTTCTTAAAATTATTCTTGTTTAGACACACTTTATTGGATTAGAGTTTAATTCTTACTGTAGTTTTTGTTTTCACACCTCAATATTTAAGTGTGATCTTGGCAGAATATTGTTGTCTTTGATTGCAGCAACATAATTTCTTTCTTTTGAAATACAGTTTTCCTTATTTCACGGTTCTGCCTTTTACAGTTAGTCATATTATAATCAAGTCATGAAAAGTTAAACTCACTTGTGGAAATTCACAAAGCTGTTTTGCACACAGTAAATGTGTGCAGACCAGAGTTTGGATGTCCTCAGAGAGGCTCTGAAGCAGCTTGCTCACATTTAAATGAGGTATGATGATTGCATTTAGGGGAACAGCCATCCTGTATTGATGTATATTAATGTAAAATACAATCAGAGCTGACTACTTTGGATTCTGATAGTTCTTCACATGCAGAATGTTATAAACAGAACCTAAATAAATGAAGTCTGTCAAGTAGATTTGGTCCTCATTGAATAAACTGGCTGAGGAATCTGTGTCCCACTCAGCTGTAGGACTGAGGTTGAGACCTAATAAAACTTTTTATCTCTTATCATATCCATGCTTTTTCTCCTTGAATGATGGTATTTATTCTACCATCTTTTAAAATCTACAGCAGGGCATTAAAAACTTTTCTGTGAGGGAATATTTTTCTCTACATCTTTGATTACTTCTGCACCTGCTGTGTATGTGGCCGAAGAGAGAAAAACTGCAACTAAATGCAAAAAATGAGCATAATTTGCACCTGTCTGCTGTACTTGATCAACGTGTTTGTATCTGCCCATATTTTGAGTAGTCCAGTGCAAAAACAAAGCACATGTTGCATCAAAATACAGATGCATCTCAAGAAAAGTAACTCAACTCTAAATTATTTATGTGAAATAAAAAAATGTTCATTCCAGTTTATAAAACCCATGAAATTGCTTAAGTTAGCTTGTTTAATGAGTTAGAAAAAAGGATTTTAATAAAATGCCTGTAAAAGTTTATGCAAATGCCCAACGTTAGGGAATCACAATTAAAAAATTCAAGCTTTTCAGGTAAAATAAAATAATACGAATGCATCACTGTATAAAAATGTGTGCATTATTTATCAAATATAAAATTAAATTACTAAATGTATAAATCATTATTTAAAACTTTCTTTTATTATTTGCTAAAATTATTAATAATCCTTTACTACAGCCTTATTATATTATTATTTAAACCGTCACTGTGACTCATTAAATAGACCCCACCACCAACGCAGGACTTGAAAATCATTAAATAAATTCTACAATAATTATATATGCAATGAACATATGATGAATTCAAATGTATTTATTTGAGGTTAGAATTTACATTTTTATTAAAATTTTATTAACTGTGGCCCTTGCAATATTTTCCTTTATAGTTTGCAGCTTATACATGTCAGGCTAAATTTTGTGGTTTGTGTCATAACATGCCTGTTAGCCTGCATTGATACTGCAAGCTCACCGGCACCAACAACTTTTTAATAACAAGTATAACTCACTGCCATCTTTTTCGGAGACATCAGTGCCACAGCTTCAGGGGTGACTCCTTCCATTTGTTCTTGCAGCAGAGCTGACAGCACTATATCAGGCAGGCCCGCTGGAAACAGGCACAAACACAGAAGTCAGGCAAATAATGTTTCTCCTTAACCCTCTGGGATTGTTTTAATTGGGCCTATCTATCCAACAGCTGCCATTTTCAACTATAATCCTTCTAACTCTTAGAAAATAAACGGATTTTAAAAGTTTGTGCACAGAAAGTTTGCAACCTGAGGGAAACCATGCTCCACTGTACCTGCAAGTGTCCCGATTTCTGTGAAAATCTCTGGCCCCCAAGCACTGACAGGACCAAAGGCCTCCGCTCTGGCCAAGCAGTTTGTGAGCGCCTCCATCTGCTGCTCTGTGCAGGGCAGGGAGCTTTCCCGCAGGAACAGGACAGCTACGCTGCAGGTTGAGAGAGAATGATTATGCACTTTATCTCTCTCTGAGTATATGCAAAGCAATTGATTGAGGTTTGTGTTATAGAGATGCCACCAGTGATCCAGTATGCATGTTTAAAGTCATTTATTATATCTTCTAGAATCAGTCTGTTACTCTGTTATCAAAACGGTTTCAGTGCTAGTAATCCTTCTACTGATCACATAATTATATGTATTTATCAGATGCCTGGTGATTATTTGTCTTTTTGTGACATTGTCATAATTGTTTTTTTTAAAATGACTGACCTAAGGTTGTAGGGGCTCAAGCGTTTGATCTCCGAGGGGTGAAGACCACAGATCAGATGGCCAAGCGTTGCCAAATCCACAACTGTTAACTGCTCTACTTTCATTCTGCTTTTCTGCATCACACTTAAAACCACCGCTCTCATCTGAGAAAGGTAAACATTTAATAACCATTACTAGACAAATTCAAGCTTTCATCAAGTTTCAGATCTGGATAGAGGAACTTACCTTTTGACGAGTCCAGTTTGTCAGTGTCCCCAGATGTGCCAGCACGCCCAGATCAGTGAGATTGGTTTCCTGCAGCTCTCTGTCTCCCATCTCTGTCACCACCGATCCCAGAGCTAGCACCTGATCCGCTCTCAGCTCCCTCACCGGACTGAAGGACTGGATTGAATGAAGCAAAGTTCATCCACAGAATAAAAGAAGTATCCACACCCTTTACAGCCCCAAAAAGCAATGTAATTAATCATGTTTTTTTTTTTTTTTACTCATAAAAATCTATGCTTGCATATATTTATATTTACTCTCTTTTACTCTAATGCACCTATGTAGAAGAAAATGTCTTCAGAAGTCACCTAATTAGTAAATAGATCCATCTCTGCGTAATTCAATCTCAGTATAAACACTACTATGCAGTGAAGGCCTCGGAGGTTTAGAACATTAATGAACAAATAACTTCATGGAGACCAAGGAACACATCAGACAGGTCTGGCAGAACGTTATGGAGAAGTTAAAAGCAGGATTAGCTAATAAAACAACTTAGAGCATTTCACAAAGCACTATTCAGTCTGTTTTCTGAAAATGGAAAGAATTTGGCACAACTGTAAAGCTACCAAGACACTGTCGTCCACCTACGGTTGACAAGAAAAACATCAATCAGAAAAGCAGCCAAGAGGCTCTTAGTAATACTGGAGGAGCTGCTTAGATCTGCAGCTCAGGTGGGAGAACTATATGACCGGGCAACTATTCGTTGTACATCACAGTGAACACAAAATGTCCCACAGTGAAACATGGTGGTGACAGTATCATGCTGTGGTGATGTATTTCTTCAGCAGAGACGGGGAAGCTAGTCGGAGTTGGTTGGAAAATGGATGAAGCTATATGAAAGACAGTCGTCGAGAAAAACCTGACAAAGCTGCAGAAAATATGTGTTAGAATGGTCCATTCCAAATCCAGTCCCATAGAAGACAATAGAAACAATAGAAGATCTGTAGCAAGACTTGAAAACTGTTGTTTAAAGGTGCTCCCTATCCTATCTGACTCATCTTGATCCATTTTGCAAAGATTAGGCAGAATTTTAAATCTCTAGATGTGCAAAACTGGTAGACATCCCCCAAAAGACACACAGCTGTTCAAGAAAAGTAGTTAAAGAAAGATAGTTCTAAGTAGCTACTCAGAAAGGCTAAATACAAATGCACACCACACTTCAAATCAATTTTCAAAACTACATATCTTGATAAGTTATGTGTCTTAATATTTTTTATGCTTTGGGGAGTTGCACAGGAGACACAGATCAGCTACAGCCTCTAGAGATCTCCTAAATGATGAGATTTTTATTAATTCTGGGCGTTGGATTGCATCTGTGTAATCAAGACTACAGAAGATGCTGTAATTCGGCATGTTGCAGGAGAAACTATGTGTGCAAATGCCTTGCAGATTAAATTCATATGAACTATTGTTTATGCATTGTTGTCTCATGTTGCTGGAGTTTTTCTGACCTGCCTGAGTTTCACCCACAATGACCGCCGCTGCGCAGAGCTCAGGTACGGATCCTGTCCAATAACTTCCACACACAATTTCAGCTCCTCTATGGACATACGGCGGAGCTGGGCGGGGGTCCAAGCAGACGGGAACGTTCCTCTGATGTCTGCACAGCTCGGAACTGGCACTGATTAAAACACAGGTGAATCCAGTATTATGATAAAACTAATTTCAAGTGTAAAATGTGTTAGATTCAGCGTATTGGAAGTATACCTTTTGCCCTCCTGCTTCGTGCTTTGACAATTCCTCGAATTAGACTCCAGGTCTGCTTTCTGTGGTACTGTTGGTCCACACACCGACTAATACAAATTCCACCTACAAGACTCTCCTCCCAGCGCTTTTGACCCACCAGAATCTGCTCCACTGTGGTCTTATTTAACACTATCTGTTCAATACAAGAAAGATCATAAATTCACAGACAGAATTAATCTGAATTAGTTAAATACTGAATCATGAAGATCAGTTCATTTGAGACCCTTACCAGGGGAATGGCGTTGATCTGCTTTGTTGAGAGAGCAAACACCAACCTGCCCAGATGCTCAACATCCCCAACCTGCCATTTAGATGGATCTCTGGTAAACAACCACATATATGTTATCATTACTGCTGCTTTATTTAAACAGTATCTATATGTAAGCACAGAATACAAATGTTACTTCTAGGCATTCTGTTAGATTGCTGACAAGATTTTCAGTCAAACTAAACTCATATGCGAATCTACATCCATCCATCCAGGGGTGAGAAACAGGTTCCACCCTGAACAGGTCACCAGTCCATCACAGGGCAGCCATGCACACACACACTCATACCTAAGGGCAAATAATCTAACAGTCATGTTTTTTAGAATGTGGGAGGAAGCTTGAGTACCTGGAGAGAATTCACACCCATTTCCTGGTACTCTGATACTCCTAAATAATATCCACTGATACCAATTTCCACCAGAAGTCTATTATTAATTCGTAAATAAAGTTCACGTGTGTTTAGTTTAATCTCAGGCCTCAGAGGTTTTGGGATAACTGCAAACCTACCAAGACATGGCTGTAAACTTGAATTGACAGGCTAAGCAAGGAGCGCATTAATTATGGAAGCAACCAGGAGGTCCATAATGTCTCTGGAGGAGCTGCATAGATCCAGAGCTCAGGTGGAAGAATCTGTTAAGAGGACAACTTCTAGCTGTGTATTTCACAAATTGGAAGAGTTAAAAGAAGAAAGCCATTGCAGGAGGAGCATCATAGAAAGTCATGTAGGGGTCACAATAAACACGTAGCAAATGATTTGGTCAAATGAGAGAGAAATGTCACTTTTCAGTCTATCAAAATGCAATGTGAGGAGGAAAAGTAGCACTGCACAAAATGTTGAACACACCACCCCCACAGTGAAACACTGTGGTGGCATTATGCCATAGGGCATCTTTTCTTCAGCAGGGACAATGAACCTGGTCAGAGCTGATGGGGAGGTGGCTGGAGTAAATACAGGGTAATCCTAGTTGAAAGCATGTTAGAAGCTGCAGAAGACTTGAAACTGGGGTGGAGGTTCACCTTTAAGGAAGACAACTACATTAAAGCCAGAGCCGCAAGGGAATGGTTTAGATCAAAGCATGTTTATGTGTTGAAATTGCCCACTAAAGGTTCAGACATAAATACAACTGGAAATCTGTGGCAAGACATAAAAATACTGTTTGAAGACACTCTCCATCCAGTCTGACAGGATGGATAAACCTCTAGGCCCTGTATGTGCAGCTCACAAATGTCCTCCTCACAGAAACCAAAATTTGCTGCCGAAAATATTTTACCCGAAAAGGTCTCTCTGAGTCAGAAGGTCACTAATGTCTCTGAGTGCCTCTTTGGGAAGGCAGAAACTCCTGATCTCTTCCAGTCGAAGAGCCAGCGCTCCTCTGTCTACCAGAGCCAGACTGTCTCTGTCCAAGAATGGCAACAGAGGCCCCAGGACATCCAGAAGGGTGCCATCAATCTTCCCCTCAGCCGGAGAAGAGCTCTGTGGAACAGCACGAACACAAAGATGACGGGATTAGTTCAAGTTCACAATGTTATCATTCCAATTTAGTGGAAAGCTGTTGAGAGGAGGAGACTGCTTCTAAATCTCTTTCTCCATCTGTTTCTTAGCTAAAAAATTTTATTTTTAATATTTTACGACATGACTGCTCATCAGTCCTGATTTAGATTTACCAAGAAAATCGTTTCTGAGTTGGTGTTTTCTCTGAGTTGTCATGGGAGCTTTTTATCACTTCAGTTATCTTAACACAAACCTGTGATTTCCCGCTCCACCAATTAGTGTTTAAAATTACCCCACCATCTGGTTTCTGATCACACTGTCTCACCTAAAACATCTTGCAGTTTGCAACCATTTTTACATCTTGCAGTAAATAAGGTATTTGTGAAGTTACCGTAGGTGCCTTACCAGCTCAGACAAGGCTTTCTCGGCTAAATTTGTCTGTTTATAATGAGGCAGTCTCAGGAAATCAAGAAAGTGAAGCTGAATATGGCTCAGAATGGCTCTGACAGATGCATTAGACAGATTCTCTACCATTGTGATCCTAGAAAAGAAACAAACAGGTTCAAATGTAGTTATTGGAGGAATGAGCAATGCTTATGTTAAAATACATAGTTCACTTACGGTAATGATGCTGCAAATCCAGGACTCAGAGAACTGAGGTCAAGTTCAGTTTTTTTCCGCAGTTCATCCACAATGCATTTTTGCTGGTAATGCAAAAACATAGCCTAAACATCAATTATTAACTATTGGTGCATTTTTTTACAGTAGCATTAACTTCTTTGGCCTTGTGGAAAAGGTTTGCTTCCTACCAGAGCTGGCCTTGGACCTCCAGGCAGTTCACTCACAAACTGAAGCAGCTCAGAAAAATCTGTGTGGTTGATCCAAAGCCTCAAATAGTCACAACTCATTCCAGCGCCAATATAACCCAGACCACTGTTGGCAGCAGAGAAGTCATTGTAGATTATTAATGGGTGTCTGCCCTGAAAGTGACTGTTTGGAGTGTTCATGTTGCTGGGTCGAAAGCAGGAGGTCAGACTTACTTCACCATCTTGACGGTGATATTTTTGAATTCATGGATCTGTCTGAACAGAAACTGAGCCTGCGCGTAAATAAAAAAGATTAATTTACCTTTAACTGACAAACATTTGAATACAAAAAACAAAATCTGTAAACAGTTTGAGTAAACATTGTGTTTCCATAAACAATTTATCTTTTCATTTTCTATTTAATGCAATCCACCTGTTCCTTGTCTTCTACTTCTCTGAGATTATGTTGCAAGGTAGTAGGTCCAGGAGGGGAACCTAGACATTCCTCAACCCAGCATCACTCTCCAGCTCCTTCTGGGTGGTCCCAAACTCCCAGTCCAAAAGGTATATATAGTCCCATCTAGTGAAGTCTTGGTCTGTCTAGAAGGCATCATCCTGGTGAATTGTGCGTGGAAAACCTCCGAAGAGTATTGAGGAGGAATCCTGATCAAATGCCTTAACCAGCTTAACTCTCTCTTTTCAATGCCAAAGAGCAGCAGCTCTACTCTGAGCCCCCCTTGGGTGACTGAGCCCCTCCTGTTATCTCTAAGACTGAATCCATCCACCCAGAGGAAGCCTCTTTCTGCCTCTTTTATCTGGGATCTTGTTCTTTTGGTCAGGGTCCATATCTCATGAGCCTGGATGAGTGTCAGAATGTGGACAGATGGGTAAATTGAGAGCTTTGGTTTTTGGTTCCTCTCTTTCTTCACCACAATAGACTACAGCAATGCCTGCAATATTGCCCAGTCCATCTTGCTATCTAATGCTCCATCCTCTTGTGAACAAAACTCGAAATACTTAAAATCGTCTGCTTGAGACAGACTCATCCTGAAGAGGAGGGAGCAGACCACATTTTCCTGGATAAGAATAAAGGCCTCAGGCTGACTCTCATACCCACTGCTTCACAATTACCTGTGAACCCCCCCCCCCCCCCCCCCCCCAGTGCTTGCTGAAGATCAAGGCTTCAAGTTGCCAACAGAACCACATCTTCTACAAAAAGCCAAGATGAGATGCTTAGGGTTCCTAAAGCCAAAATTACGTTGATGAAAACCATAAACAGGATCGGACAAATGAAGAATTTCTGGATCCTAGATTTGACATGTGGTTGGAGCCTCCTGTCCAACATCTTAGAGCAAGGAGCCTGCAGCCTAAGGCTCAAGAGATGCTGTGTAAACCCCTGCACCTTACAGGCTTTGGACAAAAATATGCAGAAATAAGTAATGCTTTAAAATATAAAAAAAAAATAAGAAGGGCCACTTTAAGTAGTTCTTCTGTTTTAATGCAAATATACATGCATTTTCCACAAGAAAAAGGCACTTAAGGTGCAAAGAATTAGGCTGGAAACAGAATACTTAATTTATTTTCTTTTTTTAATTTTCCATAAATGTTGAAACTGGCCAGAAAAACAAGCTATTTCTTGATCTAAAACCTAGAAATAAAAATAAAAACTGCAGTTGTATTATTTCATCACAAACCTGACCCTTTTTTTTCAGATAGTAGATTATTATAAAGTCAATTAGCATTTTTTTAAAGGGTTGAGAAGCTTTAGTGGATCTAAATGCCTTTTATTCCGTGAGAGCAAGGTTGTAAAGGTTGTAACTTTCAAACCTGTAAGGAGTGTAAGTCTTGCTTTAATATCACTTTTTCCGACAACTGGTTAGCCGAGAACAAGATTTCCTCTTCCATGGCAGGAGTTGGATTGTGGAAATAGAACACAGTGTAATTTTATATCAGCAGGAGAGCAGCTGCTTCAGGCAAGTCTTAGCAGCTAAAACATGGCCTAAAATCTGTTTTGTTAGCAGTTAGATTAAGTTCAGCTACACAGTAAACATACCAATTAAGATTAGGTTGTAAATTATAGCAATGAAGCAGTACTGGCTTTAGGATAAACTCTAAAATCACTGAAATATCTGACCGTGTTAAAGATTCAGTTCAGAATAAGCCCGTTATATCTTCAACAGTGTGCCGTACATTTCAGCGTAACATGAAAAGGGTGATCTTTATTAAATTAATTCACGTCTTTTTAGGCTGAGAACAGGTGGTGAAAGCGGACTTCATACATTCTTGGCTGTGATAAAAATCCCTTTAAGGCAGCCATTATTAATTTATGCCACACTCCAGCAGACTATTGTACTACATCCAAAGTAATTAGCCTGATGGCAGCTGATGTGAACGGAGGATTAATATCCTGAAAGGCTCATCTGAAGCATATCCAATGGGTTGCAGATTAAGGGAGCAAGAACCCAAGCTGGGAAGATTTTCTTTTTTACCTACTGTTGTCGTTTCAAAGAAATGCGAGGCTGCACACAGAAGCAGATTATAGGAGAATGTGTACCTGCTGTGGAGACCACTGTACACCTCTGTATGCGCTGATGCTTCTCCAAATGGTCTCACCACTCATGGCTTGTATCAGCTTTCTCAGAGGGACAAAGGGAAACAGACAGTTTGCCTGCTGATTGAAGTTCCTCGAGTCTTTGAGCAGAGCCTGTCGACAAACAACCAAAGAAAGGAGACTGCTATCATTCCTGATATGACAGATTCATCTAATTCATTCAGCAGTTTTTTTACATGTCTTAGGCATTGAGACTGAAACTTAAAAAAATGCTGTATTTTAATACATCATTCAGCATGACACAAAGCCCTCAGCAAACTATAAGTAAGGAGAAGAAAGTGAGAAGTGATGCTCTAAGGCGACAAAGTAGCATCACCTCCTGCATTGCACTGAATAACATGGCTCTGTGTCCAGGCCTAAGATCAGCTTGCAGCGTTCTCCAGCACGAACAGTGAGCATCCTCACTGAAATCAGACCACCGGAGGCCTCTGAGTGCGGCGGGGAAGAGACCAGAGAGTAACGGCTTCAGGCTGCACAGGTTTTCCACAGTAAGCTGGCAGGAGGAGAGGGACACGGTGCTGAGAGTACAAATGGCTGACAGTCAGCACAAATGTTTTGGACATGATTACTTACGTTGTCATCTTTTGTGATCTTGGATAAAATCTGAAATGCCTGAGGAGACGATTAAAAAACATGTTATACAACAAAATAGTTTATACCTTTAAAGACAAAAAACAGGGTTAAGGTACTTTAACTTCTTTACATTTTGTTACATTAAAACTATGAACTTCAAGGTAAAGGTGGACATGATTTTCTTTTTTTTTTTTTACTAATAAAAAAGTGTGGCGTGCATTTGTATTCAGTCAATCCAGAACAGCCTTTCACAGTAGTTACAGATTCTGGGGCATGTCTGAGCCTGATTTGCACATATAGAAACAAAAAATGTCTTAAACTCAGCCAGACTGGGTGGAGAGCGTTTGCATCCAGCTATTTTCAAGTCTTGCCACATATTCTTAATTGGATTTAGGTCTGGACTTTGACTAGGCCATTCTAAAATATGAATATGTGGTGCTATAAACCATTCTATTGCATCTGTGGTTGTTTGCTTAGATTCATTGCCCTGCTGGAAGGTAAGCCTTTGCTCCAGTCACAAGTCTTTTACATGAACATGAACAGGTTTTCTGTCAGTATTGCTCATGTAATCTTTCCATTAACTCAGACTACCTTCCTTTTCCCTCCTGAAGAAAATCGTTCTCATGCCATGATGCTGCCATCACCATGTTTCACTGTGGGGATGGTGTTTTCAGGGTGATATGCAGTGTTAGTTTTCCTCCACACATAGTAATTAGTATTTAGGCCAAAACATCTAATTTTGAGAAAGGTTTTGCAGACTCATGGTGATCCAGGTTATTTCAATCGTAAGTTTTTTAAGAAAAGGAAACTAAGTATTTTACTCTTGTGTTTTAAAGGTGCTTCTACCCTGCAGCCTTTACAGACCAGCTGGATTCATACTGAGATTAAATTAAAATACAGGTGACCTCTGAAGAAAACTGATTGCAATGTTTTCATTATGTGTGTCAGAGTAAAAAGGGGGCTGAATACAAATGGTTGCCATTCTTGTCAGATTTCTATCTCTACTTGGTCCTATAAATGACAAATTAACAGAAACACCTAAAATTATTTCGAAAAACTCTCAAAACATAATTTAAACGTAACTTTTCAATCAAAATCAGTATCAGATTTTTGTGGAAAGGTAACATTCATCTTCGATCCACAGAGGATCTTTGAGAAAAGACATGAAAGGTTCCTGAAAACTTTTCTTTTTCAGATATTCAGCTCATTATTTTACGCCCACTGAACAGAAGAAGACAGACACAAAAGCAGAGCAGGATAACGTGAAACTAAAAGTGTGAAGAAGCACTCCCTCCCCGCTGACCTGTGCTGGTGAAAATGTGCGAAAACCCGGCTGTGAGAAGATTTCCAGCAGACGTATTGAGGGGAGTGACAGCAGGAAGGAGGCTCCTAACTGGGGAAGCAAACCACTGAGTGCAGACAGCTCAGAAGATGTCACGCTGCTAATGTTCAACCTGGTTGATACTGCTGGGATCAACCAGGATGACAGCTGTGGAGTCCATGAAACACAGTTAAACACAGCTTGTCAAGCATCTTATAACAGCACATAAAAACAAACTCTAGTTTATGCTGCTGGTGGTTCCAGTGGCTGACTGTGTGCCCCTCACCCTGCCGCTGGCACTGATGAGCCCCTTGGAAATGCACTGAGACAGCTGCTGCCAGAGAGCAGAAGACACAGCTGGGTCCTGGAGATATAAACCCAATTTTTCTGGATCCACGTAGCATGCAAGAACTCCTAATCTGGAAAAATACTTCATTCTTACCTACCTTATTATTCTTCAAATCAAAGGTGAGTTCAAACACATCTTGTAAATATGACTTTCAAATGTCTCAAAGCATTTAATAATAGACATATAGTAATGTGGAGAAAAATTATAACACATCATTAAATTTTTTGTTCTTTCAAAAAAAAATCTTTTTATAAAAATGTCAAAATAAAGTTATTCAATTGCACTTGCAGAACAAAAATGTAATTTTCAATAAATCACAATGAAAAATCTACCAACAAAAATACGTTTTCTGACAGAGGAAAAAGTTTGGACACCCTAAAATCTAATAGTTAGTGTTTACCTCCTGTAGTAAGTGAGATACACTTGTCTCTGATATCAGCTGTGAGAAGTTTCAGCTATTTTTTTCCATGTCTGGCTCATTTTAGGTGACATGAGAGCATCTTAATATAATAAAGATCAGGGCTTAGAACCAGGCTAGAACTCTCCATATTGTAATTCTCAGCTAGTCCTCGGTGGATTCACTGGTATGTATTTGGTCATTGTCATGCTGCAGGGTCCAGTCAGTTCTGCTTCTGTTGATTCTTCTTCACAGATGGTCTCACATTTTTCTCAAGCATAGTGAAGTGGCCAGGTCCTGCTGCAGCAAAGCATCCCCGAACATGACACCTCCACCTCCTTGCTTTAATGGCTGCGTGAGGCTCTTTTCTGGTTTTATGCCAAATAATTACATTTTAGATGAATTTGTCCGTAGAACATATTTCAGAAATTCTGGTCTTTGTCTACGTACTCTCTGGTGAACTTTGGCCTGGCCTGGCCTTCAGGCAAAAACTTCCTCCTTGCATACCTCCAATTATAGTTGTGCAGAAACGTGTGCAGTCTCTTTAATCATGCAAGCATGCCATTTCATAGCAACCATAGCAAGACCTGCTGTAGGTCCCGAGACTTCTTTGAGCATCTTGAGGTCTCCTTTCAGGGTGAACTTGCTTGGGTATGTTGACAGTTCTTTTGAATGTCCTCCTGTAGACTGATTTCAGATTCTTTTAAGATCTCTTTAAATCCCATACCAGACTCCTAAGCTGCTACAGTCTTGTGTGTGTAATTTTAGCCATTTAAAATGGGAATATGTGTAAGGGTGTCCCAATTTACTCCTCACCAGAAATTTTGTTTAAACTGTATTTTCTTTTGTTTTATTGTCTTTTTATATTATTTGAATATCTGTCTGTGTATAGTAGAAAACACGGACAATGTTGCATAGTGTCATTGTTTCACATGACTGTAAATATGCAAAACATAAGGAAGGAGACCTCCAGAATGCATAGTTACAGAAAACATTTTTACAAGTCCTTTAGTGAGCCAAACATAAATAAACATAAAGAATCAGTCCCACCTCAGCAGGTCATCACCAGTTAGGTTCTTTCTCTTACTAAAAAGGGTCCGTAGCACATGGCGTCCCCTCACACCATCCAGACTGGTGTTGCCTATCAACTCCACCAGAGGAGAGAGCTGAGGAGAGAATAAACAAAATGCTGAAAATAATTAAAACAAGCTTCATTAATAATAACAAAGTAAACAAGGGAAACTACAGGAAACATCATAATATAGTTGGAGTTTCTAAGTGATGTTGAGATTGCAGCTAAAATACGCCTGAGTAGGAAGTGCATTAAAGGTGTCATAGTCTAAAGAACCAGAGGTAGAATGAAAGTAATGTGCAGATGTTCAAATTATTAATTTATTGTTTATTTTTACAGGTTTAGTTGAATTTAAATATATTGTAATATATTACGGATTGAAATAGACCGTATGCAACAAGACGTGATACTAATGATATGATTGGACTCGACATGAATCACCTGGATTTATTCTAAATTAATTTGGACCAAATTAGATATTTTTGGATATTACTTGGATGTAAAGTGCCTTTGGATTGTTTTATTTTGATTTGTTTTATGTGAATACATTTACCAGACCTAAACAGTACTGTAAAACAGCTTTGGCAAAACGATTACAGTAAAGCTAATTGGGGCCTTTCATTTAGAAATTTGCCAAACTGATAAAAACGTTTGAAAAATAAACTTCAAACGGCTCCAAAGAAAAACAAAACAACTTAAGTAATAATGTAAAAATCATGAAAAACTGTAAAAAAATAAAACAACTTACAAATATGCACATAAACAACAAAAATATAGAAAACTAAATAGGAAAACAGCAAGAAAAACAATAAAATAAATAAATAGAAAATTAATAGACTAATAACATAAAACTATAAGTAAAGGAAAAACAAATATAAAAATATTTAGATAAATAAATAGTAAGAAGGGAGCAATGAAGACCAAGACACATTATTATTAGATATAATAAAAATATAATATAGCGGATTAGAAAGAGACGCAGCACACATAAGTTTTCTTTGTTATTATTGGAAATTTATTTTAAAATACACAATATTTAGTGTTCTTCCTTTTGATTTTTGTTAAATATTCACTGACCTGTTGTGACGTCAACTGTTGAAAATGATGCACTGGTAGGTAAGGCAGGAGCGGGAGGATGGAGTTGAGAAAGTACGGGGGCCATGTGGCCACGTCACCCACCACATTCGACTGCAGCAGTCGTTTCGCAAAAGCTTTCTTCTGCAGCGACTTCATCTCTGAGCTGTGGTCACGAATGGCCATCAGCCTGAGGAGCAGCAACAGAAGGAGCGTTGGAGGAGGGAGTTGTCTTTAAATTAAACATGAACTCCTCTGCCGGTAACTCACACACTGTCGTTGACGATCAAAGAGGCTGGGAAGTTCATTATGTCGGAAACTGACATGAAGGGGATGAACTGAGAAAGGTCCACAAACAGCTCCGGGGTCACTCTGGGGAACTTGTGGATGAAAGCAGCTGTCATTGTTTCCATGGCCTGCAACTCTTGTTGAGAGGCCTGAAAGAGAGAATGACACACATGCATTAGGGTTTGTCCTTCTTTAAAGTAGCTCTGCAATAACCACAAATAAATAGCTACAAAACATCATAAAACAGTTTATAAACTCTTGATCTTTGTTCATCATGGACAGTTTTACTCATAACAACCAACGAGAACTGCTTTAACACAATGAACAATCTTGTAGAGCCAACCTGGCTGGTTTCAACTTGAAGCTGGTCCCAACTTTGATGCATGTGTGAGATAAATCTCTTCACAGCCTCTTTCTCAGCAGACATCACCAGAGAACGAATGCTGTCTTTTGGCATCTGGAGATACTCCTGGTGAAATAAAATTATAGCTTAGTGAGCCAATTTGTTCTGTAAAATGCTAATATAGCTGCAAAGAACAGTACCTGCAACAGAACCCGGAGAGCGGATGAGTTTCCATTTTGCTGGATGAGGTCCCAGAGGACAGGCTGAAGTCACAGCAGAAACAGGTTACTGACTGATTGTTTGTGGGGGAGACAGATAGAGAAAGTGAGCAAGTGGCTCTTACACTGAAGCAGCTCAGTAGGTCCTCCTTCACAGTGGCGTTCTGCTCTCTGCGCAGGAAAACTCCCACAGTGTGAACCACACTCATGGAGGCCTCTGGTTGCAAAGTGGACCAAGACGTGTTGTCAAGGAGGCTGGACAGGAGGATGGCCTGGCCCAAACCCTGTCTTGCCTCTTGTTCCCCTTCGTCAAGCCCTGAAGAGAGACCCACCACAAAGTCCAAGACACGCAGCACGTACCCCAGCGCCACCAAAAACCCTTCTTGCTCTCCAACATCCATCTCACACACACTCAGCTTGTGTACTAGATCAACCAGCATTGGGGCCGGCTCCACACACAGCTGGGAGGTGTCAAACTCGTACGGTGCTGGAAGCATGTCAAAAATCCTTTGCAGGAGGCACTTATTGTTTTCCTGCTGTGCACGCAGATCTGCACAGATGTCTGCAAACTGTGGTATCAGTCCTACCAGCTGCTGGTAGAGTGTAGAATTTAAACATATGTGTTCCCGCAGTCCCTGAGTCTGTCCACATAACTCCAGCAGGGTGAAGTTGGTGAAACTTTCCACAGTCCATTCCTTGTACTGACAGGGCTCCCTAAAGGTATCATCAAAGGTGGGGTTGTCTATCTTGGAGCAGTATGCTGCTGCCCAGCTTCCTTCTGGCAGGGACTGCTGGGAATCAGGGGACCTTCTGCCACACAGAGCTGAGATCAGGACCGAGTTGTTGGGAAGGAAGCAGTTTCTGAAAGCTTCGGCATTGAGTGACCTACTGCCCAGCTGAACCAGACAGTCCTCACTGAGTTCTGGACTCACTGTTGCATCTCCTGACAGCTGTGCACAAAGGTCATCAATGCTTGTCTGGTTAAAAAGATGATAGTCCTGCAATGCTGCAGCCTGCAAGCAGCAGCATGGAAGTTGGTTAACATTTGCAGTGCACATGAACACATTAGATCTCACCTTTAATCACTACCACCCAGGCGTTTTGAGATGTCATTGGCAACTCTGGTCTAATAAAACCTTTTAAACACCTGGTTATGCTGTTATTATCAAAGCCCGTATGACTGTCAATACCCTTAAAGTGAAGGATCTTCTTTTGCAAGAAGTTTAGAAAACATTTAAAGTAATCCATAAATTATCAATGATTAGTAAGTATTAATAGGAAACAATGAGTTTTCCTTTATAATTCAGACTTATATTTTCTTAAGTTTAAATAACACAAGTGGAAACCCTTGATTAGAGATGAATTTTCTCAGCAAGCCTTGTGCTCAAACTCTCAAACAAAGGTTTTCACTTCATTGATCCTTTACCTGCTGTGCTTTCTGCAGCCAGAAAGAAGAGTTGGCACACACCGTGTTGTTGAATTCATGGGCAAAGAATTCAGTGCAGACATGGACCCAAAAGAAGTCCTCCTCAGCAGCAGACAGGTACCAGGCTGCGTCCGAGCAAGCAGCATGCAGGTCGAGCCCTAAATTAATCGCAGCAGGGTTACCTGACCCGTTCTCCCCTTCAAACAGCTTGCAGTAGAGGAATACAGTGAAGTTAGAGACACCTGTCAACCCTGGGATGGACTCATTACACGCTGCCTCCAGAATTTCCGTGGAGGTGAAGAACTCCATCTCTTTCTGTTTGCTGTTACTCTCTGTGAACTGTCTGGGACCTGCAGCTGAGGGTTCAGGAGTTTGTTTCTGTTTGAAGGATCCCTGTGAAGACGGAGCCTTTTTTGAAGTGGACTGAGCTGGCAGTGGGTGTGACTGTGATTTCTCCTTCTGGGTGGAGGGGCAGGACAGAAACGGGAGTGAACTTGGGAGACCCTGAGAACTGACGCCCAAAGCCTGAGCGTTCCACATCACATTGTGTCTTATCCCCCTGCAAAGCCAGGAGCAGATTAGTTATTAAATTATGCACATTTCTTTGCTTGCAAAGCTATTTAAAAAACACTGTCAGACTGTACAAAAAAACACACTTACCACAAGATCAGCTGTCTTAAATTACCTTTAGAAAGAAAAATCAGAGGCAAATATTTAAAACTCGAAGTTAATACCAGCTGGAGACTCCTGCAGTGCACAACAATGACTGATGCTACATTTCAGTTCGGCTAACAATGGCCAAGATATAAGGTTACTGACATCAATGAAAGGATAAAGAGCTTAACTAAGCCAACAACAGAAGCTTTCACTGGACTGAATGATGATAAAGATTTTAAAGCAGTGTCAGTCGCTGTCGCGTTCTCTACTGGATCTTTCAGGTGAAACATGAGCCAGACTGAATAAGTTCTTAAAAAGGATCTAAATGATTAATACAGTGCCTTACACACTTATTGGAACACCTTGGTTAAGATGTTTAGAGAAGACCATAGCATAATCTCGCAATTCAACATTTGGATCAATCCAACTTTTAATTTTAGTGTATTTATTCATTCAGTGTTTTAAAAAAACTAATTTAAATACCAGTTTTTTAATAAAATCACCAAGGCTGGACCTATCGTAATTATCCAACTACCTTTTGCCAATAGGACAGGACTTGATCTTCTTCCATAACATTTTCCAAGCTTAGGGCATACAAAAAGAAAGATTTTTGACTCTACATCATCGAGAGTCCTGGGTTTGCCTCTCTCTTCTCTTGAAGTCATGCTACAGGTTTTCTGTGGAATTTAGGTCAGGGAGCTCAGATGACTATTGACGAAGGTTGGGTTTATGTCTGGTGAACCATTTCTATGTTGATTTGGCTGCATGCTTTTGATGTAACCCAGAGGAAAGACAGAGTTCTGAACCATTTTAATTTACAGGCTGAGGCCACCAGATTTTCATCTCAAATCTCCTGGTATTTCAAAGAGTTTATGATGTCATGCACTCTAGCAATGTTCCCAGGGACTTCGGAAGAGAAACAGGCCCACAGCATTACACATCCTCCACCATTCCTAACAGCGGGCAAGATGTGCTGTTCCACATAGTTATCCTTTGGTTCCCATCCACTCCCACCTGGAGTGTTTGTTACCTTAGTCTCCTCTGACCAAAGCACACCGTTCCAGTTAAGTCTTAGTAGAGTTTGGCAAACCCAAACATTTATGTTTGTGAACAGAAAAATCATTTTTCTAGCATCATTCCCATACAACATGCAGAAAACCTTATAGAGACTTGATGACCACAAAAGGCCACTTTAACAATAAGATCTGAAGATGTTTTTTTTTTTCAAAGTCCGTTACCATCTTCTTCACTGTGCATCATGGCAAAATAAACCTGGGTCCTCGTCCAGTGTTGTTTGTCACAGTTGCAGGTGTTTTAAAACTTGTATTTATTCTGCTGATATAGGCAAGTATAGGAGAGTAGTTATTTACTTTATTGCCATGGAAAGTCAGCAGAAAGTCATTGATTACTAATTAAAGGCCCCTCAGCATTTGGATCAACTTCAAAAAAGTATTAAAAAAAGTAAAACTTTAAAAAAATTAGTTCAGTTAAATTTATTTTAGTTTGGGATCAATAATTGTGGCAATAGTGATTTACGGAAAATAAATTGTCTATGATTTAATAATGATAATAATAATTTTTTAGGGCATTCTCAGAAGCCACATATCCAAATGCATGATTAATTCCACAACCAGCAGTGTTTGTTGTGTGAACTAATAACTGGAGCCTGATCTTAAAGTATAAAAAATCTTCACCATCTGATTCATTGACTGACTCTAAACATTTTGTGCGATCCCTGCCATGTCTGGCAGTTGGGTTAGTAATGTGAAGCACATTTTTTCTCATACTCACCCATGGAGCAGCGGCCCTGAAAGTTGGGTTGCGGCACTTCCACCAGGCTGCTCACATCATCGAGTAATGCCATGGTAACACGTGATACTTTCTTTCTCAGGTTACCATAGACAGAACTGCCCACCCTATGCAGAAGGCCTCGCCTCAACTCATCCAAACTCTGCACAAGAGCTAGGTTTTTCTGAGCCTGCTGCCCACCTCGATCTCCCCCGCCTGAACGAGACAAAGCCTGTAACAGGAAGCTTTGCATGGAGTCTGTCTCATCCTCTATGGTCATCATGTTTTCTGCAGATGCGTTTGCTAAAAAGCCCTCCTGTCTAATAGCTTCAGGGGGCAGACTGAAGGGCTTAAAACGTCCAAATACATTTGGGCCCTTGCTGTATCCTGCAGGTTCCCCTGCTGGGTGTAAACTGACCACAGGTTTCCAGTTGAGTGTTTCCAGGAATTGCAGCAGCTGCTGGAGCCAGCTAACACTAAAGGTGCAATCACTACGACCTTTGAGAGCACAGATGAAGCCTTGCAGACCTGCACTGGCCTGGCCATAAGTTCCACTGATAAGAGCCTGAAGTGTAGCTTCTAGCACAGCTGTCACCGTCCTCCAGTTCTGTGATAAGTAAGTCAAGATTGGTTTATGGGGCTGACGCTCTGACAGAGTGATGAGACTCTGCAGGAGCCCCAGCAGCCAGTCCCAGTGTGGACTTCCTCTCAAGGACAAAAACCAGTCCTGCACTTTAACGCTGGGTCTGGGTGGTACACGGCCGTTCCACTGGTTCAGGGCTGCGTTGCCTTCAGACTGGAGAAAGAAATGCAGCACCTTCTCCCAGAGCTGTTCCTCATCTTGCTCTGCGGGCACATCCTCCAGCTCAGCACCCATCTCTTGCAGATACAGAGAAATGTTGTAGAGGAATCCAGAGAGACGGTGTCTGTCTATTGGCTTGTTTAATGAAGGCAGATTTTTGCTGGGAAAAAGGGTTTTTAAGCCCCCCATAATACTTCTAACCCAAGAAGGCAAAGACTGGTCCTTGTTTGCTTCAGGTGGGGGTTTCAACCCTGCTTCTTTATTCCATTTTGAGATGATTTCCTTCAGAAGATCATCTTTGTGGTCCACTTTATCACCTCCTAAAACAGAGATAAAAGGAGACAGCTGGAGCTAGCCCAGAAATACGCACAGAGCAACAAACATACTGACACAGCGTCATTCCCACCTGTCCTCTTGGGGGTCCCCTGTCCAAGCAAAACAGCACAAACTATGATGCTTGTGAACATAGAAGCGGCCATTCCCGACCCTTTCTTCACCATCGTCATCTCATGTCAGCCTGTGCAGCGAACAGCTGGTGTCACATTTTTCTTTTAAGGTTTTTTTTTCCTTGTTGATTCTTCAAAAGCTTTGTTCAACTAGCCTTCAGTTTTGTTTTACATATATATTTAAAGCAATATGAATAAGCATTACAGCAGTGAGAAGATATTAAAGCTTAATGACTGGCTTGCATAGCACCTTGCCACTGACACAGCAGGCTTCCAGGTAACCATAGTGTGAAGAAACTATACAAACTACGATCTGAAAGGGTCCAAAACCTTGCATAGAAATCTGATAACCTAATGCTCATTCCTGTTTAGAAATATTGAGATTTGGTATGAAACATTTTAAATACATGCAATTATTTTTCATTAATATATAAAGAAAGAAAGCAAATAAAAAGACATTTGAACTCACCAGCAGCTCTAATCCATTTTTTTCTTTAAGTGTTTTCCGGCATGTTTTTAAACTTATTGTACCCATCCCATGGCGCGCTGCCCTCTTCCTGAGTGGGTCTCTATTTCACTATCGCTCAGACTTTCTCTACCTTTCACTCGCTCTCTGGCACCCCTCCCACCAGTGACCACTGCTGCTCTGTATTTTAGATGTTTGAGGTTGCGCGGCTGTTTATTTGAGGCCTCAAATGTAAGATTTTTTTGCTTTTAAAACAACATTTTACAGATGAAAGCTCAGACTAACGTATGTATAGCCCCTAATACTGCTTAGAAGCAGTTTATTCGACTGTTCTCGATATTCTGTTGCGTTGTGATGTTACAGGAAGGTCACAGCTCTCAGCTCTGTGTGTAAACAAGGTGAAAATCTGGATCATATTAATCACACCCAGGGTATCTATCCTGTTCTCAAACTGTCCAGTGTCTCCCGCTGACTGATCCCCTATTGAGCTGGGACTCATCTCGTGACACTGGGTTTGCTAGGGGTGTCGTGTTACAGAAGGGGCCTGGTCAGCAGGACTGTGCGGCCTGTCACTGTTTAGACTCTTCTGTACCTCAGTCAGACAGACGTACAATTGAGCCTTGTGCAGGGGCACAGGAGCAGGCTCCCCAGAGTCAAAGCACTGTCTGCGGGCTCTGAAACCCAAGAGGGCTGGGTGAAAGGACCACCATCCCCCTCCACCTGCTTTAGCTCTGTGATACTGCGGCCTGTGCAGGGACAATAACTTCCTCCTATATTATTGATGCTACAGGGAACAGCAATCACTCAGTGCGGCTGGTCTCGATTCACCACAGGAATAGTCAATGAGAAATTGGATCCGCCCTATACCTTCCTCCTCTCTCTGCTGGAAACTCTGCCGTGGCAGTGTGGAAATCAGCTGGTGAAAAGATTTCTTCTGCTTTTGTCACACTTAAAATTTTCAGATCCATAACAAACAAGTTTGAATATCACACAAAGATAACCAGAATAAGTACACAAAGCAGTTTTCAAACAATAATTTAATTTATTAAAGGAAACCAATCAATCCAAACCACCCTTACCATTTATAAAGAAGTCATTTCTTCCCAAAACGTAATAACTGGTTGTGCCATTTTTTGGTAAATGTGACTCAGCAGTAGTTTTCACCTTGGAAGTCTCTCATGGAGGCAATTTCAGCAAAGGCTCGTTCTTATTATTGAATCATGGAGAGTAGCCCTAACTGAAGCAAGGGAGCCCTGCGGTGCTTTAGATGTCTTTCTGACAAAAAAAGCACAACCAGAAGAAATCTATTAAGGGGCAAATTCCTTTTCACAATAAACATAACAAATAAAAATACCTCATTAGTTAAGACTTGTTGAATTTCTGTGTTAGCTGTTATAACTGATCACTGTAACAGATTAGTTTTCATCTTTTTAAAAAGACAGGAGCTCAAATCTTTCTCAAATCGTTTCTAGTTTCATGAGGTTTTGACACTTGATCCCATAAATGCTGTACAGCAGCAGCAGGTCTGAGATTTCTCATGTCAGAAAACAAAATCTGAAACGAGTTTCACTGCTCTATTGTATTTCATTAAAATCTTATCTCAAATGTATGGGATGTGGGTAAAAAAAAGTACATTTCAACTTTTGCAAAAGCAGCTTTATTATATCAACTCAAAAATTCTCACAAATACACCAACACTCAACAGAACATTAGTCTCCACAAACTATTTAGCAAAACATTAAATATTACAAGGACTTAAAAGAAATTCTTATACTTGTACATAACTCAATTATATATTCCATCAGTTGATAACATTTCTTTTAAGACAGCCTTTTAGATACAGCATGACGAGTCTACAGACATATTCAATAAATTACAACATGCGTTCTGATGAGGCCCATTTGTCAGATTTAATGAACCCTGTATAAAAACAACCTTTAAGCAGGTATTAAACATACATTTTATTAAGACCACATTTCTGTATTAAAATGCTTTATTTTATTGGCCTGATGTAAATGTCATGTTATTAGTTGTAAATGGAAAATCATCATAATTAACAGAAATAAAGGCTTGTAAAAATCAGTGTTGGTGTCATGATTCGCCTGATAGAATCTCGTTTATTCTTCTCCCTCAGTTCACTCAGCCCTCATTGTTCTCCGCTGTTTTTCACCTGCTTACTTTCACTTGTTCTCCATGCCGCTTCTGCTCACTCTCCCCTGCATAAGCTGCCTGGTTGTTCTCCGCTCATTTGCTGGATTCAACTGCTTAACTTGGATTTTATTTATTAATGAACATGCAAAGTTGGAGCATGTGATTCCTTTGCCACAATCTGTGCTGTGCTTTCCAAAAAAATCCTTCTCTCACTTAAGAGCTCTTCGTGTTGCCTTCAGCTGTATGGCACGGCGAGCCTGCAGTACACACATTTGTCTACATAAGTGAAGAACTTCCATGTTTTGTTTGTAATGTACTGATAAAAATCAAAACACAAGTAAAAAGATATTCCATGTTTCATACAACAGCTTGAACAATGCACGGCTTTCATTTTCCCAGGTAAACGAGTGACTGACCTGGGAAATCTGACATCTTTTATGCTCTAGATTCTTGATGGCAGAATTTCTGGCCTCCAGATCTTTCTATAAGCAAATTTGTTGTGGTTATGCTCCTAAATATATTCACAGAGAACTCAAAAGGGTGACCACAAAGGTGAAACTCTACAAGAGTACCTCGACTTTGAAAGTGAGCTCAGCAACAGCGGTTTGGTCCACGTTGGGGGCTGAGAGCACGGAGTAAAGCTGAGCCTGGATCTTCTCCAGATGGTCTGTCAGAGCCTGCAGCTCATCCTCCAGAGGCCTGAGCGACAGATCGGCTTGTTTCTGTGCACTACAAATTTTCTGAGGGACGGACGAACGCAGTTCATCCATCTCGATCTGAAGCTACACAAAGATTAAAATGAGCCTAAGTCATTTGAATGCTGTTTACAATTGGACAGCAAAATCTTAAAAAGCTTTACCTTACTGAATTGCTGTTCTAATTCATCATGGTCTTTCTTCAAGTCTTTCTGTGCCTTTTTATTAAGATTACTGATAGGACGCTGTCAAAAACATTGTAACAAATTATACTTAAAAAATCATTAAAGTGACACTCATAGCAGCAACACTTAACATGCAAATAATAAAATATTTACAAAAAGCATCAACATAACCTTTGTCTGGGAGAAAAATGTTGCTCTTTTTTCAAGACGGCTAAGTTCACCCGTGGCTTCTGCAACAAGCTTAGCTAATCGGTTATTTTCCTTCAAAATTGCATCCAAGGCCTCTTTCATCTTTTCCAGTTTCTTCCTCTTTTTAGAACTGATGTCCTAGGATGACAAAAACAGAAATGTGGGGAAAAATACAGAAAATACCAGACAAAAGGGACACGTAAAGGTTAAACACAACTGAGCAATATAAAAATAAACAATCATTAAGTAATAAAACGTATAAGTTACAAAGTCCGATTTTTTCTTTAATCGTTATTGAATGAAAGCATTACATTAAATCAAAAGCAAAAAAATCTATTTTATTCAGTTCATTGACACTGAAAAATGGTTCATCAGTGAGCCGCTGTTGACCTGATTGAAGCAACAAAGATCAGTCTGCTCGCAGTTGTATTTCTACACACATACCATAAGAACTTTTTTCTGTTTTGCATGGTCTTGTTCGATCCTACTTTGAAATTCCTTTGCGTCACTTAAGGCTATCTTGAAGTCTTCTTTAAGATCGCCGATGTGGCTCTTCCAGTGCAGCTCATTCTCACAGATCACACTTTTCATCGTGTTGTCCTGTTCTTTTTGCAGCTGTTGTATCTCTGCCTTATTTTTGGCGGCAGTTTCTAATTAAACAGGGACCAAAAATGTAGCTCAGTAAATTGCTGAAATGATGAGATGCAGAATTTTGCAGTAAATTAGTTGCTCACCTGCCAGCACCCTCTCCCATTTGTCCTTAGCTGCAGCCATGTTTTCTTCGTTTTTCTGTTTGAGGAAAAACAAAGCACTCCAGTGCATTAAACCAAGGTACTGTATGTGACAACTGTAAATGAGTAAAGCATGCAGCAGCACTGGTGTGGTTTAAAGTCATTCTCTGTAGTACGAACCAGCATAAGTTGTCTGAAAACGTCTTTATTGTTAAACTCCTGGATGTCAGCCAGGATGGTCAGCTTTTTCTCATACAGCTCTGCCTCCAGTTCATGTTGCTTTTTCTGATGCACCTCAATCGAGGTTAAAAGATCTGCTTTCAGCTCAGCAATTGTGTTCTGGTGTTCACACAAGACGTGCTTCATCTTCTGTTTAAAGACCTGGAAGGAAAAATAGTAAATGACCCTATACAAAATAGAAAATGTATCAATGTGTTACATTTGAAATGTACTATAAATTATGTGGGATAAAAAATACCTTCTTAGGCAGCTGTGATTCTAAATGCAGATTAAGCACTTTTATATAATACAGAATGAAAAAACTTCTTTTCAACCAGGACATTGTTTTCAGTTACAAATTACCATCAGAGGGAAGAAAATTTCCTCTTTTCACCACATTGCTCGACAGAAACCATATTTGGTTTCGGTTTCTTATGCGACCATATTTACTGATCTCTGAACCTGGAACTGTCTTGTATATTTGTGTTGCATTCTCAAAATCCTGTTAGCAAACAGTTAGCTAAAATGTATAAAGGAAATCTTTATACAATATATTTTTATCACAGTTGAGACATACAGTACTCTATATAAAGGATGGGTTGAGTTTTAAATGTAAATATTAAAACAATTCACATTACTGTCAAATAAGCAGTTATCATCTAATAGGAATTAGAAAGCGTTATATGTTAGTCACAATACACAAATAATTCTAATTGTAAAGATAAGCAACTTAATAAAGTGAAGCGCACACTAAGGATATGAGATTCATTAGTGAGGCAGGATACTAGGAAATCATGGGATTGCATAATTAATGTTGGATATTGTGATGACAACATCAGTAGTAATTAATCCAGTTTCCCCATGCCTCCCTTTCTAATTGATCAAATCTAAAGAAATACTACAAATGTACTGATCGGGCCTTTTCTGTCCAATAACAATTTCTGGTTTTCCTTGAGGCCGGATCTGCCAATTCCAATTTAGATCAAATCAGATTCTTTCTAAGATCTAAAACATACAAAAAAGAGAAAATGTGTACTCCAGGCTCCTTCATAGATGTAGGTTTTCAACCTAGCAGAAAATGAAGGAATTACAAAATTATTTCCAATAATGACTCAACACATGTTTCTAGAATTACAAAATGTGTGTGAAAGTGCTTGCTGCTGCTTGATGCTATTAAAGACCAAAAAATGGTGGGAGTTCTTCATTCAAACAGGAGGTAGGAGAAAAGTCAGATTTATCCTTATTTAATCTTCCTATCGCCAATCAGAGTAGATCAAGGGAAAACTGTCAGGTTTTGATCTCTGGCCGATTGATTCATCCATCTCCAGTCTTTATGGCGCTTCCAACATTATCATTGAGCTTCAGCCTCTTAAGCATTATCATCTGTATTAGTTTGACCATCTACTGCAGTGGAACTCAATAATATATGACTCCTATGCAAAGCTATTGTAAAGCACTTGGAATAAAGTAACCAATAAATATTGGCTTCCAGTTATAATAATGTAATTGTACTTCCCAACACAGTTAGGTACATTACACACAGGTGATTTTTTACCTTTGTCGGAAAACATTTTTCGTCTTTATGGACGAACTCAGACTAAATCCAGCCCTATGTGTGACTGTGCAGCTGCAGCATCTGAGCATTAAGGTTACCTTTATCTCTAGCTGGTGATGCGACTCGTCGTCTTCTATGGCCTTCTCCACGTTTTTAAGTTCAGCCTTAACTACCTCTAGTTTTCTGTCAGTAACTTCGCGAAATGAATTAATCTTATCTCTCTCCAGCTGGAAGTAGTTCCTCTCCTCTCTCTCTCTTTCCAGCTCTTCACAAAGTCTCACAATGTGCTCTTCCATCTGAAAAACAGAATTTTTTGTGTAAAGAATCCAAACCAAGAGGTTTACACCGACAGACAGAAAGAGTCATTATGTACTAAACAAAAGTGAAACAGAAGGTAAGCCCCCAAAAAAACAAAAATTATTCTTATGACCACAAACATTAGGTATTTTATTGTATTTTTTTGTTACAAACCAACACAAAATAGTGCAAAACTGTAAAATAGGAAAAAGTGAAACATGGTTTTTAAAGTTTATTACAAATAAAACATCAAAGGTGAGGCATGAATATGTATTTACCCCTTTTAACTCATTTACACCTAAAAATAAAGCTTTTGCGAGCAATTGCATACAAAAGTAACCTAGTTCGAAATTACATGTGTGTAATTTCATCTTAAAACAAAGGTAAAGATGTCATTAGTGAAAACACAGCATTATGAAGAGCATGAAACACTCCAGACAGACCAGGAATAAAGTTGTAGAGAATTTTAAAGCAGGGTTAGGGTATAAAATAACATTGCAAATCTTTAAAGATCTCACAGTGACCTGTTTAATCCATCATCCAAAAAGGGGAAGAGTATGAAGCAGCCAAGAGGCCCATGGCAACTCAGGGGGAACTGCAGAGATCTACAGCTCAGGTGGGTTCATTTATTGACAGGACAATTCTACATTTTATACTTAATAAATCTGGCCTTTAGGGAGGAGTGGCAATATTGTTGAATTATCGAAAGAAAGCCAAAGAATCACCCTTTGCTGTTTACCACGAGCCACGAAGAGGATAAAGTAAATGAGTGGAAGAAGGTGGTGGTAGCATCATGAAACCTCTATTCCGTAGGGACAGAGGAGAAACTGTTGAAGGGAAGAGTAGTGCTGCCAGATGCAAGCTAACTAGTGTGATCTCCCCCCTCCAGCAAGACGAGGATCCAAGTTTGTGATTGTTATAGAACAAAATGTGAAAACAGTTCAAAAGGGTTGTGACTCATTTTGCAAGTAGTTATGTGTAAAAGCATAGGATTTAAAGAGTGAGAGCTTTCATTTTAGCATAAAGGAGACAGACAGATGTTAACAACCTATACTTTGAAATGTAACCTGCTCTCTGGACATCTCCTCCTTGGTGAGACCATTTATCAGAGTAGGGGTCCTTGCAGTTTCCGGCTTTTTACTTGTCTCTTTCTTTTTGGGCGGCTGGAAAACAAAAGGTGAGTGAAGTAAAGTCCAACTTTTCCAACTCCGTTGTTACGTTAAAGGTTAACGTTCATTATCTTAACACCAAGCTTTGTCAGAGAAAGCCGTTGCTGTTTCCAACAATTTACAAACACATAAACGCCAGGTAAAGTAATCAGCAGATTCTTAATAACAAATTGTTTACCATAATTCGCGCGGAGTTGATAATGATGACGGAAAAGTGCTTTCTGGATTATTTTCAACGATAAAACAACAGCAAGTCGGCAGTTATAGCTCCAACGGGCTAAACTAACGTTTCTATAGTAACAACGCAGGGAGGGCGGAAGTAGCCAGTACTTGCGTAATTTATGCGGTACGCGAGTATTTCTGACGCTTCTGCATAGCTTTTAGCTTTTGTTCATGTTTCGTCTATGTAGTGATTAAAACCGCGCCTTGTGGGAGATAAGTGGCTATAAAATTGCTACGTTTACATTTGCTTTGCTGACCAACTAACGGTGATAGACATTTTAAATGAAGCGTATGGGTAGGCTACAGCCTCATGACGATGGATCAAAAATAGTGGATTTTCGTCGATATTATGATGCACAGAGACAGAGAAATGTTTAATGTGTCGTTCAAAATTTTTTTTTTCTTTTATTGAAATAGTTATTGCATTTCTTCAGTTTACGGTCCCGATCCTTTTGTTTCCAGATTTTTTTTTGTCTGATTGCCCTAAAACCACAATTTGTGGAAATGTACTGCGTGTCAAAATGTAATAAATTAAAAGAAAATCAGTAAATATTTCCTCCGATTTTACATTATTAAACTGAATTGGTAATAAACACATAAATACATGTATTCCTAGTTATTTGTGTCAATTTATTGGACTTAAATAATTTTTAAGTTTATAGCCTAAAATCAGTAATTTTATTACCATCATATAGAATTATTTTAATATGTTTCATGGTTCCTGTGCTGATATTACCACAACACCGTTTAAATGACTGTGGTTCCCAGAGCCTCATGCCTGATAGGTTAACCTGGCTGCACATCAAGTCTACCATAATATTGACAGTAGCAGTGTCAGCACTGCACTTGGCTTTGATGAGTAATGCTGACAGAATAAATTCATGATGTACTGCAGCATACATGAAATAACTAGTGAGATAGTGATTATGCATTTTATTAATATTTTTGATAATGACTATTATTTATATACTTAATAAATTATGTTGATGTTTCCAACCAGTTAATATTTGTCACATTTAATTAATCATTTGTTGATATAGCCATTTATTGAATTCTGGCACTTTTAAACCTCCATAATTCTGAAGTCTTTGAACATGCATATATCCCAGCTGAGTGACACTCCTATCAGTTAGTTTTGATGGTAAAAGACAGATGTTAAGCTTTTAATGTAACTGTTTAAGAAGCTCCACAGTGTATGCTGCTTGTAATTTAAACCAGCACAAACACGGCTTTATTGAATGCACTCTGTAATTCAAACCATTCTGTTGATGATGTGAAGGTTCATTTCTGTTGAGACTGTCGGAGCTCTGATGCTTCTGCAGCATAATGCACACTGCAGAAATCTGTTTCAGTGCAAGCTTTTAAAACTGATTTAAGACAGTTTCTGAAATTCAACCTTTATTTTTGTTAAAAACACAATTATATAAAAAACATACATTACAAAAACATTACTTATGAAGAAATACAGGAGTTGATGGCCAAAAACTGTACAAACTGATATCAAACAGGACACTCTCATCCAGATTTTAGTGATCTTTACACCTTAGATGGGGATGTAGACAGCTGGATGACTGGAGTGAACCCTGAGACACAAGTAAATGTGATTAGCACAAAGATCAAAATCTAAACAACACAGACATAAAGAAAGACTACAGTGCAATTACCTTTTGAGGGTATTAACTGGGTGATCAGATCTGCATTTATTCCTTCTACAAAAGAGAAACAGGATGTTAAATTATAGTGAACCAGAATAACTTTAATCAATAAATCTTCAGTATGGAAGCAGCAGGGCCTACCTTTGGATGTATCTTTGTGATTCTGTAGTTCTTTTGAAATATTTTGACCTGAAAACAAAAACATGTTTATGTAAAGCAGAATTTGGTGGAGATGATGCATGGTTATCAAAACTTTTTAACAAATGCAAATCTCTCCTTTACTTTGATAGCCCTATATAAATCCTAGGTTAAATAACTGCTTTCTGAGGTCAGGTATTGGTAAATAAAGGTCACTTGTGTGTAGTTTAATCTCAGCATAAATCTAGCTGGTCTGTGAAGGTGTCAGAGACATTAGCAAACAAACAGCATCGTAAAGACCAAGGAACACTGCAGACAGTTTACTGATAAAGCTGTGGAGAAGTCTAAAGCAGGATTAGGTTAGAAAACACTATTCCAAGCTTTAAATATCTCAAAATGCTCTATTAAAACCAGCATTAAAAAATAGAATACACTATGTAGCAACTGCCAACATACCAAAGACATGGCCATCCACCTACACTGAAAGGATGGAACCACAGTTTAAAGAAATTATTTGGATGTCCTGTTTGCAGTTTGCCACAAGCCATGTAAGTGACACAGGAAGCTGGTCTGGTCAGATCGCCTACATGTAAAATGCTACAGTATATGAGTGGAGGAAAATTAACAATGTATATCATCCTCAATACACCATCACCACTGTAAAAGGTGGGGGTAGTATCGTCATGCCATGGGGATGCTGTTCTTCTGCAGAGTCATGGGAAGATGACTGGAGGTAAATACAGGGCAGTGCTAAACGAAAGCCTGTTAGAGGCTACAAAAGACTTGGGGCTGGGGCTGCAGTTCAGGTGACTTCATCCTCCTTCCAGGAGGATGAAGTCACCTCATATGCCTAAATGGCCCAGTCAAAGTCCCAAACTGAATCCAAATGGCAATCTTAAAAATTGCTGTACACTGATGCTTTCCTTTAAGTTTAACTGAGCTTGAGCCATTTTGCAAAGAAGAATTGGGAAAAATGTCAGTCCTAACATGTGCAAAACAGTTAGAGAAGAAATGGATTTGTAATTGCAGTTAAAGGTGGTTCTATGAAGTAAAGCAAAAACAGAGTTTTTTATATTTCTATTTATAAAATAGCTCAAACCATGTTTCTATGGCAATGCACTGCTTTGTGTTGATCTGTTAAAAAAATGCCTATGACATACAGTGAAGTTTTAGCTAGTGACCAAATATGAAATGTTTCCAGGTGAATGAGTACTTTTGCAAGGCAGTATTAATACTCACAAGCAAACTCATCTGTTTTGTTGGGGTTAGCGTTTAGAAAAGATGGTTCTTGAAGTGGCTGCACGTCCTGCTCAGCTTCCCAGTCAGATTTAGTGCTTTTTGTGATCAAAGCCGAGCCCTCATACAATCTATCATTGTTTTCTTTATTTTCTGACACAGACATGGCTGACTTGGCACACTGCAAGATTTCTTCAGGCGGTGGGACTGGAAGTACAACGGGAGCAGAGTTGACAGTTCTCTTGTTAAGAAGTACGACATCAATAGGCCCTCTGATGCTTTTCAGATAGATCTGATACTTTGCCGGGCAGTTCTGGACCTGCAGGACAATACATCCACACTGCATTATCTCATCTGAATGAAGGCACCAAGGACAGAGGAAGCATTAAGGACTCCTAATGAAGCAGAACTTACAGCTTTGGGAATGGGAACATCTAGCTGGGTGCCTGGTGGTGCTTGCACTGCCAAAAGAATGTGACCTGAAGGGAAATCAGATAATTATGATGACTTTTATTCAATTTCAAGCCATAAAAAAAACTGTTTAGTTTTTCAGAGCGCATAATTATCTTGCTATACATTTTCTAGTACTTTAGAATATATGCCAAAATCAGTGGAGCTTTTTAAGGATTCAATTTGTTATAACCTTGAATTTAGATTAACTTCTGCAACTTAAGAGCAATCGAGTTGTAGAAAAGCATAAAAAGGCTGGAGTTGGGTATATGGTATATTGGTATATTAAAAAAAAAAAAAAAAGACCTGCCTTTGAATCTTTGCGGCCTCAAAAGTTGAATCCAAGAGATACAACGTCCTAAATATCTTTTCGGTTTTTGCTTAGGCTACATCTTGCAAAAGCAATCTGTTGTTTCTAATCCTTGCACACTCCAATACAGAGGTGTCAGGCTGCCGCGTAGAAAAGCGTAGGCTAATTAACTCCAGCAGCATACAACAAAATAGTGTTGCCCCTCCCCTAACTGTTGCTGCACACTGGACATCAGCTGAGTGACAGAAAGTTATCACACTTTCTTTGGATTACTGCTGTGAATATAGAGTGTAAATCTCACACTTTTGTACTTCAAATCATGTTTCATCTTATTGTAACTTATTGTATGTTTTAATATAACTCTTATTTATAATGTGCATACTGTGTTACCTTACAAATGATGATATTTGTCTTGCATAACTTCATAATACTGTCATGTACTGAGAAAAATATTTCCCTAGAAACCCTTTTGAAACCCTTTTAAAAAAAGAGCCATGAAAAAAGTCTCACCACTGAAGCAGTTGCAGATATCTTCATAGGTCACATAGGTCAGAGTTGATGGGTGTTAAGAAATATCGAGGAGAGATATAGTTCAGCATAAGTGCAACATAGAAATAAAACACATAATTAGTCTGAATCTGATCACTGCGCTATCAAAGGTTTTAGCATCTTGTAAAAAAATTTAAACAAAATTTAAACTACTATATCCCCGAAGCAGCGAATATGGTCTAAATTTAAAAGCAAATCATCATGTTTATGCATAAACTGCTATAAAAAGGGTATTTCTTGCAGTCTTCAGTTTGGCTCCTGATGCTCTCTTCAGCCAAGATCCTCTGCTGGTCCAGCATAAATTCCTTGCACCTCAAGTCCTCCAGCTCAGACTTCAGCTTTATGAGTCTTTTTTCATGAGGTGTACCTCTTGTAAATAAAAAAAAGCACATGAGTAAATATCTTAGATTCTGTTCTGCTCTGCCATCCAACCCCCCTAACACAGGGATAAAAACAAACAAGAGGTAAAAACTTACACCCATTTTACATGGCACTTGGATATTTTCACAATAAGACCGATGCCCTCCAGCACATTTGTGATATCGTAGATCCGTCTTATCTGTTTAACAGCCAGAGCCCTGAATGCCTGTGAATGGAAGAAACTGTACATTAAAGATTCTTTTCCAGCTACATGTAGCAAAAAGCTTTTGAGCAGGGGATTCCCACACATTTTGACGTGGGCACCTTTCCAAATTTCTAGGTCCTTTATGGTCATTTTATAAAGTCCGATATACGTTCATGGCAAATACTTCTACAATGGGCAAACTTTAAATATGGAACTATAGTTAAAGTTGCTACTGGTACTGTAGAATTACAGACCCATCTCAAATCTCCCATTTATCAGTAAGGTTATTGAAAAAGCTGTGTTTCAACAGTTAAATACCTTCTAAAAAATGACCAGCCGCTTTGACACCTTCCAGTCAGGTTTACGTGGTCACCACAGTACCAAGACAGCCCTTGTGAAGATGTTCAGTGACATAAATGCAGACTGGAAGAACCACAGTGCTGGTATTATTGGACCTCAGCGCAGCATTTGACACTGGAGAACTGGTTCGGTCTTTCTGGTAAAGCACTTGGATGGCTTGAGTCTTACTTGAAGAACAGGGACTTTTTTTGTGTCAATATTTAACATCAGAGTTGACAAAAACCGCATGTGGGGTTCCCAAAGGTTCCATCCTGGGACTCATCCTATTCAATGTCAACATGCTCCCCCTAGTTTCAATCATAACAAACAACAAGTTACCATAACTATGCAGATGACACACAGCTCTACATTACAGTGTCACAAGGGGACTATGAACTTATTCAAGCGTTAGGTAGATGCATAAAACAAATCAATGGGGGGATGTGCCATAATTTTCTTCAGCTGAATAAAAACAAAAACTGTAGTCATTGCTTTTGGACCAAAGGAGTGGTCAAGTTACTACAGCTAGAAACCACAGATCAGGCCCGAAATCTGGGTGTAGTGATGGACTTAGACCTAAACCTTCAGAGGCACATAAAGACAATCACTAAGTTGGCCTTCTATTACCTGAAGAATGTTTCCAGGATTAAAAGACTAATATCCTAGCAGGATCTTGAAAAAACTCATCCATGTACTTATCTTCAGTTAAATTGATTACTGCAACAGTGTTTTCTCAGGTCTACCTAGCTGCAGGTGATCCAGAACGCTGTTGCCCGCACCCTCACTAAAACTAAGAAAGTAGAGCACATCACCTGAGTTTTATAGTCCTCAAACTGACTCCCTGTATCTACGAGAATAGACTTTAAATACTTCTGTCAGTTTGTAAGTCACTGAATGGCTTAGCACCAAAACACCTGAAAGATTTATTGCTGTTGTATGAACCAGACCACTCAGGTCCTGAGGTTCAAGTCCACTCTGGATCCCCAGAACCAAACGTGGAATAGCAGAATTCAGTTCTTATGCTCCACTAATCTGGAAAAAAAAAAATCCAGAAAACTGCAAAAATGCATTAGTAAAAGTTTCTACTGGGGATAAAGGTTGATTTGGATTTTGTGACAGAGAGAAGAGTAAGAAGCAGTTCACTCGACAGACCATGGCTGAGCTGGGCTCTCCTGGGAGAAGTTAGGAGGAAGGTACAGGGCACCAGGATGTCTCTGACTCTTGGTCCAAATATGGAACAGTTCTAAAAGGGAATATTCCCCCATTATCGAGACCCATAATGAGTTGCCTCCTCCCCAGGGAGAAACGTTTGATTTTATGTTGTGAAAATATTGGCCTAAAAGCATCAAGTGCATTCATTGATTCATTGATATTAATTGATTTTTTATGGGGGGTTTGTCACTGCAATGTACTTTTTTCATCATGTAAAGCAAATGGTCTTCCTGCTGAAATGTGCTATATAAATAAACTTGCCTTGCCTTAGAAATCACTAACCTTGTTTAATTAAATTTACGAGGATGTAAACGTTTAGACTTGGCCTTAAATTGCAAGTTATATATTACATATACAAGACTAGTAAGCTAATTTAGAGAAAAGTAAAGTAAGTTAAATAGGACTTTCAACACAGATTCTGCTTAAACGTGGGGCGTGTCGCGTTCAATGTTCAACGTACGTGTCTGAGGTCCAGCTCTCCGTGCTCGGACTCCTGCAGCAGCCTAACAAACCTCTTGGTCAGTAGGTTCAGGCTCCTGGACATCCTCTGTAATCTGGGCTTTAGCATAGGACCGAGGATCTCTCCTTCTGGACTTTCCTCAGAATCCATCCTGCTGCACAGAACTATAAAACAAACAGCAGGAGGAACCTCCTGCGATTTGAATTAGCGGCACGGCGCCAACAGCCGGAAGACTTTTCTTCAAAATAAAATCTCGTTCGGGTTTCCTGTGTATTCTCTTTGAAATTGTTTAGTGATGTTACTGATAAACCTCTAGAAATAAAACATTATAAAGAAAACAGAATTATACACGTATTGACTGTTCCCTGATTACTAGAATCTACGTAGTTCCGAGCAAAACTTTTTTTTGCATAAGCAGCTACCGGAAGGACTGCCTTACAGACGCAAAACGTCACGGCTATTAATGACAGACACCAGTTTTAATGACGGACATTAATGATATAAATTCGTTAGTGAATGTTGTCGAGGTTTGATATGTGATGTAAAGTTTGTGTTTAAATTATGTGCTTTGCGATAGTGCCACGTTTTGCGGTACGTAATTTCCTGCTGCCTTCAAAATAAAAGCCTAACATATATTTATAAAAGACAAGAATGACCCAGCCGAGTAAATACAAAATGCAGTTTTCGAATGATGATTTGATTTATTAAGCAGGGAATTAGTGTACTTCATACTAGCTAGGTAATTAATTCAGGATTTAACAAGGGTTGGTTGGGGGTGATTACCTTTTCCACAAAGTGTCAGGTTGATTTGGATAGCCAGTCAGTCATTTTCTACCGCTTATTCCATAGTGGGTCACGGGGGAGCTGGTGCCTATCTCCAGCAGTCTATGGGCGGGAGGCGGGGTACACCCTGGACAGGTCGCCAGTCCATCACAGGGCAACACACAAAAAACCATGCACACACTCATTCATACACCTAAGGGCAATTTAGAGTGACCAATTAACCTAACAGGCATGTCTTTGGACTGTGGGAGGAAGCCGGAGTACCCGGTGAGAACCCACGCATGCACGGGGAGAACATGCAAACTCCATGCATAAAAACCCCCGGGAATCAAACCCAGGACCGTCTTGCTGCAAGGCAACAGTGCTACCAACTGCGCCACCGTGCAGCCCGTGCTATCCAGGTTGATTTGGATAGCTTTTTTTCTTAATAACTGAAATTATAATTTGGAAACTATTTTGTATTTATATGGGATACCTTTCATTTCTCATTTTTTCAATAGTAGAGAAATCTGTGACTAAAGTAATAAAGTATTTTGTGCGAAGGGGTGCCACTCCAGTAACATAAACTGTTCCCAATTAGATTGCAGTAAAATTCATTTTTAACTCTGATATAAATAGTGCTAAACAGAATATCAAACATTAAAACAAGTATTTCAGTTATTTATTTATTCATGGCATGTCGTCACTTTTGAATTGACAAAATCCATTGTCAGGTTTTGGAACCAGAGCCGCAAAAGATAAGACAAACTAAAACTGGTGCAGCACCTTTTAATTAATTAGTGTTAAAAGCAGTGAGAATATTCTTGCTGTAGAAATTGATTACCTTTCTTTAACTCATTTTGTAGTACAATCGTATCTGAGTTAAGTGTTTCAACTCCTGATACATCAATTCTTAAGTTTCTGGGTCAAACTTGTTTTCCTTAGCTCCGTCTAACATTTACTCTTTGCTCTGGCTCGTATACTGAGAACCACCATGATTGTGTCATTAAGTTGAAACGACAGTCAATGCTTTTTAGCCTTCTTTATTCAAGGTGTGAGATAAGGAAAGTTATCTCTTGAGATTTTTAAGCTGCGTTTCATGGTCTCACTTATTGCTGGTATCCCAGGACAAGCTGGTCAAATCTCTATCATGAAAAAGAAAAAGCTAATATAAATAGTAAAAAAAAAAAGTCAACATCTTCTCTAAACTCTGGGTTAATTAAAAACGGTTTAGATTAGGTACAAAATAAATTACTCAAAATAGCTCAAGCCTTGAATGCAAGTACAAGATCTGAGAACATCAATTTTCAAGTCTTGCCACAGATTCTTAACTGGATTTAGGTCTGGACTTTGACTCGACCACCTCAACACATGCACATTCTTTTATTTAAGCCATTTCCTTGTAGCTCTGGTCATATGTTGAGGGGCTTTATAATGCTGAAAGGAAAACCTCCACACCAGTTTTAAGTCTTTTGCAGCCTCTAAACAGGAATGTAACAGGATTGACCCATATTTAGCTCCACCCATCTTCCCATGGCCTCTGACCAGCTTCCCTGCAAAAGAATACCATCCCCACAGAATGATGCTGCCACCACCATGTTCCAAGATGGGGTTGATGTGTTCAAGGTGGTTTGTATGTAGGCTAAAAAGTTTAATTTTAGTTTCATCTGACCAAAGCACCTTCTTCGACATTGGGAAGTACATTGTTTGTCCTTTTGTTATAACCTCTGTAAAACACTTTGTGTTACAATTAACTGTATGCAAACTGCTTACTATATAAAGTTTTAATAAATGATTAATATGCTTATTGTATCCTTTACATGGCTTGAGGAAAACTTGGCAGTCTCTCTGATTAATGCACTCATTGCCTTTTCTGTTTTAAAGAGTCTCTAAAACGTCTCTGAGACCTTCTCTGAACAGCTATATTTATGAGATTTATTAATACACAGATGTTTTTACCAATTAGATAACTATTGAAGGTGATTGATTGAACTTGAATTTATTTAGAGACATCAGACTAACAGAGAATGATTCAAATGGATCCCACACTTTTCAGATTTGTAATGTTAAAAAGTTTGTAAACCTTGAATCTTTTTTCATTCCACTTCATAATTATCCATTACTCTGTTTTTTTTTTTCACTTTTCTTTCCCATAGAAAGGACTTTTGGATCAGTGCTTCTGAGTTCTTTTTGTGTCTCTGCTCTGTTCTCTCAAACCCCCAGTTGGTCGTGGCAGATGACTGCTTACACTGAGTGCTTACACTGAGTATGGTTCTGTTGGAGGTTTCTTCCTGGCGGGATAGATAGTTTCATAATGTATTATACGTGTTAAACAGTGCTATCAATAATAGAATGAAAGAGGTCTCTGTTAAGATTTTAGTTCAGATTTATCCTGTCAAGGAAATACTTAAAAGATTCAAGATAAATATTGATGATGCCTGTGTCTTCTGCCAATCCAGCAAAGAGACAATTTTCCATTTATACTTTCATTGTGTTCACACCACATAATACTGGTCAAACATGGGAAGTTTTATCCGTGCAAGATTGGAGATCAAAAGCCCTATCATTTATATTGGTTTTATGCTATATTTTGCATTGAAAGCACCATCAAATGGTGCACATTGTATTATTCAGCTGTTAATTGGCAAATTTTACGTCCACAAATGTAGATGATCTTGATATAAACCCTTTTTCGTCTTTTTGTTGTGGATCTGAAATGTTATTGCACTTCAGTTCAAAATGTGAATAATCAACAGGCAACAAGAACTATTAATACTTTGAAGGCATTGTACCTTTTTTTAATTTTTTATAAAAAAGAGAGAAACATTTGTTTTGTAAAGGTTGTCCTCTGGTTTGTTCAATTCAAAGCTGTTGTGCTTGCTGTACATTATCTGTCTACATATCATTTTTAAACCTATTTTCTGTACATAATGTTTTTTTTATTCTTAACAACTGTAGTGCAGAAGTACATTCAAAAACATATACAAATACAAAGGGGTCTGTTACCACAACAAAAAACAGAAAAATTAAAGGGAACAATGTTTTAAGGGGGTCTGTTTATGAGATAAAATAAAAATTTTCATGAATTGCTACTGTCTTTCCAAGTTTCTGATTGTTTAAATTAAGTTTTGGAATAGATGCAAGATATGTTTTTAAGGCAGTTTCTTAAAATGTCTTGTACCTATTGGTAAGTTAAGGTGTTGAGCTACTTCCGCGTCCAGTCAGCCGTTGGCCACGTGACTCTGCAGCAGTCATGTGACGCTGAGTGGAGCGCTGCAGCGGAGGACGGTGTAGGAAGCCCTTGTGTTCTGCGCTGGTTTAGAGGTTTCCGTGTGAAGTACCAGTGAGGTTCAGCGATGCACGCCGGCGGTTTCCTGCTGTGTTTGCTGGCCGCTCTTCAGCTCGGCTCCCGGGCTCAGTACGCTCCCGATGAGGTCACTCACCTTCCGGGCATGACGTTCAAAACCAACTATCGACAGTGGTCTGGATACCTGCAGGCAGGAAAAGGGAAGTTTCTCCATTACTGGTAAGAAACAATGTCAAAGACTGACCGATGGTGAAGGGAGATGTTTGATCTACTTTTATAAAGTTAGTTGTCCTACGATGCAATTATGCTGAACTGTTACAACATTCATATCATGTAAGCCTGCGGTAAACCACCAAATATATAGATATAAAAGTTTAGGCGTTATGGTTGTTTTGGTTCTATATAATCGTCTCAAAGCTGATTTTCATTCGCCTTATTTTGTACTGTAGAAAAACATGGGACAGCTAACACTACTAAACATTCTGGTTTTATGATCTATATTAAGATCTTAAAGGGAGACGCAATTTAGTTAAAAAAAAAACCTGGTCCAACGTGTCAACTTGATCAAGATCAGAAAATCAGTCCGCATTGGTTGTGGATAAGATGGATAAAAAAAATGTTGAGTTACAGATTTGTTCTGTTGGCAAGATGAGGTCATAAAAAGAGTTCAACACACTTAAGGCAATAAGGAACAAATTGGATTAAAAAGCTTAGGGAAAATCTGTTTGTGAAACAGACTTTTTAACAGGCAGATGCTGTTTGTATTATCTTATTGTAACAACACCACAAGGTACATAACTGTCAGGAGCAGATGTCACTGCACAGTGGTAATAATACACACAAGAAATGATCTCAACAGGAAGTAGGCAACTGAACTAAACAATGTTGAAAAAATAAGCCCACAAAGTACTCCTGCATTTGCACTAAAGACGCACGGCAGACGTTCAGTTGTTGGAATGTTTCTGAGGGATTTTAATGGTCCCATTTTTGGTGTTGATGTAAAACTGAAGCAGGAATAAAAGGGTGTTCAGCTGTGACCCTGTACAGATCAAATACCAGCTTAACTGCTCTCCCACTCTTCTTTAATGTGCTCAGCCTGCACCAACAGTACCCCTCTGTCCAATCAATTACATTCTGGTTCATACAGTTCCTCTAAATGCCATAATAGGTCCCTTAGGTTTAAGCAAATGGACAGGTCTTTCTCCAAAGTGTCGTTCATCAGTAGGAGTATGAGTATTGTACTAAAGAGTCTAGTCATAGTAAAGAGTTAGAAACACCACCTCTGTGCTCAAATAATTATTGAATTGCTGTAAATAAAATCCCAACAATGTCCCTAATAATCTGAAGGCTATTAAAGACTTGCATAATAAATGCAAGGCTTCTGACTAAGAGACTTGGGTGGAATGTAATATAACAAGTGATCATTTTTACATCACTGTTGTGATATTTTCCCTTGAGTTGATTATTGTAAGAAATACTTTGCTGGGGTCTGATGGTTAGACCCCAAGTGTTTGGGGTCTAACCATCAGACCCCAGCTTTGGGTGCTCATCTTGGCTCACGCTGCATTTCAAGAACGATGTTGTCGTCCCAGATTTGTATTAAAATTAGTTTGAATCCTTCTGCTTCTTTCTCAGTTTAAGACAGGAGGGATTTCTGTCTGAGCAGCACTTTGTTTCCCAACATATTGATTTGAGTCTGAATATCTGTCCAGCTTTAACCCTGTTTACGTGAAATCTTTGTCCTGATGTGTTTCTTTTCTGAATGGGTTAGGAATAATAAGGACATTATTGACTTGTTTGAGATTTTATTGATATGTTTGAGAGTTTTTGTGCCAGTGGACAGTAACCTTTACAAGTTATTACTAAATAAAAATGTTCAAGAGCTCGAAACCTATTCATGAGCGCTGGAAAATATTTAACTCGTGTTTTTCTACTATGTAAAAGTTGTTTGTTTTGTGATTATAGATTCAGGATTTTTCTATTTGGGTTTTAGAAAAGTAAAATATCAAACCTATATGGTAAAAGAAGATAAGCATGTAGTGTGTGGATAAAAGAGATTACTTTAACAATTACTGAAAAGATGCTAATTTTATCAGCATTTTTATCCAGAGTTATGAGGAAATATATCTGCTTATCAGATATAGTTTTTTTTCATTTATTGCGGATGAGATGTATAGATGACGGTTACATATCTCTGATGTCCTGCAGGTTTGTGACTTCTCAGAGGAATCCGGCCAAAGACCCCCTGGTTCTCTGGCTGAACGGAGGTCCCGGCTGCAGCTCTCTGGATGGATTCTTGTCAGAGAACGGGCCGTTTCATGTGAGCTTTCTAGTTGCCAACCATACTGCATGTGTGCACGGATCATTCAAACAGACTCTTAAGTTGTTAGCGTTTGATTTGCAGGTAAATGATGATGGAGCCACTCTTTACGAGAACAAATTCAGCTGGAACACGATCTCCAATGTACTGTACCTGGAATCCCCTGCAGGAGTGGGATACTCCTACTCTGATGACCAAACATATGACACTGACGATGATCAGGTATGTCTGTTTGTCTTGTTTAGAACATTAAGACAAGTTGGCCGATGCTTCGGGACTTTATTCAAAAAATGGTTAATTCTTGCTTAGGTTGCTGATGAAAATTTAAAAAACCCCTTTCATTTTTCTTTGTAAATTTCCCAAAATTTTCATTAAGAATGAGTTCTTCATCTTCGGGGAGAGTTACGGAGGCGTTTATGCTCCAACACTAAGCCTGCGTGTGGCCACAGGAAAGGCTAAAATCAACTTCAAGGTGAGGTGCTGCATGTATTTTAATTTTAAAGATTGAACTCGTGTAGAATTATTACACACAGATTAAAATATTCATGTGTTTGTTTCTGTTTATTTTGATGATGGCCCACTGAAATTCAGTTTCTAAAGAAATTTGAACATTACATAAGACCAGTAAAAGATATTTATTACACAAATGTCAGCCTGCTGAAAAAGTGTCTTCATGTACTGCACATTTTATCAATCAATTCTTGGTCAGGGCTCCTTTTGCATGAAATAGTGTATCAATGCGGCGTGGCATGGAGGTGATCAGCCTGTGACACTGCTGAGGTGTTTAAAAGAGGGCTTCAGCTCGTCTGCATTGTTGGGTCTAATGTCTCAGTTTCCTCTGGACAATAGCGAATAGCTTCTCTGTGGGATTTATGTCAGGAGAGTTTGCTGGCCAGTCAAGCACAGTAACACCATGGATAATAAAATCTAAATGTCTTGCTGTAAAAGGAAATCAGTATCTCCATAAAGCTTGTCTGCAGATGGAAACATGAAGACCTCAAACCTCTCCTGGTATATGGCAGTTCTGGCTTTTGGTTTGATAAGACACATGGATCAACACCAGCACATGAAACTTCTCCCCAAATCATCACTGACTATAGAAACTTCATGCTGCACCTCAAGCAACCTCTCCACTATTCCTCCAGACTCTAGGACCTTGATTTATGATTAAAATGCATAATACATTTTTATCTGAAAGGAGGAGTTTGGACCACTAAGGCCAGTGGATTCCCAAATTGGAGTCGTGAACACACTCCGTATGTGAGGCCTTGAGATCCTCGTCAGAAATGACACCAACTATAAAACATTTGAATGATAATTTATCACATTAATGTTAGAAGAAGGGGGAAAATAGTACTTAAAAGCAAAATATTAGCTGTTTGTTATCTTTGTACCTGTGTGTAATTTACTTTATTGAAAGGCTTAGATATTCGACCAATAGTCTGGGTCATGAATCTCCTGCACTTCTATTTTATGGGTTGAAAACTAAAAAGTTTTAAAACCACTGGTGAAGGCCCAAATATTTCATATAATGTAATTTTCTAAAAAAAACAAATATACGTTTTTTATCAGCTTTAAGCCATGATCAGTGAAATGAACAGAAATATCGTTTTTTTTTCCTTTTTTGTAACTAAATTTAATGTTTGTCTTTTCAGGGCTTTGCAGTGGGAAATGGTCTCAGCAGCTTTGCTCTGAATGACCAATCTTTGATATACTTTGGTTATTACCATGGCCTGTTTGGAGAGGAGTAAGCAGCTCTTTCTAGTTTTTGAAGAAATATGTATATAAATACATGAACTTTAACTTTTTTGCTATGTAGACTCTCAAGTTCAAGATCCTATTTATGCATCATAGTTGTAAATTAGACACAAAAAAAAGGTTTACATACGTCCAAGTTCATTGAAAAATAGTCATTGATATCAAAGGTTTTACATTACATTGGATTAGTGGAGCTTATGAACTGAATGCTGCTTCATTTACAATCAAGCAGGTGTTCACTTCCCTTTTTCTGTCATGTGACAGTATTTTTGTTGCAGATTGCTGATGAGATTTTTTTCTCTGTCTTATATGCAGTTTGTGGCGTGATCTGAACAGAAACTGCTGTGACGAAGGAAACTGTAACTTTTACAACAGTACTTCTGAGACCTGCAAGACGCTGGTATGTGTGGACTGTCCTGCAGGAACTTTCCGGTTTTATAAAATAAAAATCAGATTTTTTGTTTTTGTTTAGGTGAACGTGGCCTTTGGTATCGTGTATGAAAGTGGACTCAATGAGTATGCCCTGTACCTGGACTGCGAGGGCCGCAGAGCATACCACCGAGGATATGAAAAGGCTATGAGTCATCTGTTCAGGAACTACAGGAAAAACCTGCACAGCTACAAGGTGCTCTGCATTTCGACCTTTTTATGTGTACATCAAAGTCTTTTTAACGCCGTGTAGCAGGACTGATGAGTATCTCGAATGCAGCTTTTAGATGCTAGATTGTCCTCTATGTCTCTGGGGGAGGTCCCTCCCTGCCTCAACAGCACGGCTCAGACAAACTGGCTCAACAGAGGCGATGTGAGGAAAGCTCTGCACATCCCAGACATTCTGCCACCCTGGGACATCTGCAGGTAGTACTCCAAGGCAAATAGTGAACACTCTTAGAGGAACATAATTGCCTTCATATAACTTTTTAAATATTATAAAACTGTAGGTCTTGTTTAGGACCTTTTTATATCAGGGGGAAAAAGCAGTAATCAAGCTGCTGTATGGATTATTGGTTTCTGAGAGAGTTTGCATGTTGATGAAATGTCCTTGTTGCAGCGATGTGGTTGAACAACATTACACAATCTTGTACAACACAATGAAGGAGGTTTATCTGAAGCTGCTCTCTCTGGGCCTGCGAGCACTTGTCTACAACGGAGACACGGACATGGCCTGCAACTTCCTGGGAGACCAGTGGTTTGTGGAGGATCTCGGCTTTAAGGTACATTCTGAAAATATTTTCTATACATCTAGAAATGTGTAACTTTTAAAATTTCTACCTTTTGGTACATTTTATTTATCTTTACTCATGAAAATTTGAAAGCACCTTGTCTAGAGTAACTTGAGTAAATCTGTTCGCTTCACGTTTCTTTTTTACTGAAAAGCTTTGGCACCCCTTAGTGGTGGAGTTGGTAATGCAACTGTCAGGGAGACCCTATTTACGGTTTATTTACAGTTTATTTTAGTGGCTTGCTTTAGGCTAAATGTATTCTGATCCATCCACTGCAGGGCAGGTTAAGGTGTACTTCAGAGTGTGGATACAATATTGGTTTATTTTAAACTGTACCTATTCATATTTGATGTTATTTGCAACCTGATCTGGAGAATTATGCTTCTTGTTTCACCATAACAGACATATTTTGGTTTTTTATTTGGAGTTTTTCAAAGTATAACAAAAAAAACTATTTTCTACTTACTTTGAATAGGTACCTTCAGTATAACTAACATTAAAATAGGTACAATCTTGTCATTTTCAGGTGGTGTAATTCTCAAGCATTGCTTTAGATTGTTATCAGACACTGCCACATTTTTAAAAGAAGTAGCCCTTTTTATCAGTCGTAAGTCATTCTCTCCACACTTGGTGTTATTGTAGATACAGTAATTCACTAACCGTTCAGCTCAGCTTGTCTCAGCATATTGCATTTTTATGTCGTAGTTGCCGAGAGCATCACCATTCAGTATCAGACTTCAACTGTATTCAGTTTGCAGATAACTTATCCTCTTCGGGTTGAACCTCTGGGTGCTTACAGATAGTTCTGCTTTAGTAGCCATTTGCACTAACTCTTTTCATGACTGTTAAAGGGCAGACATCATATGTTTGAGACCATAAGATCCGTGAATCTTTAAGGTATGAGGGCATAGCCTGGACAGATCACCAGTCCATCACAGGGCTAAAAGAAGGAGGGTGCTAGACTGTAGCTAAAGTCTGACTGTAGTCTGACTGTAGAGCAATATTAGTATTTTTCCCCTACATTGGACAAATATGTTGTGTAGTGCAGGATACCTTCACAAGTAAATCATGGATTATCTGGAGAAAAGTCAGATTTGCTCTTCACAGCATGTCTCACTGATCTGAAGCAGGCTATTCTGGTAACACAGAGGAGCATGCGGACACATGCCTGTGCATATTAGAGTAACAATGCTGGTTAGAACTTGTTCAGAAACTACATTTGTCTGAATCCTGCCGGTATTTGTCTTTCAAAATTACAGTTTTTATGAAAAGCGACTTTTACCACTGTGGTAAATTCAATTCAGTTTATTTATATAATGCCAATTCACAACAAATGTCTCAAGGCACTTCACAAAAGTCAGGTACATACATTCCAATTAATCCTAACCATTGAACAGTGCAGTCAGATTCAGTTATGTATTCAAATTGGATAAAAAGTCTTTCTATCTAAGGAAACCCAGCAGATGCATCCAGTCAGTGACTTGCAGCATTCACTCCTCCTGGATGAGCATGTAAAGACAGTGGACAGTCACTGGCGTTGACTTTGCAGCAATCCCTCATACTGGGCATGCCTTTAATTTGGAAAATTAAAGGCATATTTTTTTTAAATATGCCCTTTAACCTTAGCTCCTACGGGGGGGTTCTCAAAATATTGCCCAGTGCAGTCACCAGTGGAGTAGTAGGATCATAATGCTCTTAAACCAGTCATTGTTTTGACATTCTCTCTTTTAACTTGCCAACAGATTAGTTTACAGTAGTTAATTAGCTTCATATTAAACTTGTAAATAGCTTTGTATCAGATTTCTTTGCCAGAACCTCCAGTGTTACTACAACCAGTTTGAGAAACACTGAAATAAGCAACAGTTCCATGGCAGGTGCTTCAGAACGAACAGATGTAGCTGCTTTGAAAACTCTATTAGGGTGTCGGTGACTATAACCCTTTTCGCTCCCAACAGCATATCTAGTTTTATTTTGCTATGTTAACAACTGGTGAGTTGTGAACCTGTGTTCTGTCAAAGGAATTGGACCAAACATACACCGTAATGCTTGGAGATTTGCAAGTATGTTCTGAATGTCCTTCATGCCACAGCTTTAGGTTTTGCTACCTCATTTTACCAAAATCTCTCCAGGCCACCAGCAGCTACCAACACTGGATTCATGATCACCAGATTGCTGGTTTCCATCAACAGTTTGGAAACATAACTTTTCTGACAGTTAAGGTATGCACTGATGTTTGCATAAAAAGATGTTCTGATTTTGCGTGTGTCACAACTAAGAGAGACTTTCTTTCACATGTTTCAGGGTGCAGGTCACATGGTTCCTCAGTGGGCGCCGGGTTCAGCTCTGCACATGTTTCAGTCCTTCATAACAAACGGACCCTACTGAGTCCTGGTGGAGACCGTATTCTGCAACCTGCACTCTTCAAACTGTACTTTTTTTTTAAAAATTTTGTCTCAGGGAGGATTCATTCATTGTTCCAAAAGACTGTTGAAGCAAACTGACCTATTCCTAGCACCTGTTCAATACTAACATTTAAGTTTTTTGTTTTTTGTTTTTTTTTGCTGTGGCAGGTTCGCATATCTGGTTGTGTGGTTCTATTGCTTTGTTGGATGAATGGAAATAAATATTCTGTCTTTTATAAAAGGACTGACAAACTCAAACAAAGCTGTAAAGGGAAGATGTAATCCCCAACATGTAACTAAAAATAAACTATATGAATGCTGTGCCTTTCTCTGCAAAGAAAGACTTAAAATGCATCTTGGACCCACATAAATGTCTTGATCCAGTGGATCATGGGAAACAAATAATTTGTATTTACCGACAACTTTGGGTTGTCAGAGTCTACAAAAAAAGGAGAAAAGGGAACTATTTAAATCAGTCAACATGATTCAACTAGTTGCATTAATTTAACACAATATTTGGTTCTAACTCTAAAAAAACAGTGTTTCTATCCCTTTTAAGATGCAACATATTTACTCTGTTGGATTGATAATGTTACGTTTTGTGGACTGGCATAACAAGGAAACCATCACATTTGCGATATTGCAATGACCATATCAGGTGTGATATAAATGTACATTTGGCTCCTTATGATGCTTTATACTCTGATCTTTGGCGCAAAAGCTATTGGGATTATCACAGTTTTCATTGCAGATTATGAAGAAAGACCGTTCAAGAGTTTGGAGATTCACAGTGGCGTGAGCTACTGGTGGGGTGCTTCTTCCACCTTCATGCAGATATATCCAGAACATGGACTTAAGCAAACAGAGTCATATATGTTCTTATTGTCCATGTAACTTATGTAAAGTTGTGTATTTTACTGCCTCATCAATGACCATTATGTAAACAAAAGTTTTGACAGTTCTGTAAACAGTTTTTAATTTGTCTGTTTATTCAATGTCACATTTTTTCACATGCTTTCAAGTTCATTGCTTTGAAATGTTTTTAAGTAATTCTAAATGAAATGACAGTTTAGTATTTGATTAGTGTTGAGCCCCCAATCAGATGAAGCAGCACCAAAAGATCAGTGGGGAATATACCCACACACACACACACACACACACACACACACACACACACACACACACCACACACACACACACACACACACACGGTCAAAAGTTTTAGAACGCCTTTCCCATTTGCTGGTTTCTATATGTTTATGACTATTTACATTGTATGTAGATTCTCAATGACGGCATCAGAGCAGTGACTGAACACATATGCAATTGTTTAGCAAACCAAAAAAAATTGTAAAATAACTTTAAATATGTCATTTTATATTCCTTAAAATAGTCGCCCTTTGCTGTGATTACTGAAAGATTAACCTTTGACCTTCTCTCAATGAACCTCTGGGAAGTTCTTTCAAGACTCTTTGGAAAACCATTTCAGGTGACCACCTCATGAAGCTCATGGAGAGAATGCTAAGAGAGCAAAGCCGTAATCAAAGCAAAGGGTGACTATTTAGCAAAAATCTAAAATATAAAAATGAGTTCTTTTGCACTTTTTGTTTACTACATAATTCCATGTGTGTTCATTCACATGCTTGTTGTCTCTGGTGAAAATCTACAATTTAAATAGTCATGAAAATAAAGAGAAATTGTCCAAAATGGTTAGGCACAAAACTATAAAAACAATGTATGTGGCAACACTGGTATTTAGTTTTAATAAATACAGCCCAACATTTCCTTCTTTGATTGCAGCAAATCAAAAAACAAAAGATCCCTTTAAAGCTGTGACCCTCATTTAAAAATAATAGAGTTTTAGATTTTAGAAAAAAAAATGATGGCAAAAATAAAACTGCTTTAAAGCTGATGACTATAAGAGTCCTGCCAACAATACGCAATACAGGTTCCTTTAACAGCTTTATGTAAGAGAAAAGCTGCAGTTAAAATCAAAGACATCTGCTATGCACTATTTTGTCTTCAACAGATGAGGGTGTCCTCTTGTTTTTCCAAAGTAAACATGATTTCCTGTTACATTCTGTGAAGGTTAATTTGGTTCTTAACATTGTTGATCTACCTCTTACAACAAGGCAAGGGTGATCAGATCCAGCCCTCAAGAGCCAGTGTCCTCCATGTTTTAAGTCGTCCTGCTCCAACACAGCTAATTACAATGACCTCAGCGTGTGAACAAGTTGTGCACTAACCTGATAATACCTATTCAGTTCATTCAGGTATGCTGAACCTGGGAAACATCTAAAACATGCAAGACACCACCCCTTGAGGACTGACTTTGGACACCTCTGTAGCAAAAGAGTCTGCCCTCCTGAGAGAAGTTAGATCTGCTCTATTTGTTACACATCAGCTCAAGAGTGTTTTACCAACCTGTGCAAATGCAATCCAAAGTAAACAGCAGCATATCTAAATAAATAGATGATTTACTAGTTTAAAAGTATCATACAATAGTCTTGTCCCCACAGTTCAACTTTGGCTGAGAGGTATTTTTCAAACAGGTTTAACCTCTAAAGAGCATTGCTTCATCTTTCACTGGCTTCATCTACAGTGCCTGGATTTGATTATAGGCCAGGACATGGAAACATCTTCACATGTTCTGTTAGAAACAGGTGACATGCAGGCTAAAACTCACAAATTGGTACAATTTCATAAAAAAAATCTATTTGATTTTAAAAACCCTCCAATCAAAGTTCTTCTGCTTTTGTAAACCAGACAGTATATGTCATTCATGCAGAGTCCAGTGACGGGGGAAGTCAGTCTATTTCCTTCCGGAAAAAGGAAGATGATGTCAAACACATAAAAAAGGTCTTTAAACTTCAATGAGGAAAATAAAGTCTGTCAATTGGCGTTGTGGTCGCCTAGCCAAAGACACTGATCTTAGTGAATGGGGCAGCGGTCCAGAACAGCAGCACAGTACTGGGCTCTCCCAAGTTCTTGTTATGGAGGAAAGAAATGGCTCCACAAACAGCATCCCTTTTAGTTTACAACATCCTGATAGATGGAGTTGGATGTAGTGAGGCCGAAGATGAAGGCGCCAAGTGTAACCATCGCAACACCAAGGATCACCAATCCGTGCCAGCTGTAGGAGAAAAAACAACAAAAAACTGAATATTAGCTCTAATAAAATAGCTAAATCAAATATTTAAAATCATTTTATCTGCCTAAATATGGGTATTCATTATCTTTAAAAGGGGGAAAAAAAAGCCCACAACTGTTACTAAAGGTTTAAATAAAGAATTCATGTTTTACAATAGGAGCAATATGGACTTTAAATTTTATCATATGACAAAAAAAATCGGAATAATAAATGTGCTAACAAGTTCCTTTAAAAATAAAACAACCCATCATAAACTAGGCCACCTAAACCCATTAGTTAACATTGAGTATTAGAGGTAAAAAACTTCAAACAGCTATATAACAATCCCACACATACAGGTGTCTCTAAATCATTAAAAGTTGAGTTAAGTAATTTATTTAAAAACAAAGGGAAAGTCTTATATAGATGTATTACACAAAAATGGATAATCAGTATTTATATCAGTTAATTTTGATGAGAACTGCTTACAGTTACTGAAAAGCCAAAATTCATCCTTACATCAATCGTATCTACCGGCTGATCTGTGCAACGTCACAGTTTTTTGGAAAGTTTGAATATTACATGAGACAAAAAGAAACATTTTTAGATACAGAAATATCATCCTACAGAAATGTACATGTACAATGCAGAATCTACTGAACGTGGTCCGAATAAATCAGACATGGACTGGAGAAGATCAGTCTGTGTCACTGCTGCGGTCTGACCTTATCAGCAGCCTTCAGCTCGTATGCATGGTTCAGTCTGGTGTCTTTGCCCTCTACAATACTACAGTATCTCTGTGGGGTTTGGATCAAGAGAGTTTTCTGGGCAGTCAAGTATCCTGGGTCTACTCTACCCTCAGGATCTGATTTCCAAATTAAATCTTTCATCTGAAAAGAAGGCTTTGGACCACTGAGCAAAAGTCCAATCCTTTTCTTCTTAGCCAAGGTGAGATGCTTCTGATGGTTCTTCTGGTTCAGTTAAACCCCTTGTCCTAGACACGTCTCTGTGTGCTAGCTCATGAAGTACAGACTCCAGTCAGAGTCCACACTTTATGAATCTCCCACAATCTCCTGAAAGGGCTTTTTCACTGCCCTATGGGCTACAGTTATCCCTGTTGTTGGTGTAGCTTTGTCACACTTTTTCCTTCCAGCCAACTTTCAATTATTATGCTTGGATACAGCACTCTGAACAGCCAGCTTTCAAGTCAGTCAATAACATTTCTGTTTTAAAAAATCCTTTGTCTTTATTACAACTCTAATTTTCTGAGCTACACAAACACTTATTTGTAATGTATCTATACACATTTAATATTTGAAATGTAATCACTAAAACAGTTTAAGAGCATGCATGGGTCCATTTTTCTACAACTGAATAATTTTTTGACCATTCTATAAAAACAGATGTTTGAAAAATAAGCAGCCTCACCTTGCAGATCGACTGTCAGTCTCTGAAAGTTTGGCCTGCATCAAACACAATCCTGTGTAGTTAAAAAGACATTATGAGACACATTAAAACTTCACTTTGGTCCTAATGTAAGCACAGGATGCGCCACATTACCTGGGAACACAAAGATGAAACAGGCTGCCAGTCCTCCTATCAGCGAGATGACACGGCCGATGTCTGGGATGAAGAGGGCGAGGACGAGGGTGACGACGAACCATACCAGGGTCTGCAGGATCCTCCTCCTCTGCTCACGGCGAACACACACCTCCACCTGCTCGCCTTGGAAACGCAGCCAGAGCCCCTCTATAACCGCCCTGAAGGTACATGTGATCGCAGGACAGTAACGTGAGGGAACGAACCATTAACTGCAGCTTAAAAGTCAGAAAAGCCTGACAACCTTTCAGCAATTGTTAAGTGTCTCTACTGTACATTGTAGCAGTAGAGACAGTCAGAAACTTACTTTTAATGTACATTTGCATACACCAATGCAAAAAGCATGTCGACCTTACATTCAAGCTAAAATGAGCTTTTATCCTGCAGGCGATGGTCCTGTGATTAATAAACCATGTCCCAATGCAATGTTTATCACTGAGAAGCTGTTATGATAATTACTTATTTAGATGAATATCAATACGTCTCAATTAATGCTCTGTTTTCTGCTAGTTATCATTCAGTATGCTCCTGAAGTGAATGCATCCTTGTTTTCAGTGCCTGCTGGTTAGAGTCCTGCTTCCAGCTGCGTGCTATCCTCGTCTGTCAACTATCGTTAGACATTGTCCCTTCTCTTCAACACATTTGTTGTTGTTTATAAAGCTTCTAAAAATCTATATGGATCAGGAGAGACGAAAGTATGTTGATTCACCTGCAGATTTTATGCAACTGTCCTCAGACCTTTACATGCTTTCAACATGGCTGCAAACCTTAAAGTTGTTCATGCCGCCTCAAAAAAAGAAAAAAAGAACAACTTTTTCCAGCTTTCAAGCAGATGTCTGCTAACTTCCTATGACCGCAGCTCACAGTTTCTTGGTGTCAGCATAAATACCATTTATCCGATGACACTCAACTAGACTAAAAGAAGTAAAAAAAACAAAAAACAAAGTGTTAATAGATTTCCTGTACCCTGAAATGTCTCTTCAGGACTTTATAGAGGGACCGTTTCATTGAGATCTTCCAGAACCACCAAATAAAGGGTTCTGGAGGCTGCTTTAAGACCAGCATCACTGTTAAATGAGATGCTGAAATTCAAGAGTTAATTAGCCGCAACAATCAAAGGCAGGTTTAAAAAAAAAATGAAGGTGAGGTATTCAATTTAATAAACACTGCTCTTAAAACATCATGTGTTACGTTTGGTGGAGGCAGCATCATGGTCGGGGCCTTTCTGCAGCTGGACAAAAAAAAATTTGTGGTTCGTCTATTGAACATATTGACCATAAGCAAATTTAGGAGGGTCGTTTAGTAAAACTAAAAATAGTAAAACATTTCAGCATGTTTCAATATTAAAAATCCATTTGGCTTCAAAATACCTGCGCTTAACCCCCCACAGTTCCCTCTCCATTGGCTCTTACCTGCCACAGAAGTGTAAAATGGGGTAGGAAGTCACCACACAGATGACAATGAAAGCTCTAGCGATGGCCACAGCGATGTCATTAGAAGGGTAAGAGATCAACACATCCTGATTCACACTGGAGCCAAAGGTCAGGAACCCACAGACACCTGATCACAAACAAGCCGCACAACATAGTTAAATATCCAACAGTTACTAAGAATCTAACAGGAAACAAGTGTATGTTATTGTCTGAAAGGTCTTAGCTGAGAGAGTTCACCCTACATAGAGCAGTGTGAGATGTAAACCAAACACAAAGACCCACCTGTCCCTGTGTAGACAAAAAGGCAGATTATCATGCTGAGTGTGACCACAAGTCCCCACGGTTTGATCGCCTTCGTCCTCATGCTGTTAAACACCGGCACACAGCTGACATGGCACTGCAGAGAGACGGTAAGTACTTCAACATCAGATCACAAACACACGAATACTTCATAAATGATATCACATAAAGAGATACCTGGAAACCAAAGCAAATGGTGGGCATTGCATTGAAAACGGCAGTCCAGGAAGCAGAACTGGAAACAACAACATTGATTTAACAACGAGCAAAGCAAAATGATGTGGATGCGGATGAGTTGAAAACAAAAACTATGAAAGTATTTTCAGGACTTACACGGCTGGATCATGGTCTGGGTTCATGTCTTTGTCCGGCCAGATGTACTTCACAATGATCACAATGGTAACATACCAGGTTCCCATCACACTCAGAGCACTACAGCGGAACCACAGCTAGGTTGAAAATCACGCAAGCTAAAGGTGACAGTAAATTCAGAACTAAACAGCGTTTAGACCCACTGTACCTGGCATACTTCTGAAAGCTGATCTCTTTGGGGATGGACAGAGGCAAAATTACCAGGACTGCCGTGACAACGATGGTAAACCTCCGGTTTGTGTACCAGTGGCCTTCAGGTGAACCATCTGTTTCATGAGCCACTGCAGCGATTACTGCAACAAAAATCAGAGATTTCAGAGGCAATACGATAGAGAACGTGAAATCCAGGATCCTATGCATTTTCCATGTCAACATTTCACACTTTTCCAGAATGAAGTTCCCAGACTTCTCAACTCTTTGTGAAGTACAAATGCAAAAGTTCACCATGAATTCATGGCATATATTTCCACAGTGGTCAGGAGAGACAGGCATGGATGGATGGATGGAAAAGGGTTGGCTAGATGGAGGAAGGATGGAAAGGATGGACAGACACAAGGGAGAAAGGTTAGATGGATAAAAGGAAGGATGAAATACAGAACAGGAAGGAAGGACGGACGGACAAAGGGCTTGATGGACAGATAGATGGATAAAACATTTAAATGAGGGGAGGGAGAATAAAGTCTTGACATTTTTTTTTATCTTTTTTCATACTTTATTTTCCTTTTCAATAATTATCCAAATGTAAGAAATACTCAAATTCCCAACTCCTCCAGACTGTGCCAGAACACTGGGAATGCACAGACTGAAATGGAGTTCAGACCTACAAAAAATGTATGACTGAAGTCAGACAACATTCCCATCACCTTAACCAGACGCAGACAGATCAAGATTTCTGCTGTGTCAGCATCTCAGTGACCGAATGTGTCACATGAGAGACATATTTACTGAGAGAAAAAGCTGAGCAGAGTTATACTGAACGCTCTTTGCCCTCGTCATTCACATTCTGCATTTTCCATGTTACTGCTTAACCAAATATCTCAACATTATAAAAGTCTATGTCCTGACAGATAACCACCTGAACTCAGAGAACCTAAAGCTTAAAAGCTGAACTGTGAGTAAGTTTGAGTCTCCGGTTATGAAGCCTTATTGGTCAGGGAGGACACTTACAACGATCCAGCTGGTCTCCAATGACAATAAAGAAGGCAATGCATGTGCCGAACGTGTAGACGGCGATGGCTAATTCACAGATGACGCCTGTGACTTTCCCACAAGTGGCGCGAACAACCTCCTGATAGGTGCCTTCATTGCTGACCTGTAGAAACCAGATAGCAGAATTGAAATCATGTATTAAATACGTGGGGAAACAGATGACAGAGTTTCCAGTAAAGATAAAGAAAAGCACCTCAGTTTCTTCACTTTCTCTTACTGATGTACACTCAAGAAAACCTTTCACACTGAATTTGTTCAAACTGTTAAATTGTTGTTGAGTGCTACAGGTCCTACCTTCTAAGGTAAGAATCAACATCAGTCAAAATGGAAAAAGTAAGTCCTCAACTGATCAAAAATCTTGTTTTGCTTTGGCTCAACTTTATGGTTTTGGCACATGGATTTTTTCTGAGCTATTGAGGAACAGAAAGTCTGAATTGGAAGTAAATTCTGCTTGTGATCAGGAAAAGAAAGAAAACATGGAGACTTTATTGCACAACAGTGCTGCTAACGTCGATCTCTAGATGTGCAGAGAGGTTCAACTATTGACTCAGGGCAAGCAACAAATGTATGTTACAATGTTCAGATTGTTATTTGTGAAAACATTGGAAAACCATGTTTTACTTTCCCTTTAACTTCACCACCATGATTACAAACTGTTGGTCCATAACATAAAATCCACTGAGGTTTGTGGTTGTACAGTACGGTAAGTATGAATAACTTGGCTAGGCCTAGTAAATGTCAGATTCGGTGTTGCAGAACATGTTGCATACCTGAGAGCAATAGCCAAGGATCACAAGTCCACTGATGATGAAGATGAGCATAAACTGTTGCAAAAACACAAAGGGAGTGTTATAGTGTCGTATACCAACAGAGGAAACATGTGAATATTACAGCTCTGGATTCTGCTTACCATCTGCAGCATCACACCTGCCGTCACTCCCCCGGCCATGCTGAAGGCTGCAGGGAAGTTGAGCAACCCCGCACCCAGCGCTGCATTCACCACGATGAAGACGGCGCCCAATGGCGACACGCCCCGGCTCCTCTCGTCTACCTCAGGGTGCCGGGCAGAATCCACGCTGGGGCTCTGCAGGAGCCATGCTCGTTCTCCTGAGTCGGTGCTAGCGACGCTGCCCCAGTCTTCAATGTTAGTGTTGATTGCCATGAGAAAAGGAGACCCTGGGTGAAGCAGTAAGGAGGAGGGGCGTCAGCTGGAGAACAGTGAAGCACCACTGAAGCTTCTCAGTAAACCGGAGGGATCTTGGAATGGTGAGGCTGTGTACTTCTTGAGATCAATCTGTAATCAAACATTGATTATTGGGATTGCAACATATTAGGAATTTCTTGAAAAACTGTCTATTCACCGATTTCAGCAAGAACAGTCCATTGCAAAAGTATTCATACCCCTTGAACCTTTCCATATAGCAACTACAAACATCAGTGATTTTATATGATAAGGCAAACATCAATGTTTTGCATTAATTTGAAGTGGAAAAAAAATGATTTTCAAAGCTTTTTACAACAACAATCTGAAAACGTTGGTGTGCATATGTCTTCAGCCCTCTTTAATACAGTTGTTCCTTTAAAGGTTTCAGAGGTTTGATAGAGAACAATAGCGAGCAAACAACATCATGAAGCCGAAGGAAGACCGATGGGAGAATCTATTCGCAGGATAACTTTGTTGTGCGGTCCACAAATTCTTCCTTTATGGAAGAGTGGCAAGAAGAACACCAAAGTTGAAAGAAAACCATAAGAAGTTACATTTGGAGTTTGCCACAAGCCATGTAAGGGGCACAGCAAATGGGTGCAAGAAGATCCTCTGGTCCCATGATACCAAAATCTACATATGTGCTCTAAATGCAAAACACAAAGTGTGGGGATGACTAAAACTGCTCATCACTATGAACAGACCATCCTTGCAGTGAAACATGGTGGTGGCAGCATCATGCTGTGGAGAGGCCTCTCTCCAGCAGTTTATGGTTGAAGATTGATGGAACTAAATACGTAGCAATCCTATAAGAAAAACCAAATTCATGCCTCACTGTTCTGAGTTTCATTTGAAAAAAAAAAAACACAGAAAAAGATGAATCCTTCATTTTCCACTTCTCATGTTTGGGCTAATTTTAAAATAAACTTACGTTAGTGGTTGTAATGTGACAAAGAGGTTTAAGCGGTCTCCTTTAGTTCCCAACTACCCACTATTCTAACTGATACTGAAGCCTGGCCCTAAACCCACTGATCACGAGTATTTCCTGAAAGCAGAAACCGATTTGGTTTACTCTTCAGAAAAGTCCAACTCTGTAAGAGTCAGAATCAGCTTTATTGGCCAAGTTTGTTTACACAAACAAGGAATTTTACTTCGATGTAAAACATTTAGATAAGATGTAAACAAAAACAAGTGTTGGGTTGTTATTTAGTGAAAAAGCCCATTTGTTTATATATTAGGTTAAGTCGCTATCCTGTCTGAAGCACTCCGTTTATTGCTCATAAATCCCCATAGTAAACACACAAATCGCCCACGGAATATGCGTGAATCTGTCAATAAACCGAAATCAATGAGGATATTAACAGTTGACCTTAATTTTATTTCCTCCCGCGTCCTAAAAGAAACACAAAACGGGCCGCTTATGGTTTGGTTTGATTAAATCAATGCCGGTCTTTCATCAACAGACTGATAACGTTTATTAAGGCAGCCAAGCCCTTTGTTGTTGTTTCCCACAACACATCTAAGCTAGCAAACGACACCTGAACGCTAAACGCAAGCTTTAAACTCACCAACCATACAAAACATTAAAACACACCTACCTGGTTTAAATGTATCGGTTCCAGTCCGCCGCTAGACAACGAACCAGGAAAATCTGCTGTGAACTTCACCGCCTGCTTCCGCCGCAGAGAATGACTGAGCCTTCAGTGTTTGGGGTAGATCCAGGACAGCTCCAGGACACGTGACTTGGTCACGTGACCGTTAGTCAGGGTGGTTGGAATTCTGGTTGTTGTAGTTTTCCATGATTGGATCAAATTCTTTACTAAGAAAGCGGAAATTGTTGTATACATGGACATTTATTATATAATTCTATGTAGAAGAATGGAAGCTAAAAGGGGTAAAAATATTGATTGTAACCAGGTTATGAATTTAATGAAAAGGTGAAGAATTAAGGTAAAGGTTGCATATAAAATTATAAAAATTATATAAAATTAACGTTGAAATAAAAGGCTCTAATTGAAATGAATGCCAATGGTGCATGATTGTCCAGTAGAATCACCTTAAAACAAAAATATTTAAAATTCAGAGACTGAAACAAAACAGCAAGGTAGTAAGTATTGCCATTTTGAAGATTTTTCGTCCAATTCAAAAATTGTTTTAACTTTTTCTAAAAAACACATTTATATAATCATGTTACCCTTTTTTAATGCTTATACACTGCTCGAAAAATAAAGGGAACACTTAAACAACACAATATAGCTCCAAGTAAATCAAACTTCTGTGAAATCAAACTGTCCATTTAGAAAGCAACACTGATTGACAATCAATTTCACATGATGTTGTGCAAATGGAATAGACAACAGGGGGAAATCTTTGGTGATTAGCAAGACACACTCAATAAAGGAGGGGTTCTGCAGGTGGGGACCACAGACCATTTCTCAGTACCTATGCTTTCTGGCTGATGTTTTGGTCACTTTTGAATGTTGGGGTTGGTGCTTTCACACTCGTGGTAGCATGAGACGGACTCTACAACCCCACACAAGTGGCTCAGGTAGTGCAGCTCATCCAGGATGGCACATCAATGCGAGCTGTGGCAAGAAGGTTTGCTGTTTCTGTCAGCGTTAGTGTCCAGAGCCTGGCGGCGCTACCAGGAGAACAGGCCAGTACACCAGGAGACGGGAGGAGGCCGTAGGAGGGCAACAACCCAGCAGCAGGACGCTACCTCTGCCTTTGTGCAAGGAGGAACAGGAGGAGCACTGCCAGAGCCCTGCAAAATGACCTCCAGCAGGCCACAAATGTGCATGTGTCTGCACAAACGGATAGAAACCACTCATGAGGATGGTATGAGGGCCCGACGTCCACAAATTGGGGGTTGTGTTCACAGCCCCAAACACCGTGCAGGATTGGCAAATTCACCACGGCACCCTGTGCTCTTCACAGATGAAAGGCAGGTTTCACACTGAGCACATGTGACAGACGTGACAGAGTCTGGAGACACCGGGGAAGCGATCTGCTGCCTGCAAACCTTCAGTGAACGGTTTGGCAGGGGGTCAGTGATGGGGGGTGGCATTTCTTTGGAGGCCGCCAGAGGTAGCCTGACTGCCATTAGGTACCGAGATGAGATCCTCAGACCCTTGTGGCCCATATGCTGGTGTGGTTGGCCCGGGTCCTTCTAATGCAGACAATGCTAGACCTCATGTGGCTGGAGTGTTTTCAGCTTTCCCCGCAAGATAAAGACATTGAAGCTATGGAGGCCGCCCTTCCCCAGACCTGAATCCAATTTGCACATCTGGGACATCATGTCTCGCCCCATCCACCAACGTCACGTTGCACCACAGACTGTCCAGGATTTTGGGGGTGCTTTAGTCCAGGTCTGGGAGGAGAGCCCCTCAAGGACCATCCGCCATCTCATCAGGAGCATGACCAGGCGTTGTAGGGAGGTCATAAGGCACGTAGAGGCCACCCCCCAATACTGGCCTATTTTGACTTTTTTTTAAAGGGACATTACATCAAAGTTGGTTCAGCCTGTGGTGGTTTTTCCACTTAAAATTTTGTGGTTGGATCAAATCCAGGCCTCCATTGGTTAATAAATTTAAATTCCAATGATTTTTGAGGGATTTTGTTGTCAGCACATTCAACTTTGTACAGAACAAAGTATTCAATGAGAATATTTGATTTATTCAGATCTAGGATGTGTTATTTGAGTGTTCCCTTTATTATTTTGAGCAGTGTATATTGATCTACAAATTCGCACTCAAAGCGGACACTATTTATGGTGTAAATAACTTTTAAAAATAAAAAGTTCTGCACAAATAAAGCAATATGTTGCAAGAACACAGATGAAACCATACATTCTAACAGCACATGCAGAAAAGGATAAAGACTAAAACCAAACATTTCTCTACAAGGATTTATTGTTTGTTCAGTAGGGTACATGACCCATGATGTTTAGTTTCAGACAGGAAGCAGAGCATGGAGACAAAGTCCCAGGAATATCAGCAAACAGGGCCAACATTCAAAATGCCAAATGTTTAAGCCATAGACTTAAGCACTCAAATATCGCATCTGAACAATTAGATTTCTTTGTACATGTTTTTTTACTTTGGGACCACAGTACTGGTGTTTTTATTACATGGGCATACATTTTGTGGTTTGATGACGCATGTAAATAACCATACAGAATACAACCATCTTTAGGTTATCTTACATGTAATCTGTTTTACTCTTGATGTTGGTGGTCATATTTTTAACTGGGAGATTTTAAGGAGCCACTGAGACACTGCTGCTCTGTGAATGAAACTGAAGAATTCACACAAACACCTACAGGAAAAGTACTGAATGTAGAGGAGAGAACAAAGGCATTTTAAAGACAGAGACTAAATAACAGTGTTTGATGAAATTAAAGGGAACTGATGACCTGATAAATGCCTATTCTTACTGTAAAGCCCTGTTACAAACTCAAATAGTGCCACACATTTGATAAAGTGCTAAAACACCAAGATAAATTCACAAAAACTATTTCCAAAAGGTTTTCACAAAGCAACAGAGGTCTCAACTTGCACCCTAAAGCTAACATGCATTATCCCAAAAGAGTGTAATGCATGGTGGTCAAAAGCAGAGTGCAGGCAGCAGCTGATTCCTCAGAATAAATAATCAGCTCAGTCACTAAATGTTTTAAACATGGCATATATAGGGCATCAGTTCAGTGAAAATCTGCAGAAAAACAAACAACCGTTCCATGTTAAATTCATGATTAAATCAAAAAGAGAAAAATGAAAACTAAATATCAATGCCTCCTCCTAAGGTGGAACAGAGGACTGACACATAAAAAGCTCCTCAACACAGCAGCTTTGATTCTGTTGTTCTTCCAGGAAGATCCGCTCTACTTGGTGACTGCATGGATCGCCTCCGACAGGTAGCCCACGTTTCCAGAGGTCACGCCCGCCATGGAAATCCTGCCGTCTTTGGTCATGTACACCGAAAACTCCTTCGTCAGGCGCTCAACCTGCAGGAAAAGGAAACAAAGATGCACCAGAGATTAAACGAGAACTAATGCAGGCGGAGGTGGCAAAGAACCAGGTTTTTTCCAAGGTGATGTTATTGGACAGATCTGTGTTTTTCTTACTCAGCTTTTTGATTAAATCTCAGCCATTATGCACCAAACAGATGCTAAGAGGTCCTTTTAGAAAGCAGGGCCTCAAACTGAACCGTTGATCTTTAAAACAACTTTCAGCAGCTCTGATAACTATGAGCAAACTATCAGAGACATTGTTTCTGACCTCCAGGCTTTTTGAAGTTCTTCCAAAGTTCTTATTTGGTCTCCAGCTTCTTTTCACTCATTTTCAATCCTGTATCTGACCACTTTCAGAGCAAAGATTATGTTTTTGTTTTTTTTAGCCATTTACCTTCGACTTACTCTGGCATAAAATAGGGACCTTACTTGGGCAAAGGCAATTGGATCTTTGAGCACTTGTTACCAGCAGACTGTAAGAAAGTCTGTTTTTCCCCAGTTTTTAGTTGAATCAATGAGAAATAACCAAAATAACAGTTTGACATAATATTTCAGCAACAACAAGGTAATTCTACTAACTACTAGTTGAAACTTTGTCAAGCAATAGATGATCAACCAATAAAGGGATGATAAATCTCTCAGGCCTGTGTCAGGATTTGCTGGATTTTCTCACAGAAATAATATTCGGATACTAAATATTTTATTCCCCCATCACCCTTCTCATTTTTTAAGCTCAATATGGAGGGCTAGCTGCTTTCTAGGACTAAACAAAAAAAAGGAACGCTTTGGAAGACCCTCTTAAAAAATGTACGATTCAAGACCATATTGGAAGATGCAGGTCTGGCTGTGTGAAGCCAAAATATTAATTAGAGGCAATTTAAAACTTTTGCCCAGTACATTCTCCAAAGAATACAATTTTCCTGCTTGTACCTGTTCGGGTTTGAGGCCTGTGAAGCAGAACATGCCGATCTGATCAATGACGTGCTGCCAGTTGTGGGAGGAGCCCTGCTGTTTCAGACCCGCCACCAGCTGTTCCCTCATCTTTATGATGCGGTTGGCCATGCCATGGACTTCCTCCAGCCTGCCAGCATCAACAGATCAAGAAAAGCTGTTTAAAATAACAGTAACCTGCAAATGCATTTCTACTTTTAACTTTTTCTTTTCTAATACACATTTTGTTAAAGTACATCCACAAGCTTCAATGTATTTTGATGTGATTTTATGTGACAAACACAAAGTAGCAGATAACTGTTTAGGGGAAATGATACAAGGTTTTCAAAGGAATTTACAAAAAAGTTGATGAAACACGTTCCTTCATCCTCCGATTCAGTTATGCACCTATAGCACTGGTCTATTAAAATCCCAATAAAATGTATGAAAGTATGAGGTTGAAACTTGACAGAATGTGGGAAAGTTCAAGTTGTAGGAATACTTTTGTAAGGCCAGTTTGGTTTTCATGGAAGATGACTGCTTTTCAGTTTACCAGATAGAGCGCAGTTCTGGTGTGCTGAGAATGGTTGAAGCGATTCTGGCGCCGTTCATCGGTGGGTTGGAGTAAATGGGCCTGATGAGGATCTTGAGTTGGGACTCAACTCTCTTCGCCTCTTCTGCGTCGCTACACACAACAGTGAAGCCTCCCACACGTTCACCTGTCATAATCAAAAGAAAACAGTCAGACAAGCTGATGACAGAGAAACCTAATGTCTGTGACTTCATGAACACTGAAGGGTAATCACTAAATACTGGGTTAAGATTTGAAATCAGATGCCTCCTAGATTAAATCATGCCAAACTTTCCCCACCAGGGGATGACGAAATACAATCTTTCATATAAGTGCAGCAGTCTGCGGCGATCTTTAAACACGAGGAGCCTGACTGACCGTACAGTCCCATGTTCTTGGCAAACGACTGAGAAAGAACGATGTTGTGCCCCGTCTCAATAAAGTGCCGAACAGCCCATGCATCACGATCAATGTCACCGCTGGCAAAGCCCTGGTACGCCATGTCGAAGAAGACCAGCAGGTTCCTTTTCTGTGAGGTTCGACACGCAGATAAGAACAACCTGTTAATATTTAATACGATGACGCGACAACTTCTTAATGCACAGCACTGAATACAGGCCTTTGTTAGAGACCCTAGATAACAACAGCACGTTTTATCAACATACTCCTAGAGTCTTACCAAGGTGACAATTTCTCACCTTCACAATGTCAGCGATCTCCTTCCACTGCTCTGGCCTGGGATCCACTCCGGTCGGATTGTGGGCACAAGCGTGCAGCACAATCACGCTCTTCTCTGGGATTTTCTGCCAAACAAAGCAAGTTTGTCAAGATAAGATACAACTAATATTGGAGAAATCAGTGGGATCAACCAGCTCATGTAAAACCTTATATCATCAAGGCATTAACTATCTACATATCACTGGCAAACTGATGATTTCCATAGAGCTTGTGTTTTGCAGCAACAATCTGAGGGCGAACCTAATTCCTCAGATAAATACTCTTGCTGATTGAAATAATTTCCCTATTCATCATGTCGAGGCGCCCTTTCAGAAAGCTCCACCCTGACTTACAGTGATGTCGTCGAGTGCTCCTTTGAAGTCGAAGCCGCAGGTCGAGGGGTCGTAGTATCTGTACGCTTTCAGCTGCATGCCAGCGTCTCTGAAGATGGGTGTGTGGTTTCCCCAGGAGGGTTTGGGCAGGTACACATCGTGTGGACCGGTATGGAACCGAGCCTGAGACAAAGAAACAACAGTTCATACAGCCAGCATTACCTTGATAGGCCTCTCCTTATATTGACAGTCCAAGGAGGACTCACTAAGTAATTGCCCCCAATGCGCAAGGATCCGGTTCCTGAGATGGTCTGGACAGTGATGCTCTGTTGGGAGAGAAATATCACAGCACTGACTTGGATTGAAAAGGCCTAGGTTTAGATTTGTTTATCAGGCACCACAACTTACCCTGCCACTCTTCAACACCTCACTGTCGGGACCAAGTGCTAGCTGGGCGCAGGCTTTGGTAAATTCACCAAGACCACCGATGGGAAGGTACTCCTTATCCAGCTGTTTAGCTGCAATCAAAGCCTCTGCCTTGAGAACAGGCAAAGAGAAGTTATAAATCAGATTTTTAAGCTAAAAACATTGAGAAAAAGAATAAAAAGCTTCACATCTGAGATAAATAATAGCTTGACAGAATCTCTGCAGTTCACAGTTTTACCTTACGAACACAGCTGAGCACAAAAGGCTTTCCCTGGTCATCTCTGTAGGCTCCCACGCCGAGGTTCATCTTCTTTGGGTTGGTGTCCCTCTTGAAGGCCTCTGTTACCCCCAGGATGGGATCAGGGGGACCCATCTGCACCCCAGCCCACCATGAGCTGCACAAAAACAGGACAACCCCAATAAAAAAGGGATGCGGACAGAAGTGAAAATACTAAAAAACGGTTGTTTGGACACAATGCACCACAAGCAAAGATATTACAGTCATGAATATGAACACCAAATCACCGCTAAAAAACTGCATTAGGCATGCCAACAGCCTACTTAAGTGTTTCCCTTCATGTGACCCCACTGATCTGGTGACACATGAACACACATGCAGCGTTTCAGGAAATAAACATAATCCAATTAGCTGTTTCAAAGTCTAAAAAAAAAAAAAACAACTATCTGGGTGCAAAACAAAAGCTGGTACTGAAGTTCTTTCCCCATTCACTCACTAGGACAAGTACAAGAAAACTGCATAGTTTCTGCAATGCAAAAGAGAGAGAGAGGGGAGTTTAAGAGGATACTGAAAGTCAGAGCAATGATGCAGACACAGAGCTTTACTGAGATGGTTTTAAGGACAGGGGCTTTAACCCTGTAAGGGGGTTGGGATCAGGCCGTAGGGATCTTTAAAGCAGAGAGAGTGATGGTTGGCAGACATGTTTCCATTGCTTGCACTTCCATTTTTAATTCTTATACAACTTCAGTCAGTTTATAGAGCATTTTTCTCTCAACTCATTTTCTTGTGGGGCCTGTGTTTTCTTGAGAGTTAGCCATAGTTAATGTTTTTAAATGCTTTTATTCAAGCTTTGCATGTTTTCCAACAGGAACACATGGACAAGTATCTAATATTCCGTCTTTAAAAGTTATTTTACTTTATATTAAATGAAACAGACTGACCTACTGCCATCCATCCGACTTTCTAGGATTCATCACGCATATAACAGCAGAGCAGGCTGTGACTAAGAGTTAGGATCCAGTTAAAAAGGATGCATATACATCAAAACACAGTCTACATTAGCAACAAGAGCCAAATACAGCTTTAATAAAACTCAACTGCTTGGTTTGAAAAAAAAGACAATTTCAAAACCCCAAAACATGTCTTCTGTGTGAGTAAATGTAAATAAAGGTTGCTGCATGTTGTGACCTCAGTTGCACTCCTTTCCTCACTCATTGTCTCAGGTTTCTTCTACTTTGTGAAACAGCTGAACTTTGCAGCTAAATTTAGGAGTGAAGTATCTGCAAAGGGCAAAAGTCTAGAATTTAATGTTCAAATGTTAGATGAACCTATTAGCTTACATTTAGATTTCTTGGCAAATATATTTATTGCACAAAAGTCTGTTAGGTCCGCTTTGTAAAGGGTATCCAGACTGTTTATGTGGATCCTTTAAATGCATTTTTCATGCAGTTGTTTAAATCGCCATTATAGTTTGTGTTATCCATTTACCACCACTTTATGTGGCTGTTTTACATACTGTAAATGAAATATTTGCAGGTTTACATTCTGTTTCATGTGTGAACACCCAGAAATACAGCTAGTCATTCAAAATGTCACTGAAACATACTGAGCAATATATGAATGAACTCTATGTGGCAAAATAAAGACTTAAATAAAGACGTTCAATGCAGAAAAAAGATGGTTGGAGCTTAAAGAGGCTGTTAGCCTGTAACCTGCAGAGTAGAGCATCACAAACTTTGCATGGCTTCACTTTAGCAATCAATTGACCAAATGATTGTCGTTCCGTAACAAATGACTTCATGTCTCATTTAACACAAGCACCCTGTGTAAGGTGATATGTGTGTTCTTGAGAACAAAAGTAGGTACAATCAAACTGAAACTGAGACTGCCCGTCTCTAACATATACACATAAATCTAAATTACTAATCTATGCAACAGAGGTATAATACTGCAAATATACAGAAATTAAGATCAAATCACGTCTCACAATAACAAGAAGCCTAACTTTTATATCTGATAACAGTATTAGTAAAATAATGTACTGAAAAATGTTTAAGACTATCATTAAAATCTTTTTAAAATATTCGTCTTGATCGTTACCTTTCTGAACATTAAATTTTCATAAATTAATTTCAAACAACTTCTGAATACAGCTTGGGAGGAGAATACTGTGTGTTTTGTACATCATCAGTCCTGTGTTGCCTTCCAACAAATCTTTGAATTTGAAAGCATGGCGCAATAATAAATGTTTTCTCAAATTCTCAGTAATCCGAGCCTTTCATTGTTTATTGTAACCGGCTATAATTCTGGAGCTAAAAGACTTTGCCCTCTATTCACAGACTGAAAGGACGAACCACTACTTCTCCCATTTTATTATTTAACCAATCAGCAACCAGAGGCGGAAACCGATCACCAATCAGCGCACAGAAGCGAAAAGCATTAACCAATCAACTTACAATCGTTCATTCATTCGAGGAGTTAACGTTGCTCAAATATCGTGTGTGATTTCACACAAATACCCTGGCGAGTTTATTAGTAGAGAAAGACGTCGTTATTGAAGGCAACGTAAGTGACTATTATTATTATTATTAGTGAAAAACAACCCAACTCGGGTTATTATTTTTCTCCACATGGATCTATGCGTCGCTACGGGGCGTGTGCGCTATGGACCAACCAACGTGACTTTCACACAGCCAGCTGTCATTGTTAGCAACATTCACTGAAATGTTAGTTATCTAAAATTAGAGTTGTAAGGCGGATTCGGTGAATAAAGTGTGAGGCTAGAGAGTCCTAAACCCCCTGCAGAAAACTAGAGAACTACTGCGCCGATGCTAGCGTAAGCCGACAGTACACCGGGGCCTGCTGGAACCATTTGACCCCTGTCTGCTGCTGGAAAAACGGCTCAACATGGCCTCATTATCCGCCGACCCTGAAGTTGGTTTATAAGTTGCATGAGTGAATAAACAAGTAAAACCCAAAAAATAATTTAACCACGTTCTGTGTGTGATGAAAAGCTCCAATAGGACGCGGAATGATACAAGAGCAAAATCTCGCTGTTCCTAGCTTACATGTGGGTTAGCTTGGGAGTGTGGTTTACCTGTTGCGGCTGGACAGGGCTCCCAGGGCCGGGGAGATATTGCCCAGGCAGTGGATCACCTTGTTTGACTTGAGCAGGGCCATATCAGCTGCGCTTCGGAGAGGAGCCTAGCAGGATGTAGACGGACGTGAAAGACAGGGAAGACCACGCTGATAACCCTACAGTACGCGCTGACGACACAAATGAACGTCACTCGCGAAGCGGGCCACATTGATGGGAATTCCGGTTCTTTTTAGGGATCCGTGTCAGTTGGCTTCCTTCACTTTGTGTTTGATTAGTAAAAAAGGTGCATCACATACACGCTCATTTATTTTATTAGTTAATATAAATTCAATTCAAAAAGTGAAACTCATATCCTATATAAATTCATTAAGTGCAGAGTGTTATTGTTCTAAATTTATTTCTGTTCATATTGATGATTATGGCATACAGCTAATGGAAACCTAAATGTAGTTTCTTAGAAAATTAGACAGTTTTCAAAGACCAATAAAAAGTATTTTGAATTCAGAAATGTCACCCTACCTGTTGAAAACATGTCTTTGTGCTGTACAGTACATTGTGGGGCTCCTTTTGCATAAATTTTTGCATCAGTACAGCTTGCATGGAGGTGATCATGAAGCTGTACTGATGAGGTGTTAAGACTAATTTGAAAGGGGCCTTCAGCTCATCTGAACTTCTTTAGGGTCAGGACAAAATGCTGCAGAATCATTTTTTTATTAAACTATCTGTATGCTAAAGATGTACCTAAGCAAAACCAGACACATAGAACAAAATAGGCTTTGCAAACTACCACTACAACTACCGCTAATATAGGAGAAGTATTATTCGTCAGAAACTGACAGTTAAAAATTTTATTTCAGCTTATTAAAGGTCTAACTTTTATCCAAAGTTCATCAGTCTCTGATGAGCTTAAAGAATCTGGAGGAAGCACTACAATGTGTGTGTGTTCGGGTGCATGATGAGCATCTCACCATGAGATAAATCAATCTCCATTACATACACATCTCTTTCCACATATGGGTCAGCACTGAAAATAAGAGTTGCATATAGGTTATATAAGTTAACTTATTTATTTTATCCAAACAAATAAAATTGTGTGGATGTTTCTCAGTAACAAAGATTTATCCTGGTGTCTGTTTTAGCATAAAACAATGACACATTTAAATTATATAATTTCTAACATCAATTTCTTGTATTGTACAAGACATGACAAGAACCAATTTCATGTATTTTATTAATGAGTTGAAACTCTGTTGGTAAGAGCATTAATATAAATTTATTTATATAACATTTCCTGTTTAATATTCTGTAATGGTTCTGCTCTTTCAACAACAGCCTTATTTGTTTCTTCTCCCCTCGCTTTCTTAGTGTGGTCACCAAATCAGTTATATAAATTTAATGTTTTGCAATTAATAATTTCTGGTAAATCTATTTGAAATAAATATAGTCATAATAATTATAAAAAAGTACATTTGACATTACTTTTGTCATTTCTGGGACAGTCAATAAAATTAATGAAATGCACACATGCACATTAAAAAACACAAATCTTCACAACAATGGTGAATTCCTCTGGATAAAACCCATCTGACACATAAAGCGTAGGTTTAGGTTTTTGAAGACTCTATGTTCCACTTTTAAAAGATATGAATCCAGAGGTCAAAATACATTTTAACAGCATCTCAACTATGGTATGAAACTAAGAAATATTACAAACATGAAAATGAAAAAAATTAAATTACAGGGCTTAAGAAACTACATTTTTAAAATGATATTTAGCTGTATGACTCACTTACCATCAGTTTGTTTCCTGTTACACCACTAGAGGACAATGTTGCACAATAAAACTTGAAATTCAAGGCGCATGGACTGTATAGCAACTCTGAATGTCCATGTTTAGAAACTCCTGATTTTTTCCAGTATTTTGGTGCCTGATCATTAAAATTGACCAACGTAGATTCAAACATTTAAATAACACAGCACCAACATGACACTGAATGACTTTATCGGAACCTGATGCGCTGCAATCATTTCACTTTTGATTGAACGTAAAACTAATTTTAGAAATTTAGATAACACTCTTATATCAGCCGAAACAAAATTCCTATTCTTACTAAAATATGCGCTTTGTTTTTGCTTTTTGTCAGACTTAAATGGTACATATTAGCAAATAAAGTTTAACATCAGACAAAGATAAGTACATTTAAAATGCCGTTTTGAATAATGATTTTAATTATTGTGTGAAAACAATGTGGTTAATCACAGATAATTCATGGTTTAACAAATGTGGCAATAAATTTGTTAAGTAGGGCAAGGTTAGTTTAGATAGCTTTTTTTCCTTTAATAAAGGAAATTATAATTTGAATACTGTATATTTTTAATTATTCATGCTATCAGTGTTTGATAATCAGTTTTGTTTGATCTGAAACATGTAAATGTAGCAAAAAAACACCAAAACAGAAGACATCTATAAGGGAGCAAGTAATTTTTCTCAGTGCTGTACAAGCAGAGGACAAATCTGTTATCTTTATTCAGTGATAAACTACTGAGTTTGTTCTCTGAAACAAGGGTATGAAACAAGGATGCAGATTTGTTTTATTTTAATTTCCAATGCCTAATATAGCTGCTAAAGAAGATAGCTCACAGTAAACCTCTTAGAGGAAGTAGAAGTAGTTTATCACACTGCAGAGGCTGGAGGTCCATGAAACACTTTTCTCAAACTCAGTGGACAACAACAGCGTCTGCTGGCACACCAACAGAGTGGCAGAAAGAGGCTCATCCTTGGCTTAAACGTGGCCCTGCATCTGTGCAGAAAAGATATGGACCCAGCAGACCCAGGAGAGAATAGAAAGGAAGCAGGAGGCATCATTATGTCAAAACTAGTTCATCCTCACTTTAAAACTGAATATTTTATGATTTCTTTTGTAAAACCTCCTGGGTCACAGAAAATGATAGGTTTATTTTTAGGCTAGTGCTATCTCACAATAATTGCCACCTCAAGGCATTTAAGTTTATAAACAGCTCCAATTCACCTGTATAAACCAAGTTAAAATTATTTCAGATCAATCCATTTCCACGCAGTCCATTTAACACAGTCATAATACAATACAGTCTTAATCAGTCAGTCATTTTCTACTGCTTATTCCCCATAGTGGGTCGCAGGGAAGCTGGTGCCTATTTCCAGCAGTCTATGGGCGAGAGGCGGGGTTCACCCTGGACAGGTCGCCAGTCCATCGCAGGGCAACACACAAACAACCAAGAACACACTCATTCACACACACCTAAGGGCAATTTGGAGAGACCAATTAACCTATTTAACTTCTTTGGACTGTGGGAGGAAGCCGGAGTACCAGGTGAGAACCCAGGCAGCCCCAGCCACAGTCTTAATCAATTGATCATAAAATGCTAGAACGTGTCCTGTTGTCTAACTAAGCTAAGCAGCAGATTTCATTGAATCTTGATTTTGCATCAAACCCTTATTCTGAGCAAGCATATGGCGACAGTGGAGAGAAACTACTTCCTTTGAACAGAAAGAAACCTCCAACAGAACCTGGCTTAGTATGAGCAGTCATCTTCCTCAGAGTGCTGGGGTTAACAGAGATAGAGAAAACAATGCAGAAGCACTGTGCAAGACGTACTTTCAGAAAACAACAATTCAGTGGAAAACAACAAGTAAGTGTATAAATAAAGAGTTTCTAAAATGAAGAGGAGTAGAAGCCTTAAAATAAACAAAACAAAGGACATTAGACACTAAACTGTGTAGGCATCTTAAAAAGATTCAAAGAAAAAGTGACAAGAGATGTTCTAGTTGAAATGCTAAGTGACGTGTCACTCCTTGGTATTCTCCCAAAAAATACACATTTTTTTGGACTTATGTGTTTAGATGCACGTGCAGACTTTTTTGTGGAAAACCCTTTTTTGCGCTTTTGTTTTACGCACCAGATAAAGGAGCCAACAGAACACTTCAGATCGAAGAAATGTAAATGAACACATGACAAATTAGAGATTTTCCTTTAGTTCATGTATTAGTGTTGGGTTTCAGTCTGAATCCTGTTTGCTACTGAAGTTACTGTATGTAGGAGAGCTAAACATTTTTCATAGAATGTGGTTCAAATTTATTGTTTTAATTTCGTTTATCATATATCAAACATATTTTTGATAAAGCTAGCTCAAATGAGCTCCTCCTGAGCCTGCTGCCTGAGGTTTCTTCTTGTCAAAAGATAGCTTTTCTTTCCGCTGTCGCCCAGTACCTTGCCCAGGGGCACATCAACATGTGGCAGGAGGTAACTGGAATTGAACCCACAACTTTTGGATTGCAAGATGAATATTCTTCCCACTGAGCCACAGTCACCTCATTAGCCTGTTGAATCTGACTTTTTTGAGTTTGTGTTATCATGGGATTGAAAATTACATGACAACTGAATTGAACTGCGACTGGAATTTAATGTCTTGCAGGTTGTTAGATTTGAACTACATCTGTTCATGTGAGAAACAAGACAAATGTGAACATATACAGGTGCATCACAGTGATTAAAATATGATCGAAACATCAATTTATGTTAGTAATCCAATTTAAAAAGTGAAACTTATAGTCTTTATACACTCTGCAATATTTAATGTGTTTTTTTCTGTTAGGTTTGATCATTATGGCTTATTGCAACTGAGGCCCAACAGTCAGTTTCTCAGAGGATAGGAATATTAAATAATACCAATATTATAAAAATGTTATGGGATGGTCTGTACAATTATTGGGAAGCCTGCTAACTTGACAGATGTCCAGCAGACAGTCACTGACACCACCTACTGTTGTAGTCAAGACCAGCCAACACGAGAACGAGTCCAGATCCAGGGCAGAGCAGAGCAGGCTTTTGAGGGAGGCAGGACCAAGACCAAACTAATGAGAGACCACCTTTAAGACCATTACTATAATCATTTCAATAAAGTTCTTGCTGCAAAAAGAAGAAAACCTGCCTGTGACAGCTTATTAGTTAGCTAACCTATGACAGTGCTGCAGATTTAGGTGCTCCTATCTTTTTCATATTGGTGCGCTGTCACAATATTTAGGCTAACCCAAACTTCAATGTAAGTAGACCCTCAGTTTGTCAAGAGGAAGAAGATAGACACCAGACCCAACAATGCAGACAAACTGAAGGCTGCTATTAATGCAACCTGATTCTACTTAACACCCCAGCAGAGCTACAGGCTGGTCGCCTTCATGCCACACTGCAACGATGCAGCAATTCATGTAAAAGCTGCTGCAACAAAATACTGAGTTCACGTACTGTAGAAAACATGGAAATAATTTTCCGTAGGCTGACATTTCTGTATTGAAAATCCTTTTTTTATCCATCTTATGTTATACATTTTCTAAGGAACTAAATTTGAGGTTTTCATTAGGTGTAAGTCATATTTAGATATATTTATCAAAAATAAACACATTAAGTACATGGTTGTGTCTTAAATCTATAAAATGGCAGTTGCCTTTTTTGAACTGAATTACTGAAATAAACAAACTTTATTTAACTTAGTTCAATTTATTGAAGTGCGATAGAAATTACTAGAAATTAAAGTTAAGATTAATGGATGTCTCTTATATATGATCAATAAAATTAGCTTAGAGCAAACCAAGGTTCATGAATATTTTGACCATGTAATATATCTTCTCTTTGTCGGTCCTTTTGACAGATTAGGTTTCAAAAGAAAAAACTACAGTTACCAATAAACATGAATCAGTTGAACTACAGTGTTCAATATCTTAAATGAAGATTTACTGAAACATAAAACTTGTATATCTGTATAATTCTTGTCATTCTCATCATCTTTGTTCCACCACATTTCAACCAGGGCACTAAAAGACTGTCTTTGCTTAAAATTTAACTTTAAATGTAACCCTTATTTTTAGCTGCGAAGCAAGTTCATAGCCTTTGATTTAGGAGAAAAGGAAAATATTTCCACTGTATTGTGAAGCTGTGCAGAAAGTAATCTCATCTGCTTGCCTCATTCCTCTGGTCTGAGTGGGACTGATGTGTGTGAAGGAATCAGAGCGGATATAACTCTCATTTCCCTTGTTGTCAGCAGTTAACAGTTTGGTCTGCACTTTCACTGTGTTCCTCTGTGCCTCAGAGGGACTATTTACTGTCTATATATACATTGCCCAAAAAACAAAGGAACACTTTTTAGTCAGAGCAGTAGTAGAAGCGGTTGTTAATCAGTTTCAGCTGTTTTGGTGTTAATTAAATAAACGACAGGTGCACTAAAGGGGCAACAATTAGACCCCAGGAAGTGGAAGGGTTTTGCAGGCATTTGCAGACATTTTTCCCTCCTAATTTTTTTGACTGTATTTCAGTAGTTTTGCATTTGACCAGGGTCAGTGTCGCTCCTGGTACCATGAGGCGATACCTGGACCCTACTGAGTTTGCACAGGCAGTCCAACTTCACCAGGATGGCAAATCAATACGTGCCATTGCCCGAAGGTTTGCTGTGTCTCCCAGCACAGTCACAAGAACATGGAGGAGATTCCAGGAGATAGCTAGTTACTCTAAGAGACGTGGACAGGGATGTTGGAGGTCCTTAACCCATCAGCAGGACCGGTATGTGCTCATTTGTGCAAGGAGCAACAGGATGAGTACTGCCAGAGCCCTACAAAGTAACTTCCAGTGGGCCACTGGCAAGAATGTCTTTGACCAAATCATTAGAGAAAGACTAAATGAGGGTGGCCTGAGGGCCTGACTTTCTCTTTTAGGCCCTGTGCTCACTTCCTTGCACTGTGTAGCTCGACTGGCATTTGCCAGAGAACCCTGAAATTGGCAGATTCTGCACTGGCATCATTTTGTTCCTAACTTATTACCCATCCCATGTTAGAATGAATAACCAGCATGATTTTTTTCCAATTGAGGTCTGATGTGTTTTCAAATATATATATATTTATACATCCCCTCAACATATATATCCCCGCGACCCACTATGGACACAATAATTTATTAGTATGGTGTAGGGCCTCCTTTTTCGGCCAATACAGCGTCAATTCGTCTTGGGAATGACATATACAAGTCCTGCACAGTGGTCAGAGGGATTTTAAGCCATTCTCCTTGCAGGATAGTGGCCAGGTCACTACGTATTACTGGTGGAGGGGGAAAACGTTTCCTGACTCGCTCCCTCCAAAACACCCCCAAAAGGGCTCAATAATATTTAGATCTGGTGACTGTGCAGGCCATGGAGATGTTCAACTTCACTTTCATGTTCATCAAAAAATCTTTCACCAGTCTTGCTGTGTGTATTGGTGCATTGTCATCCTGATACACGGCACCGCCTTCAGGATACAATGTTTGAACCATTGGATGCACATGGTCCTCAAGAATGGTTCGGTAGTCCTTGGCAGTGACGCGCCCATCTAGTACAAGTATTGGGACAAGGGAATGCCATGATATGGCAGCCCAAACCATCACTGATCCAACCCCATGCTTCACTCTGGGCATGCAACAGTCTGGGTGGTACGCTTCTTTGGGGCTTCTCCACACTGTAACTCTCCCGGATGTGGGGAAACCAGTAAAGGTGGACTCATCAAAGAACAATACATGTTTCACATTGTCAACAGCCCAAGATTTGCACTCCTTGCACCATTGAAACCGACGTTTGGCATTTGCATGAGAGCCCAAAGGTTTGGCTATAGCAGCCCGGCCGTGTATATTGACCCTGTGGAGCTCCCAACGGACAGTTGTGGTGGAAACAGGAGAGTTGAGGTGCACATTTAATTCTGCCGTGATTTGGGCAGCCGTGGTTTTATGTTTTTTGGATACAATCCGGGTTAGCACCCGAACATCCCTTTCAGACAGCTTCCTCTTGCGTCCACAGTTAATCCTGTTGGATGTGGTTCGTCCTTCTTGGTGGTTTGCTGACATTACCCTGGATACCGTGGCTCTTGATACATCTCAAAGACTTGCTGTCTTGGTCACAGATGCGCCAGCAAGACGTGCACCAACAATTTGTCCTCTTTTGAACTCTGGTATGTCACACATAATGTTGTGTGCATTTCAATATTTTGAGCAAAACTGTGCTCTTACCCTGCTAATTGAACCTTCACACTCTGCTCTTACTGGTGCAATGTGCAATCAATGAAGACTGGCTACCAGGCTGGTCCAATTTAGCCATGAAACCTCCCACACTAAAATGACAGGTGTTTCAGTTTCATTGTCCAACCCCTGTACATATATATATATATCTATATCTTTTGCATGCCCAGATGTGTGTAAAACTGGACATTTGCAGTGAGGAGTTGTGAGCGAGCCTATGTTGCAGTAATAGCGTGAGAAAAGTGGCGTGACTCAAAAACAGTGAGTTTAATTAAATATGAAACTACTCATGATTAATTGATGGACGTTAGACAGTTTTGCTTACATGTGAGGGGTAAATTCAGAGAGAAACAGCATATTTAAAACAAAATTTGGCCTACATTGTACTCAGTTCACTTATATTAAGGACCTCGGGTCATACAAACGTGCATGGCTCTCATTCTGTTCTGTTTCCTGAGATATAAAGCTTGAAACGCCGGCTGTGTTTCCTCATGCTGTGTCATGGCAGGCCGTTCTGTGTGAAAGGAAGTGTGCCCTAACCATCCAGGTCCTATTTTGCTCACTTTCTCTCAATATGGTCCTGAAAGTGTCGCCCAGTTCCTCTGAGACTGTATAAAAAATGGATCAGCACAAGCTCCTTCTACAGCGCACTTTCTGTCTGCAAGAGATTAGACTGTGAGGGAGCACTTAGAGCACAGGGAAACACTCGATTCTGGCGATCTGTGGTGAACATGTAATCTTTACACTCGACGCAGAGGTGAGTGTTTTACAGCACTAGACAAACCTTTCACTGCAGTAGCTTCTGTGTTTATGTTAGATTTATTTATTCTGTGATTTATATATTTCTATAGAACAGTACGAGCCTCATCAAATAAAACAAACATTCTAACAAATTAATCTGAAATAAACAAAACAATGAGATGCTACAGAACAGAGCTAATCCTTTTAAATCTACAGGGAACTTATGCAATCAATTTAAAATTACAAATGCAAAATACACAATATTCTTGAGTTGCCTTTAAAATCTCATTAAATAGCTTAATGTTTTAAAAGAAAATAAATTCAGAAGTCTAAAACAGCAAGCTCAGCGGGTATTTTCTGTGCTTTCAGGCACACTTTTGTCTTCGCTGTAAGTATTTTGGCGAGAGGTCACACATGCACCAGGTTACATTGAGAGGTAGGAAAAGAAGGAAGCAGTGCAGGAAGACAGGAGGGTCCCAGGCAGGCAGGCAGGAGGCAGGCAGGTAGACAGGCAGGCAGGTCACAGCGTGGAGTCCCGGCACAGGACGATCTCCATCTCAGTGCGGTACAGTTTCCCCCCATCGGACAGAGCCATGATGCTCTTCTTGTAGTCCACCAGCCCGGTCGAGTCCACGTCCTGCCACAAATGACACAGCCGCATAGAATCACTGTGTCTCAGGCTGCTGCTCCATCTCAGTGCCATACTTGGCCAGCAGAAGAGGGACTGAACAAATCAATCAATAGGTGAAGTATTCATTACCATTTTGTTCTTGTCACAGAGGTCCTTCAGCAGAGCATCCAGCTCCTGCTCATCAATGTAGCCATTACCATCCTGATCAAAGAGAAAATACAAGAGGTCCGACATTATGCATGGGAAAAAAATACTTTCGTTCCAGCTTCTCATATGGCAAATTTAGTGTTCTCAACACCAATGCTCTAATGTGGATTTCAGCCTAGTCAGGAACACAAAACAGCAAAATATATAAGAACCTCATGATGACATTATAAGTCTGATATTTGCAGAAAGAAAGGAAGAAAAAATAGTTTTAAAATGCATTAATCTAGTAGTTATTGGCATATTTCAACATATTGGCTTCTAGCAACTATAAATATATAGGGATAATTTGAACAAATAAATCTACTTGTGTCTGTCAAACACCTAAATATCATTTAATGTTAAAATCATTAATTAAAGTTTGATTTTATAAAATGTTAAAAGCATAGTTATTATTTCAGTATTTATTTCATTATATAATTCTGTGCACATGGTTGCTGTAAACTATTAAATAATTCAAATTGTCCAATTCAAACATTATTGAAATCATAAACCCAAACATCTTATTGGCCAGCTTGCACAGATATTCCGATTCAACCAATCACATTCAAATAGTGTTAGACCCACTCCCTGACTTTGGATGCGGACCAGATGTTATTTATTTATGTATTTGTTTACTTTGTTACATATTTTTAGAATGTTTTGATGTGTGTATGTCAAATTGTTATTTTCCACAGTCATAGTTTAAATCATATTACTATGTAGTGTGAAATAAATATGTACATAAATACTAAATAAGAACTAATTAAAATATTATTTCTCCATTTCATTAAGTTTGGTATCCATTAACTGATGCATTTAATTGACCCTAGATACATATATTTACCTAATCATGTATTCATTTCAAGTCTTATGTAGATTATTACATTTATAAACTATTATTAATTTACTTTTTTGTTATTTTATTGGAATTTGAACTCCATACATGATTGCTAAATGTGGGCATTTAATTAAGCTATATTAATGGATCCCTTGTCTTAGGAATAAGATAATTATTTCAGTGAAAAAAATGTAATTTAGAAATGTGAAAATGGGACTGACAATGCCATCCTTTCGCCATTTACTCTTAGTCTGCTGATGTCATTTAGTCAACATCTACATTAGACATCTGTCTGAGCTTGACATCCATTAGAAAGACTGACATGAATTGTTCTCTAGAGGATGAATCCATATGACGTGATCATCTGTCTTTTCCACCACCCCCTCCATGTAGCAACATGGACAGAGTGAACAGATGCCCATTGCAAAGATGCCTGGCTGTACAGCCTCAAAAATTCACAACAATAACTACAGAATTTTATTCAGGTACCTTCCACATTTACCTACAGAAACACATTTTTTACCTTGTCATAGAAAGTGAAGAGCGAGTCAAATTCTTTAACGGTGAGTCTGATACCCTATGATGTAACGAAGAGAGAGAAAAAAAGTGAAAACAATTAGAAACCAATGCATATTTCTCGAAAGCTGTAAAAGCCCCAGATCCACCACAGATATTAATCCATGCAGATTATGATAACTGGGACTAGAGTTGAGTTAATCCTCATCAGACTGACTAATCCTCTATCAAGAGAAAATGTTGATCTGCTTTCACAGGGAAGAACATTTAAATTGGAGCAAACAGGACAAGATAGTTGAAGATTTACATAATGTTGTAACTGTGGAACAAATGTTAAAAATCAAAATGGTGGACATACAATAAAAGAATCTCTGCCAACATTTTTCTGTTTCTATAAGCATCCATCATGGCCATACCATATGATATTACAAAGACTTATGGATAAACAGTGGAGGAAAAACTGGGAGTTGAAACTTAGGCTTGAAACTGCTCAGTTTAAATGGTCTCTTTCACTCACAGCAATGTAATCAAGGCTGTACAGCCAAAATAATTACACAAAGCAGAAGTGGAAGGTAAGTAGACGTAGTGTGCTGCTCACACTATGCCAACAAAATTAAAACAGAAAATGTGCATTTGCTGGTTTTATTAAAATGATCAATTTTTAAAAATAAGGCTTACAGCACGCATGCAGAAAAAGCAGGATTGGCAATTACAATCAGGGAGCCCCAATAAATGTTATCATTATAGTTATGAGACCTCTTTAATTTAATATTCAGTGAGATTAATACATCAAAGTCATTTCATGTAGATGATTTTTACTAGAAGATATTGACAGTAGGGAACGTGATTCTATGATATTACTAAAAAACAACAGGACTTGACTGCTATAAGATGACTCACATTCCCTAAAGCAAAAATTTCTCTTAAAATGTCTGGTCCTTGCACCATCTTTCCAATTCGTAACTGATTTTCTGCGGCCTGTTTTCTTGTTGATTGGCTAAAAGAATAAAATTATTTGTCAAAATTCACCTACTCGTTGTGACATAAAAGCTGTTCTGTCAGAGCATGATTGGGTTCACTCGGGGTCCTCATGTTCCCAAAATATGCATGCTGCATTTATTGGCACCTCTAAATTGTGCTGAGGTATGTTTCTTCATGGTTGTTTGTCTTGAGTGTCTCTGTGATGGAGTGGTGAATTGTCCAAGGTGTACCCCTCCTCTCATCCACTGGAAATATAGAAAACAGCCACCGTAGTTGAGTGATGGGGGCTAACAGGTCCAGGAGAAAGGCCCACCCGTCCTCTCCTGCGACACCATCCAACTCTTTCTCGGGTGATCCGAAAGGGTTCCCTGATTTATTAGGATCTCTAACCCTCCAGCAGGTTCTGGCTCTACCCCAGGCTCTTCTCCCAGTGGGACGTACCCAGAAAGCGTCCAAATGGAGTCAATCAGGAAGGATCTTCATCAGATTCAAAACCTCCTCAACTTATTGCTGTCAATACAGAGGAGCCGCAGTTCCACTCTGAACTCCCCCTGTACAAACCAAGCATCTCAGTCTTTTTCTAAGTCTCACCACCTGCGGGGAATAACACAGAGGTTGTGTACCCTCCAAGCCAGGAGTAAAAATGGGGGCCTGGACATCCATAATCTTAGTGAATGGCATGCACTCATGAAAACTCACCATCTCATGCTTTTACTGAATCCATTTCATCTTTTCTCTCCTCTGCATGAGTGATTTAGGACCAGCTACTCAAAGCAATTTAAATCTGACTAGCACACAGCAAGGAGGGGTAAATGGCAAGTTTAGGTTTTAACTTTTAATTCTCTAAAGGTTTTTCTGCACGCGTATTGTGCCTTCCTAGATATAACAGATAAAACCACAATGTTACAGCCAAAGGATTACTGAATTCTACATTGGCAACATGAAAGCTTGAAGATTGTTGTACACTTTTGCTCGCACCTAGTTTAATCCTCAGTGTGGCCACTGTTAAGTAGGATTTGCGCCATGCATGAAATGCTGAGGTTGGACAAAATCTGCATGCACAATGCCGAAACAAACTGGCTTCGGCTTACTTAACTGGAACAGCTGAAGACTGACATGGTGGCAATGGAAGAATGAGATTTAAAAGCATGCAGTATCGCGAAGTGGTATTTTCTCTACTTTTACAAACTATGGTTGACTTACTTTTAGAATATGTTCGACAGGTTTTTTTTTTTTAAAAATTCTTCAACTTACTTGAAGAGTCATTCAAAAAGTTTTGCTGCTGCTAGATATGCAGTGTTTGGAAGCATTTATGGCAATACCTGATCTGTCCTTCCAGATTGTTTTACAGCACCATGCCAAACTATTCACAGTTTCTGAACTTTTTTACATTTTTTCATGTTACAACCACAAACTTCAATGTATTTTATTGAGGATTTATGTGACCACAACATATGTCATAACTGTAAGGTGAAAGAAAAGGGATTCTTGGTTTTATTTTTTTATTTTTTTTACAAATAATAGTCTCAAGTGTGCCATGCATTTGTGTTTAGAGCCTCTGTGTCAATACTGTTCATTTATATATTTAGGACTTAGTTCTGGACTTCGTCAAGGCCATTCTAATACACGAGTTTGCTTTAATCTAAACTATTTCATTGTAGCTCTCACTGTATGTTTCTGGCAGGAAAATCTTCCAGGTTACCATGTATTTAGCTCCATCCATCTTCCGATAACTTCGGACCAGTTTCACTGTCCCTGCTGATGAAAAGCCTTTAGGGTGATGTTGCATGTAGCCCAAAAAGTAAAATTTTTGACCATCTGACCAAAGCAAATATTTCCACATATTTGTTATATTTGTTGTGTCACTTACATAATTTGTGGCAAACTACCAACAACACTCCTTTCGATGTTTTTTTGAGCAATGGCTTTCTTTTACCCATTCTTCCCTATAGGCCAGATTTTTGGAATGCACGAGTGATAACTGTCCTGTCAAGAGATTCTCTCTTGTGAACTGTGGCTCTCAGCAGCTCCTCCATAGTTACCAGTGGCCCCTTGGCTGCTATTCTGATTAATGCTCTCCTTGCCCAGTTTGTTAATTTAGGTGGATGGCGTTCTGTAACCTAACTTTGATTTAAACATCTCCACAAATGTGTCCCTAGCAAATCTCAGAGGCCTTCACTGCTGGAATCATACTGAGAATAAATTACACACAGTTGAACTCTATTTAGTAGTTAGGTGACCTCTAAAGGAGATTGCTTGAATACATATTCCCAACACACTTTTAATAATAAATTAGATTAAGTAACACTTTGTGGCTGCACTGTGACAAAATGTGAAACGTTCAAGGGGTTTCAATGAATACTTGTGCAAAGCATTGGATTTTTACAAGAATAGAAGACAATACTTGAAAGTAGAAAGTAACCTTACCTGGAATTTGATCAGAAAGTTCTCCTGAACTGGCAGAAGCCTGTGGTAGAAGACAGAAACTAATCCGTGTTAACCCCAGGAGCACCCTTTAGGGAATACTCAAACAAGATAAACAAACACAATTAGGAGAGACACTTACCTCGCCATCTCAGAGAGGCCCAGTTTACCATCACCATTTAGGTCAAACATCCTCAGCTACAGAAAAAGAAAATCAAAAGTGAATTTATCAGAGGAAGCTTAGGGAACATGTTGCTGTGATCTTGTGATCTCAGCACTACAGGTGCAGTATGTGCAAATTTGATTAATATTCAAGCCATCACATAATACTACATTAGGCATTTGACCAGCAGTCAACTGTAAGTTGTAAATATGGCATCTTTAGGGGCAAACTGTTATGAGAAGATATGAAGATCAATATAGGTCTTTAAAAAATGATTAGTTTTTGAGACAACAACTTATGTTACTGAATCTGAAGTTTCAATGTTTATCAGAATACAGCAGCATTCTTGACATATTTATTCATAAGCAGTTGTATTTTAAGGGTCTGGTAATGCTGGCAATTTAGACGTTTTAGCACTCACGATTGTCTGTGTGTACTCGTTGAGCTTCTTGTCATCATAGTCTCTGTTGGCCTTCTTCAGCAGGTCTGACAGGAAACCCTGAGAATAGAAAAAATCCAACAACAGTCAGAGATGAGACAACTTTAAACATTTCCAGCTGACTGTAATTATGGTAGGAATCAGTGTAAATGAAATGTAGACAGTCCTCTTTATTTCTTTTGTCATATCAAAGGACATGAGTGTGAAATGTACATAAGTATTTACACCAACAACATGGGGCCAGTCAACTACGTTGGATTACAGTAATTTATCACAGGAATTCAAACATTACATACAAAAACAGGGATGAACGTGATTCTGATGAGACATCATTTTCGGTAAATATTTCCTAATCATTTTAGATGTTTAATGAAGCATTTAACCAGATTTCTTTCAGCATTTGACAGCAAGACAAACAACTACAGACATCAAAAAAACCTTGAACATACAACCTGTGCAAGACGGTTGATGCTTTATTTGGTGGCAGATGGATAGAGAGGATTCTACTGGTGCAGAAGATTTCAAGTTTGACTCCGTTACAAGTTCTTTTTTGCCAGATTATGCATCTCGGATATATTCAAATTGAATAAGCCTATTTAAAGAATTAACACTTAGACAACACAAAGGTCAGGGGAGGTGGGGCTAAAACTTGTCATTTATTTCTAATATCTACTTTAGTTTGCTTGTTTAAAGATATATGTGTAATAAGTAGCAACAGAGACTTTAGAAGTTTGTCCGACTGCAGGGGCGATCAAATGTTTTTGAGACAAAAAATAGTTTTTAAAAACACTTCAGACACCAAAGATTGTTTGGATTAATTTTTTTCAGCACAGCTCCAGAAAAAAACACTTCATATAATCATCACCATGCTTCTTGCATCATTCTGACTGTAAATTTGACCAGTCTGTCACAATCCACAGAACTTAGAGTTTAATTAGTCAGTTTCAGGTTGGTTTCGGTTGAGACCCTTGTGCAGGCACCAATTTCAAACACCAAAGATAAATTAGAACAGTTTATAGATACAAGTGAATGAATGGATAGTTCTTCCAGGTTCAAAAAAGAAATCCAGGATAGCACTGAAGAGCAGAGGTAAATTGTTATCATAAGATTTAGGATATGGTTGACATATGATAAAAATAATGAATGAGACAGTTGGCTTACTGTTGGAGAGATGCTGGAGTTTCAAGGGGGAGAGGTGAGTATACCCACAGAGTCTGAGATCGGCAGGTGGTGGTGAGTGGTGCTTGGTAATGATATCATTATTCCTTCTTCTAAAAGGAGCTTGAGAGGCGGTGGAGTACTAGAGGGTGGACAGGCACATGAGTAATGCTGGATTGTTGTTGTTGGTTGGGGGTTGTCTGCATACCAATGAAAATAAATCCTGTGGTGAGCGATGATATGACCAAGGGGAAGAATGTAGAGGGTAAACATAGGGGTCAGTCCTTGGTCCCACTGAGCGACACCGAAGGTGACTGTGTGAGTCCAGGATCTTGCTTCCCTGATGGAAACATACTCAGATCAGTCAGAGAGAAAAGGCTGGAACCATTCCAGAGCTGTCCCAGTCAATCCTACAGAGTATTGAAGCCAGTGAAAAATCGGGCTGGAATATCTTATAGGTGAGAGTGAGGTGGTCATGTAGACAGGCAGCAGCAGTTTCTTTAGTACTTTGGACAAAAAGGTTGGCAACAGGTTCATCAGGGGTATGTATAACTCTAAAGAAGGAGTGTCAGGTTTAAAATGTCTGGATCCAGGACAGTAATTGATGGTGAATTTAAAATGTGAGAAAACAGAGACCAGCGTTATTGTGGGGGGTTGAGTCACTTAGTGGATTTCAGGTAGGAGAGATTCTTATGATCTGTTCACACAATGATAGGTTGCTCAGTGCCTTTGAGCCAATGTCTCTACTCTTCCAGGGCAAGTTTAAGTGCCAACAGCTCATGATCTCAATGTCATAGTTCCTTTAGTTTGGCGAAGAAAGCACATAGGTGAAGCTCACCATCTGACGGAGACCTTTGGGACAGGACAGCACCAACATCACAATCTGCATTCACTTCCAGGATAAACTGGGAGGCAGAATCAGCATGGATGAGGATGAGAGCTGCAGAGAATCTTTTCATTAACTCAGAAAAGGCATTATCCGCTTCGGGAGACAAAGAAAATAGCTTTTTAGTAGATGTGAGGGGAGCAGCTACCAGACTGAAATCCCTGATGAAGCCTCCTTAAAAATTTGCAAACCCTAGAAAGTGCTGGAGCTGTTTTCTTGACTAGACCAATCTTGAACTGCTTTAATCTTCTCAGGAGCTGTCTTCATCTGTCCACCCTCAGAAACATAGGTAATGAAAGTTAGGGATGATTTGTGAAATTTTGGCCTTATAATATTCTTTGGATGAATGCCTCTCATGGGAATTCTGTTCCTAAAGACCTTTGAAAAAGATGAGGATATTGTCGAGACCAGTGGCGGATGCCGGTCTTTCAAGGAGGGGAAGCTCAATTTCAAGATCAAAAAGGGATTCAGCCTCAGACAGATAATCCAATCATCATGCAGAAGCTGAACGTCCGGGCCAGCCGAGGCCAGCCCACTGCCCCATAGACCCCCAGAGACGCTGAGCGTCCGATGGGCGGGACAAAGCCCAGCATTTTTGCTTCGCTATTGAACTCACTGTTTAAAGCACTGTGAAGCTGTGGGAATGAGTGAGAGGAAAGCCGCGTCGTTACCAGTGATAAGAAGCTGATTCTGAACAAAAGTTGAGCCCGTTGTAGCGCATATTTAGTCAATGACATGTACACACAACAGTATATATTTGATCACTTATTTTTTGACATTTCAGGGGAAGCTGAGCTTCCCTTGCAGTCTTAGATCGCCACTGGTCGAGACAGACATAGACCAAAATGTTCAAAAAATTCTGGAGGACATAATTAACTAGTGCCTGGAAATATGGTGGCTGCGTGGGTCCTAAATGTGTTTTCATCTCATCACCTTCTCAGACGTGGACAAGATGGTGTACATTGCAGAGATCCAGTTAAGTGAAAATGGTGGGACCTTGTCTGGGTTCTAAAGCAGAGGAAATTAGTTGAAGGGAGTGTTTTTTTTTGACAGTTTCTGATTCAGGCCTCTGTACTCGATACAGGGTCTGAGTGATTTGTCTTTTTTCTCCACAAAGAAATAACCCCACTTGTTAAGATGAAAGGCAAATTAGGCCTTTGTTTAGGGACTCATTGATGTACTTCTTCATTGTTCCTCGTTCTGGGCGTAAAAGATTGTATAATCGCCCAGAAGAGCTACTGCTGTGAGGACACACCTGGTGGTCACACACTGCAATCAGAGGACGTACACACACACACACACACACACACACACAGCCCTGTGGATATGACAGTCAGTTTTTTTTGTTTTTTTTGTTGTGTATCTGTTCATTCTTAGGTTCTGGCATTTTAAATGTCATAGTGGTAATGTAATAATACAGTGATAATGTTCACTGTATTTCCATGTTGTTGGTTTTTTCCCTGACCCTGAATGTTTCACTGTGTATTCACTCTGCATCTATAATTCATTTTCCCTTAGTCATGCTCCCCAAACAGCTGCAGTGCATTCATTTATTTACTCTCACCTATTTCATGCTCCAGTAATCATTGTATTTAAGTTCTACATTTTCAGTGGCTCTTTGTTGGATTCTCCTGTTCTTCCTCATGATTCCTCTTGAACATTCCTCCAAGTTTTGCTTTGTTACTCAGTATTCTGTTCTTTTAATAAATCCCATCAAAATGATTCTGCCTGCCTTGAGTCTCCCTTCAAAACAATTTAGTATGCACTTTAGCTTCTATGCACAATCGCTGCACAATACTCCACTGCTGAAGAAAGCATGCTGAAGCTTGTTTAAGGTTTGCTACAAGCAAAGGATTTGGACAAGCCAGTGAAAGCCGGGAAGAATATAGCCTGGTCAGTTGAGGCCAAAGCTGAACTCGTTGTTGATATTGCACACACCAAGTTTGGAGAAAGAATTGTTCTGCACATCACCACAAAAACAACATGACAAAGGTGAAGTTAGCAGGTGGGAACATCATGGTGGGGGTCGTCTTACAACATATGGGACTGGTCGGCTTCATATAACTGAATTGGATGAGAGGAAATTGAACATGAAACACTTGCGGATTTGCCATTAAGACAATAGTCCCAAACACATCCATGGAAACCCTTAACTGGTTCCAGAGAAAGGAAGTAAAACTGCTAGAATTGCCCAGTCAATATACACTGCTCAAAAAAATAAAGGGAACACTTAAACAACATAATATAACTCCAAGTAAATCAAACGTCTGTGAAATCAAACTGTCCACTTAGGAAGCAACACTGATTGACAATCAATTTCACATGATGTTGTGCAAATGGAATATAGACAACAGGGGGAAATCTTTGGCGATTAGCAAGACACACTCAATAAAGGAGTGGTTCTGCAGGTGGGGACCACAGACCACTTCTCAGTACCTATGCTTTCTAGCTGATGTTTTGGCTTTCACACTCGTGGTAGCATGAGACGGACTCTACAACCCACACAAGTGGCTCAGGTAGTGCAGCTCATCCAGGATGGCACATCAATGAGAGCTGTGGCAAGAAGGTTTGCTGTGTCTATCAACGTAGTGTCCAGAGCCTGGAGGCGCTACCAGGAGACAGGCCAGTACACCAGGAGACGTGGAGGAGGCCGTAGGAGGGCAACAACCCAGCAGCAGGACCGCTAGCTCTGCCTTTGTGCAAGGAGGAACAGGAGGAGCACTGCCAGAGCCCTGCAAAATGACCTCCAGCAGGCCACAAATGTGCATGTGTCTGCACAAACGGTTAGAAACCGACTCCATGAGGATGGTATGAGGGCCCCGACGTCCACAAATGGGGGTTGTGCTCACAGCCCAACACCGTGCAGGATGCTTGCATTTGCCAGAGAACACCAGGATTGGCAAATTCACCACTGGTGCCCTGTGCTCTTAACAGATGAAAGCAGGTTCACACTGAGCACATGTGATAGACGTGACAGAGTCTGGAGACACCGTGGAGAGCGATCTGCTCTCCACATCCTTCAGCATGACCGGTTTGGCAGTGTGTCAGTAATGGTGTGGGGTGGCATTTCTTTGGAGGGCCGCACGGCCCTCCATGTGCTCGCCAGAGGTAGCCTGACTGCCATTAGGAACCGAGATGAGATCCTCAGACCCCTTGTGAGACCATATGCTGATGCGGTTTGCCCTGGATTCCTCCTAATGCAGGACAATGCTAGACCTCTTGTGGCTGGAGTGTGTCAGCAGTTCCTGCAAGATGAAGACATTGAAGCTATGGACTGGCCCGCCTGTTCCCCAGACCTGAATCTGATTGAACACATCTGGGACATCATGTCTCGCTCCATCCACCAACGTCACGTTGCACCACAGACTGTCCAGGAGTTGGCGGTTGCTTTAGTCCAGGTCTGGGAGGAGATCCCTCAGGAGACCATCCACCGTCTCGTCAGGAGCATGCCCAGGCGTTGTAGGGAGGTCATACAGGCACGTGGAGGCCACACACAATACTGAGCCTCATTTTGACTTGTTTTAAGGACATTACATCAAAGTTGGATCAGCCTGTAGTGTGTTTTTCCACTTTCCACTCCAAATCCAGGCCTCCATTGGTTAATAAATTTGATTTCCATTGATGATTTTTGTGTGATTTTGTTGTCAGCACATTCAACTTTGTACAGAACAAAGTATTCAATGAGAATATTTCATTCATTCAGATAGGATGTGTTATTTGAATGTTCCCTTTATTGTTTTGAGCAGTGTATTTACTGGAAAAAGTTGTGAAGAATTTGTTCATTCTTGCATCTAAAGCATCCAAAAAGTGCCCCAAATACTGTATTCAGAATTTGATGTGTTACCTTTAGCTCGTTGGACTCGATGTATCCACTACGATCAGTGTCATATCTCCGCCAAGCCTGCAGATAAGGATTCATGTTTATAAAGAAAATCTGCAATCTTTAGCCACGATAACATTAAAACATTTATATCTGTGCAATCTGGAAGAAAAAACAATACATGTATTGTTTGACTTTGTGTAAATATAGCTTGCTAAACCTCCTTATTAAAGATGGATACCTAAAATGCTTGCAGCACTCGCTGACCCCCCCCCCCACACACACACACACACACACACACACAAACACACAAAAAGCTGTAGAACATCCATAATGTATGGCTTTTCTGAGAATAGCTTTAATACACGGAACAGCATGGACATCCCACTAGAAAATCCTCCTAAAAGGAAATAAGTGAAGTGTGTGTGTGGCAGGGTGGAGGGGTGGAGTGGGGTGGAGGGAGGTGGCTGGGGGATGGAGTGTATGTTCAGTCACACTGGAGCTTAGGTTTGATGCCTCTCTGATTTGTCTCAGATTACTTCAACTTCCAACATACAGCTAAAAAAAAGGGCAGAGTGGGCAAACATGCAAACTGCTGCATGTATCAATGTAAAGGTTTAAATACTTTAAAAATGTTTTAATTTACACAAAATAATACAGAAAATGTTACATTCAGATGGCTTTAAATGAACGACTTATTAATGTTACATTTTAAGCATTTGTGTATGTTTGATACAGAAAACAACAGTCTAGATGAACAGTTTACATCCTTACTGGACTACAACATTAAAACAGACGTCCCATCTTGGCACGGAAACTGAAGGAATTATGGGGCAGCTGAACACGTGTCCCACAGGATAGACTGCAAAAGTGAAGCTTGCTGGAGGAGCTTGTGAGGAAATTTCACAGCTCAGTAACTTTTATCAGATATTCTGTGAGCAAACCCAGAAAATAGAAAACCTCAACCTCAAACATGGCTAATTTTTAGTCGGTAAATTAGAAGGCTAACTGAGTCCATTAAAGGGTTGATTGATCATGAGCAGATGTAATGTAAAGAGTTATGTGGGAACACTTGCCAACAAAATGTGAAAATGTACGAACTTACATCCATGAATTCAGCACTGGATCTCACAAACTCTCTGAAACATATCAGGAAGTTCTCCTCTGTCGGCAGAATCTGGACCAACTGCACAAAGAGATCGGTGGGTTTCTTAGATAATAGGCCATTTTTAAACAAGTAAGGCTTTACTTAAATAGCTATTGTTTGTTAGGTGGTTAAAACAGCTCGTCATGAAGATGCAGGAATTGTACACACAAGAAACAAAGCAGGAGTAAATAAACTGGTCGCACCTCACACATCTCAATTCTGCCGTCAGAGTTCTTGTCAAAGTTGGCCATGAACTCTTTCAACTTTTCCTTGAACAAAGCATGTGAGGGATCCTGCAAATACATTAAATTATACATGTTTCAGTTAGCTCAAGTTTTCATTTTGCATGAATAAAGCCAAACTTCATTCAATAATAATAGAAAGCATCTCTATAAATGCATGCAGTGGAAACCTGAATTTACATAGAATGCTTAAAATACACATCTAATTTAATGTCATGTCTGACATTAAATTAGCAAATTTTTCTATTTTAGATCAGATAAAATTATCAAAACTATTTTTATTTGCCTAATGCCAGAATAAAGAGACAAAGAGTTTTTAAGAAATTTTGTATTAATAAGATTATTACCCCTTTAAACAATTTGGGAAAGCTCATATGATATGCCCCCCAAGAAAAACATGTTTTGGTGTGAAATGTAGGTATAAAAACTGTTCTCCACTGGTTCCTTTTGTTTCCATACCTGTTTATTCCTCATTGATCTTCCCAGTTTTCTCTCCATGCCCAGTTCTCCTCGTGCCTGATTGTAGGTTTATATTTTTGTTATATATATTATATAATATTTTTACTCACTATGCTGCTCCCGAGTTCCTATCTGCAATTTGGTCCACTTCCTTACTCATATATCATGACAATTACGGTACCAACATAGGCTATTAGGCCATCAGAGAAGAAGAAAGTCACTACTGCAAAACCTACATAGAAAGCCAAATTAAAGTTTACAATTCACAGAGGGGCAAAGGCCTCAATTTCTGGAAATATTTCCTGTGGTGTGAGAAAACTCATGAAATATTTGGCCATTCCAAGCATTGTTACATTTGGAGGAAAACAGAGAAGCTCACAAGCCTGAGAACACAATCCCAACTGTGGGCAGCAGCATTTTGTTGGGGTGCGTTGCTGCAGGAGGGACTGGTGCGATTTAAAAAATAGATGACGTAATGAGCAAAGAACAATGTGCAGTAATATTGCACCAACATCTTAAAATATCAGGCAGTTAAAGGTTAGGCACAAATATGTTTTGGAGTGGCCATAAAAAAGCCCTTATCTTAGTCCCCCCAAAAAACTTTCTGCCGAGAGAAAAAAGAGAAAAAGTGTGTGAGCAAGGCAACATTTGCCTTGCTCACACACATGAGCACATACTCACCACGCCAGCTCCTCGTCTTGCAGTCTCCAGCTCTGTGAAGAAACTCTCCAGCTCCTTCCCCTCTATGTAACCGTTTCCTGCAGAGCACCAGAGGAGCGAAATTTGTTTGGCAAAAATGACGGTCATGAAGCTTTTAAGTCACTTCAAGCTTTGTTGACTGTTCAGAAGTTTGATTAAAGACTTAGATGTGGATGCAAGTTTAATAACCACAGAGAGTCTTTAGGTTTTGAAGCCGTTGCCAAACACTGAGTACTAGTCCAGCCTCAAGTCCTCTGTGATTAAATAGGAATTATCAGTTTATAAGCTAATGCAGATTACACTCATAGTTAAAACTGTGCTTAAGCCTGTTTGATTATTTGACATTTGATTAGTTTGGGCTTGGATTCAATGCCCGAGTCATGCCTTAAGTGAATTCCAGAGCTCCACAACTGCATGAAAGAAGAATAATGTTATATATCTATACGATCTTGAATTAAAATAGATTTTTGTTAACTGAAGACTTGTTAAACAAAAACAAGGTAAAATGGAGAAAATATCCAATTCAAATGTCCACATTCCACTACAAGTGCATTCATCTGCAGCAGGAGGGGTGAAGATATGTATGTTCCGACTGGGACAAACAAACACCACGGAGAGTGAAGTTGCATTGAAGTGTAAGCAGAATAATGAGCATCTTCTTGCCTAAAAGGGCAATCAGATTGTTGCTTATTGGAGCATTCTGTCCCTCATTCTGCATTTGTACCATAATGCTCACATTTGAGAAAAATCATTTACTCCAACAGTTTTTCTTTAGGTCACGGGTTATAAAGGACATTTGGTGGTCCTCTGTAATCATTACAGTGAGTCCCACCTGTCACCAGTCTAAGCATGGGCAGAATAGTGAGGGGAGATTTAATGATTTAGTGCATTTCAATGTTTAATAGGAGATGTATAAAAGCGGTTGTTCCAATTCAAAGTGAAACATAAACGCATTGAATTAAATGCAGGTATGTGTCCCATGCCTTATTCATCTTTTAATCTCTTATCCTTTCATCTCTTTTTATCAATTCTACCCCCTTCCTCCCATCTGTCACAAATGAGGAGTGGTGGTTGTGGAGGACTCAAATGCAGGCCAAAGGGAGTCAGAGGTCAAGCAAAAAAAAGATGTTTCATAATACAAAAGCAACTTACAAAAACAAATTTCAAGGTCCAAAAATCCAAAAATCAGGAACATGGAGAGAAGACAGTGAGGGCAGAATTACACCGGGCAGACTAGAGCAGGATTGGGCAGATGAACCAGCAAAGAACAAAAACAACCAGTGGCTGTATATACTGAGGGAGGAGTGGAGATTGACAGTGAATGCTAAGAAACTAAACACAACAATTAACTATGGAAACTATGGAAACTATGGAAACCTATCTACCAAAATGAACACAAAGAAATGAACCGACAAGACAAACCAGAGCAGAAACCAAAGAAAGCACAGACAACACGCTAAAGATGACCCAATGACCAAGCCTTCATATAGATTGTAGTTCTTAAGGCCAGTGTCATGTTTTTGATGTCATTATTCATTCATTCAACTAAAAGGGTTTACAACCTCAACAACACAGCTACTGCACTACATGCAAAAAAACTGTAATGGAGATAAAATTTCTTAAATAAACAACCTATTAAAAAGTACAATTAGTACATAAATGCACTGAAATTTGATCATTGAAAGTATGTAAATATTTGGGACTTTTTAGTTATTTCCAATTGTTACCTGCTAATATCAGCATAATGTAACTGTCAGACTACTAGAAAGGTTAGATAATGTTGAAAGAGGACAGTGTGCTGTCATCAGGTCGAATAACATGTCAGTTTTGTTTTTTTATCAGCATAGCTGAGTTCACAACAGAGCTGCTCTTTTCTGTCCGTGTTGTCTGCAGACATATGCAGCATAACATAACAAATTAAATGTGATTTTTCTGACCTCCCATTAACTAGCAACATGACCACAAATAATAAAATCCTATTTCTAGTTCCCTAGAATCATGTGCAACAAGGTCACTGCAGTTACATTAGATGGTATAGGGTTAGAAAATGACAGCAACCTTCACATTTATTGGCAACCACCCAATAAATAATCTTTTGTTGCAGAAGCAGAATCTAACATTAGAGCTCTTGACCATCTATGTCCACAGATCTGAATCATATAGAAAATGTGTATGTTGAGTTGAAGAGAAGAGGGAATCCCAGGAGGCTCTCAGTATGCTCCAACCTTGTAAAATGTCATAGGAGAGGAACAAGTGATGCCCAAGTTGGTTGTGCTAAATATCAGCATCATGGATGTCAGTATGTGTGGCACCAGTAAATTGGTAAAATAAAATAAATAAAGACATTTCCATCATGGCATTTTACACCATTAAACACTTTAGTTAGATGTGCTGCAATAAAAGATCGGATTATTTGATGGCTAGTCCTCTTTACTCTTCTTTGCCGGGGTTACAAATAATGGTGGAGGGTTCTGTATATTTATAAATGGCCCAAATTTGAGATTTTTCTGTAAGAGTTTTTTTTCTTTAAGTTAGTAGCCTTAATTATGCTTTACTTAAACAAAAACACAAGTATGGTGCACCCAGATTTTTATCTCAAAATAAATGAATAAATTAGTTTTGTTTTTGTTAGTGTTACTGTAGGCTGGAAAAAACCAATTATCTGTGATAAATCTGAAAAAGTGTTGTATGTGATTGCTTTTATCCAGTGATAAGTTGCAAATCCCACAGAAAAAAATGTTCTCAGTTCATTGGTGCTCAGTGCCAGAGTTTAGTTGGGAACTCAATCTCAGCTGTCATATGGAGCGCACCACTGCACACTGAGCAGATGCAGTCTCTTTCCCCCTCCATAGCATTTTCAAACACAGCTTATCTGCCGATTGCTCAACGGCACCTCAGGACCATATCAGCTGCCCAACACATAATGGTTGAAAATTACATGAAGGCTCATGTGGGAGACTGTTTCATCGCTGCGTGAAATAATGCTGGAGGATTAATTTCAACTGATAAGATCTAACTCATCTGTAAGAATAAAATATGTTTCAGACTTTTAAAGAGATTCACTTTGAGGCCAATCATCAGGATTAGAAAAATAACCCCTTTATTCATCATACAAGGGGAAATTTCAGCATTAGTGTTAAATAAATAGGGCAAAAAACGAGATACAATCATAGAGTTGGAGAATCAAATCAAATAACACAGTTTGAGAATCTTATTCACACCTTCAGTATGAAACCTTGCAATCTCAGAGAGACTAATCTGCCCAGTAGTAATGGTTTATTGCCTATGTATAGAAAAACTGTTGACATACACGATCTCCAGCCATGGCAAACGAAAGTAAAGTAAAGCTTAAATCTCCCCTACTTAAAAGGGTTTTAGTCTCCATACTAAAAACAAGTCCATACTAAAATCCATTTTGCTGGCATACCCTTTAAAATCCCACAGGATAAACATCAGTGCGTGTTGTGTGCAATGATGTCTATGACTCTATTCTTCAATGTATGGAATATCTCCAGGCAGCTGAATTTCTCCACATGAACTGAAGGAACAGGGAGGACGGATGATCCATTAAGATCTGATTATTCCAAGTCTGAAAAACCCACATATAGGTCAGAAGAGGTAGTCTGGGTGGTGAACAAAGATCCAAAGCATGAAACACAATCAGGGGCCCTTTTGAATGGCATCGCAGAATAATCCTTATTGAAGTGGATACATGGAAATCGGTGTTAAGCTGGAATAACTTGGCAAGGAGAAATAATGGTGGAGCTCAGCAGTTTAGCCATCACTCAGGTGAATAATTAAGCTGTATGTAGTCAGGAAAGAAGAACAATAAGCAACTAATTGTTAACTTTGCACTGGAATTTTTGACTTTGTGTTTAGTTTTTTTGGCATAATTATTCCTGAATCATGTTCATTGATTTGACAACTTGGCTGCTGCGCGCTATATTGTTATAAACAGGGGCTTCTCCAGAAAGGTTTGAACAGGGTGGCGAGATGTGGGCCCTTCTGGGGGTTTTTTCTTGCTCTGCTTTTGGTGGAGGACGCACGTGTCTTCCTCCCTTTGCCCTGCTTTTTTTGCATCTGCATTATCTGTTTTTTTCTCGAGCTTCACTTAAATTTTCCCCAAATTTGAAAAATTAGGATTTAGTCAGTGGTCTTCAAAAAATTTGATAAATTTTTTTTTCCAAGGAAGACAGGGTAAAGGGAAAACCCCTCTTGCCACCGGACATTCTTTGGATACACATGGATTCCTGGCAACAGTGGAATTGTGTTTGACTGTCGGTTGGGACGCAGAAGACGTTTAATATTTGGTTTTTATAACGGATTTCTGCTTTTTGGGCCGGCGGTTACCCGACTTATCGAGTGATAGCAAACGTGGGCAGCTGTTCAAAGCATCCCAAAGCTGCCTGCGATGCTGGATGGAATCTGCAGAGTGATCAATGCTCACACTGAATTGTTAAGAGAGCTAAGCCGCAAGCTGGATACGGTTCTTGAACAGAATCGTAGCCTGGAAGCGGCTTTTAGACTCAGAGGTGAAAGGATTTAATCATGGAGAAGGTTGTTTTCTCCAGAACTGCGGGAAAGTCCCAGAAATTTGGATATTTGGATTCGCAATTGAGAAATAACAGTAAAAACTCTTAAAGTGGAAACCCACACAACTGCTTGAACCAGAACACTTATTGCTTTTCTAAATCTGGTGCCCCAACGTGGCCTTGGCAACTTCTGCTAAGTGGCTATCGACAAAATATCTCCTGGATGTTATGTAAGCACGGCGCTCTTTCCCAGCACCCCCGAACAGCTGAGATTATTAGTTATTATTACTCCCAAGGATTATTAGTGTCATTTGATTTGTTTTCTGTGTCTGTATCATTGTAATGTTTTTCCCCATGTACAGCGCTTTCGGTGCCTTGTTGCTGAAAAGCGCTATATGAATAAACTTGATTTGACATGACTTAATAATGACACACCCAATCCAAATGAAAACCAATAACAGGCCTTTGATTTTGGTATGTAGTTATGGTGAAACTTGACATTTACATCTGGAAACAAAAGTATCTTTATCCTCCTTAGGCCATAGTGTGTAATTTGTTATTTTCAAGTACCTCTACAACAAAAATCAGCTGATTTAATATATCCTGCCCTAGAAAAATGTAGTGTAAATTATTTTAAAATACTGCAACTCACAGAATTTGACTTTACTATGTTAACATTTGATCCTGGCATCATTAAAGGGGACGGCCAGTAGTGAGTGACAGAAAACCAAAAAGAGGCATCAAGACCAAACAAAAAGCATATTACTATAAATAATTAAACTACATTGCCAATAAATGTAGAAACTCATCCCTGTATCCTCCGCCAGGTGTGCATGTATAAAAATATTATACATATATTTATATTCCATTGGTCATAAAGACCTGAATTTTGTATTTAATTTAGCAAAAGCAAAAACCAAAACTGCATCGCTGTACAACTTTGTCATAAATAGTCATCTTTTACCATAAATTAAAAGTCAGTGGCTTTCCATGTCTGTACAATGAGTACTTTTACTTGGTTGGCCCTTGTCAAAGGTTCTATACACAGCCAACACAAACAAATCCATAGCCAATAAGCTTTCAGAATCAAAAGGTCCATCCAATTAGATCCAAAAGATAACATAGTTTATCTTCCATCCTCCCATCGTCTCATCTGCCTCTTTGTTTCTGTTTTTCTCTTTCTCCCTCCCCCCTTGCATTATTTTTCTCCCTCTCCATTTTAATCTCTCAACATTTCTTCAACCCCTTTATCTTCCCCTCCATCATCTTTTTTTAAATTTTCATATTTCCGTTTTTTCTGCACTTTAATGCCTTATATTGATCTAAAAAGTACACCTCTTCCTAACAAAGTCAGTAACCAACAAGAATCTCATAAAATGTTTTGCATGATTCGTAAGAGAATTTCATATTTTTGCATGTAACGTAACATCCTCTTAAAACTTAACCGTGTCTTATTTTTTTCTACTGATTAATGCTGCTTTTAAAGATAATTAAAATAATCAATTAGAATCAAAAATGAAACAAAAACAACATGAATTAAATAAACAATCAAATAAATCCGAATTGCTCTGATTGATGGACCCACAGCTGCCTTCACTGACCGTCTGTGTCGAAATGTTTCCAGATGTCGATAAACTGCGCCGCGGTGAGTTCAGCCAGGTGCAGGTGTGGTAGCTGCTCCGCCTGAGTTGCCATCTCTTCGGTTTTTCCTTCCTTTGGGTGGTCTGTGGTACTTAGAGGTAAACTTTTCCCGGTGCAGAGCTCCTCAGATCTGTGAGCGGTTCCTCCTCAGCCGAAGCCTTTTAAACCACCCGCTGCGCTCCGCGCATCTCCTGCCCGCCACACGGGGGCGCAGCAACCAAGACAGCAAATGAGAGGCCAGGAGGCGGAAAAAGGCACTCTGCTCCTTATGCGTTCTTTAATACATCATCCTGTCATGGTGCTCTTTTGAAAAGAAAATTACATCAAATGTTTCAGTCTACAGAGGATCCACGGGATCTCTAAGTCAGCCCTGTCATTCCCCATTCATCTCTATGGAGTGCGGTGAATCTCAAATTACATAGCTCTGATTTTAGGAACCACAGCATCTTTAGAGGAAAACTATAGAGAAACAGAAGGTTTATTAATGTGCGTGGCATTGTCCAGCTAAAGCTGGAAATCCTCGTAAATCAATCCTGCTGCGTTTTGAGTCCATATATGAGATAAATAACCCTCCCTCCATTCTTTTATTGTGCTTTAATCTTCTTCCACTCTCGGCTCTCGGTCTTATCTCAGTCTCAAACCACAGTTGGGGCAAACCCAACAGCCAAGAGTTTCTGAATGGCCACAAAATCACATATCTTTTATGTTCATTTTTCTAGATACCTTTTTTTTCCCCTTTCTAATCTTCCCCAACAACAGAGCTGCATCCCCCTCTCTTGTTTGGTCTGCAGCAGGCGAAGATGGATGCTGTGAAGGAAGGAATAAGCAAAAGGAAGGAGATGATACTTGTCTGCAGAGCTTTGCATTGCTGCTCGGAGACGAATTGAAAAAACCAAGAAGAAAGAGTTTAAGTATAACCATAAAAAAATGTGTGTAACACATTCTACTAAATTAATGCAGAAAAATAATCTGCATGTTTGTAAAAACTGAAACATCTGAAGGACAGGAAGATAATTAAAGCAACTCCCCCAGTAAAGCCTAAACAACCCTGTGAGCACTGTAATGTAATTTGCCCCCTTTACAGATTTCTTATGGTTTTGTTTTTAGTCACATTCAGTAGTTTCAGATAATCAAACACATTTTAACAAAGACAACTTGATTAATACCAAAAGCAGGTTCATTCAGCTTTGGATACATAAATAAAAAATGCAGTTTTGAAATGAAGAAAAAAAGTTATCGAAAACCTGGCCCTACAGTGCATTGCAAAAGTATTCACCTCTAAAACATACCCCACAGCATGATACTCCCACCACCATGTTTCAATGTGGGCATGGTGTTCTTAGGGTTGAGTTTGTAGCCCACATGCCCCACATGCCTTTTGGCAAACTCAAACTGTGCCTTCCTTTTTTTACACTCAGTAGTGGCTTTTTTCTAGGCACTCTTCCATAAAGCCCAGCTCTATAGAGTGTACAGCTTATTGTGGTCCTATGGACAGATACTCCAGTCTCTGCTGTGAAACTCTACAATGGTCTCTGTTCTGCCTCTCTGATTAATGTCCTCCTTGCTCAGTGTGAGTTTTGGTGGGCCACCCTCTCTTGGCAGGTTTGTTGTGGTACCAAGTGCTTGATTTGAAAATGATGAATTTGATGGTGCTCCGGGGAACATCAAAGAATAAGCCCACCCTGACTTGTACTTCTCAGCAACTTGTCCCTGACTTGTTTGGAGAGCTCCCTGGTCTTTTTTCTCATTTCACGTCACCAAGTTAGACTATTTTGTACAGATCAATCAAATAAAATAAAACTAAAAAGAGTTTAATTACAGGTAAATGTAACAAAATAGGTAAAAAGCCAGGTGGGGTGAATACTTTTGCAAGGCACTGCATCAAGTATTTGCGCTGCATGCAAGTATTTCCCCTAAACTGGGTACCATCCTCACTGGTGTGCTTCTGCTCATTGACCTCCTTCAGAACCCAAATGCTCTTGAGCTTACTGTCACAAACTAATGGCAGGACATTCTCCTTCAGGGTTATGTGGTAGAAAGCAGAATTAATGGGTCCATCAATTATTGGAACCTGTCCAGGCCATAAAGCAGCATGGCAACCTCAAACCATTTCAGTGCCACCAAGTTTGACTGTCGGTATGATTTTCCTGTTTGAAATACGGTGTTTGTTTTACATCAGATGTAATGTGACGCACTTGTTTCAAAAGGTTTCTCTTTGGTCCCATCAGTTTACAGAATTATTTTTCCACAAGTCTTGGGGATCATTATGGCGTTTTTTTTGGAAAGTAGGTCTTTTTATCCTTTTTGGTCAGCGGCAGTTTCACCTTGGAACTCTCCTGTTGTTTCCATTTTGTGTCTTTCTTACTGTAAAATAATAAACACTGATCTTATGTAAGACAAATGAGATCTGCAATGCTTTGGATGTTGTTCTGGGTTTCCTCCCCATTAAGGTCACAAAAGATACACTTTTGGATGCACTCTTGGTGTAATTTTGGTAAGCCAGCCTTACCAGGAAGGGTTTACCAATGTTTCATGTTTTCTCAGTTTGTTGATAACGACTTTCACTGTGGTTTGTTTGATACCCAGTGGCTTTGTAACCGGTGTCAGTGACTTTGTAACTCATCTGTTCTTGAATTTCTTTAGATCAAGCCTTGAAGTGTTGCTGTTTGAGATTTTTTTGCCTACTTCATGTTGTCATACAGGTTCTATTTATGTGTGATTTTGATTCTACTGGTCTGGCAGTAATACTGCCTTGGCATGGCCAGTTAAATGGCTACCGTCAAAAAAGTGGTTAACCACTGTTAATTTGTTGTTTAACAAGGTGGGGAGGATTTTCACACAGGGCTAGGTTGGTTTGAAGGGCTTTTTGCCCTTGAAAATGAAATCATTATTTTAAAAGGGTTTTTTTTTTTTATTGGCTCATGTTATCTTCGATACAAACATTTTTTTGATGATCTGAAACATGCAGGCGTGACAATAAGTAAAACAGGGGAAAGCTGTGGGGAGACAAATTGTTATTCATAGCACTGTATGAATAATAATTACTGATTCTTAAGCTGTTAGTAGCAGAATTGAATATGGATATCCTTTCAAGAAGAGATGATAAAACTCTTAATGAACCTGTCAGATGAACAATTGTCACCCAGATATGAACCTGAATAATTAATCTCTGAAGAGGTAATGAACAAACAGACCCATTCACAAAGAAGGGCAGTTACATGCACAAACATGTTTCTACATTTTGAATTTCAACTAGGACCTTGCAGGTCAGGCACACTTTTGATGCAAATTATGGATACTGGTGTAGTAGGGCTAATGGTGTATTAACCACATCATGAAATGTAGATCAGTTAAACTCCCATAATGCTAATATTCAACCAGGAGAGTGAAAATCAGGGCGATGAAATGTTGCAGACACCCAGCAGTTTAAGAAGCTTTTAGCTTGGCTGAGATTTAATTCTCCAAATGGCAGGAACAATGCAGCAACTTTGGTTTTTATGCACAATAATTCAGGGATCAAGTGTACAAATCCTATTGGGCTTATACATAAAAAGAACAGATTAGTCCAAAAGTAATTAAATGACATCCTATGCATGCATAGCAGTCATCGATATAAAATGATTTATGGTTGTGACAGCAGGTAAAGCAGTTTATTCATTTGAATATTCATAAGCATTACTTCCATTGTCTAATATTATAGCTCACTGTCAATCCTGCTCAGACCTCTTGTGCAGGATCTTTTTCAAACCTATTTACTCTTTTACAAATAACCATTAACTTAACAGCAGTTTAGATCATTCTAGTCTATCTTATCATTTAAAAGCTCTGACTTTAAATCATGTGCATAAACATCTGTAGCAATGGGACAGGTGAAATATGATACTGAAGCTCTCTGATTTGATTTTGTGCAAATTACCTTGTTGTCTGAACAACTGATTTATCACATCTGAGCCAGATTATGCTGCAACTGCCAATATTCAAAGTAACAGAAGATAGGAGTTGATCATTAACAAACAATGGAGAAACAATGCAGATTTTAATGAACATTTCTATGCCTTATTTCTGTTCAAATGACAACAATGCACAGAACTGGGGGTATTTCTGATCACATATAAACATAAATCCTAACTAAACGGATAGTCTACTTTAAGAGAAACCTAAGAAGAGAAAGTTTCATGTATCTTCAGGAGAGCTGTGTGGGGTCCATATGACAGGACAGTCGTGTGTGAGAAAAATGTGGAGTTGCTAACATATTTTATTCAACATGTATGTCCTCTAAATAGCACAGACACACAGAACACAGCTGTACAACAGCTTTTCTGGATGAAATGTAGCCTCTGGCTTTTCTCTGCTCATACACAATAAAAAAACCTGAATTGAACAGCTGAATAAACATGAGCAACAGCAGCCAACAAGAAGCACCAATGTTGCAAAGGCACAAGTTAACGTTTAGAGTGGTTAGCGTCTCAGATTCATCAGTGTGTGTGTGTGTGTGTGTGTGTGTGTGTTAGGGCAGCAACTGCCTGATGAGCCCCTCACTGAGGTTTGTGTTCACTAACTAACCTCCAGCAAGACATTACAGGATAATCTGTCTGTGACTAATTCTTCTCTCTGATCAAACAAAACCATGCAAAGAATTGCACAAACCTATCTGGCACGTCAATCATTCCCGACAGGGATTAAGGAGAACAGAGTGGTGAACACTGCAGAAGAAGAAATGACAAAACAGACTGTTTAAAGTCGTAATAAATGAAGCTCAGTTGGGTGAGTTCAGTAAATGACAGGAAATTGGCAGAAGAGATCCAAACAATTCAGTCTGTGAGAGAGGAAAAACTAAAGAACCTGCTGGTTGCAAGTAATAATGGAGATGACAAGTCAGGAATCAGTGATCACACAGCTGCATGTCTTCTTCAACAAAAGACTATCAGATGCTTAAAGCACTTCTAACCTTTTACTGGTGATGGTTTCTCCATGGCTGTTTATGTAACTTTCTTCACTCAGTCCTCAAAATGTTCGAATCCCCTGATACTGACCACATGTTGTTGAGCTGGATGGTAGAAAAACCTTTAATCTCTTTCTCCTAGGCTCTGCTTCATTGCTTCATCAGTAAGTAGCTGTTTAATTTCAAGTGGACACAGATTTGGGCATAATGCTTTTTGACACAGTCTGTGTTAAATGTACACTGCTATCCTAATCAAATTACTTATTAAAAAAGTTGTATTTTTTATTCAAAGGTTTTTTTTTACTCTGATTAAGGTGTTCAGTATAATGACACAGAGTTATAAATTTGACAAGAGGCTTGCAAAAACATTAAAACCCTTCAGTCTTTTACATTTTGTGAAAAGCTCATTTGTGTTCACCCTCTTTACTCTGGCACCCCTCAATACGATTCAAGTGCAATTACCTCCAGATAACACCTAATTAGTGAAAGAGTCCACATGTATGATTTTTTTTCTTTTTTGTTTAATTTGGAGAAACTATTTATAATATTAGCTGTGTTGACCTATTTAAATTGTTCTTGTTTTATCAGTTCACTGCAAAAAGCTGTACAAGTTTGAATTTTGCCAATAAACCTAATTTGCAGCAGGTTTTGAATAATTTTATGTGCAACTGTAACTCCATGCTACAGTCAGCACCACAACATGTCTGCGCCCAGCAGGGCTCTGGCCTGTGACTGTTGGAGAAAGCCATCATCATCAGCTCCACCTGCTGTCGGTAGAACATCCTTGAGCAATCCTCCAACAAGCTTTTTATCATGCTAGCAAGTAGGATCAGCAGATCGCTGGAATCACCTTACACCATATTCCTCCTCACTTGAAGTGAAGCTGCTGCCTCTAAAACTGCATAATTACAAGCTCCAGAGAACACTAAGAACCTACTGTTGCTAAGAATGAATGTCACAGAGGGATTATCTGTGTGGAAGGCACTGAACCGGGCCCTCTGCCGCATATGTGTTCTTGTGTTAATGTGGCCGAGCAGCAGTCAGAGTGGGAGTGTACAGTTTGTGTAAATTAGAGTGACACTGTGCCTCATCGCAATAATCAGCCGTTTTCGTCAGCTACAGACTCAGTGATTGCCTCGTAATCATCAGAGATAAAAACTGCTGCAGCAGCCAAACAATGAAAGCCGTAGTGAAAACAGATAAGGCACAATCCAGCTTGGGGGCTGTTTGGCAGTATGTGCCGGGAGTTTCTTCGGCACGACACGACAGGAGATAAACACCTTGCAGTGACAATAAACTGCATCATCATTCCCTGCATGCTGTATGTGCAGACAACAAATATACAGCTCACCACCATTACACAGTGGGAGAAAGGAGCTAATATTACATAATGCAACTCAAACGTACACACAATCCCAGCAGCCTGTTTCCCATAATAAAGTTGGGTTTTTCTCCTGTTTTGTTGAGCATTCAGGCAGAGAAAAGCATCTGCCTGAAGGCAAACAACAACATGATCTCCCCCAATCCACGGGGAGCAATTAAGATTCTGGACTTGCTAAACTCACGGCTGCAACAACAACCCACCATGAGGAATAGAGTCACCTGAGAAAGAAAACCTAATCTTCATGATGAAATATTGAGTCATGGGGTAAGGTGAGGCTACACATTAAAAAAAGCCAAAAAAAAAAGTACAGGAACGCAAATGGAAAAAAGAAGAACCCCCCATTTTAAGTTGTTGAAGTAGAATAAAAAAAGCATTATTTTGGGGATTCTGTTCAGTCCGATATGAAATCAAAATTCATACAAGGCCTCACAAAATTACAGGACCTTAACTCATTTGAGCTTTCAGCGACAGTTACTTAAAGGTAATGAAACAAAAAAACAACAAAATTCCTTGAAAAATATATTATTACGACTTGAACCTTGTCACATTTTGTCATGTCTATCACAATCACAAACTTTAATGTGTTTCATTGGCATTTTACATGATAGACCAGCAAAAATTCCAGGGCTTAATGACAAAGCAGAACGAAAATTATTTTTTTTATTTCTCACAAAACAATGTGCAGCTCATTAGTATTCAGTTCCTTTAAACTGCGACTTCTGAAATAATATCAAGTGCAAACAATTGCCTTCAGAACACAGAGTCCACCTAAACTGACAGGCCTGGTAAAGAGCATTAACCTGAAAAGCAGCAAAGAGGCCCATGGTATGCCTAGAGGAGCTGCAAAGATCCAGAGCTCAGGTGTTGGAATCTATTGACAGGAAAACATTTCGTTATGTATTTCACAAACTTATACTTTATGGAAGAGTGACAAGAAGGTTTATGTTTTTGAAAAAGACGATGAGAAGTCATATTTGATTTTTTAGACATAACCTTTACTGAAATATATAAAATTGCTTGTGTCAATTTAAAATGAATTCTGAGGCAAAGAAAAACTATGTTTGTAGCCTGTTTGTATGTATATGTATAAGGTATGTATGTAATTTAACGTAATGCAATCCACCCTGGGTGAAGTCAACTTCTCCAACCAGTTCTTGTTTTTAAAAATCATCTAAGGTATATGATTGTATACCCATTGTTCTCTGGACATTGAATGGCTTTAAAGACCCAAAAATCACATGAAATACATACCTATGATGACGGTATGTAAACTTCTGACCATGGCTGAATAGCAGTAAGGAGCAAGTAAAGACAAGTAGCAGCCATGTGTTTCATAAACTTTGCACTCAAATTTGTATACTTGCCTGGCTCCTGATAACAGGACTTGAAGTCACGCGTGCTTAAACGTGTTTTGTTCATGTTCCTTAATAGGACCTTTTCAGCAAGTCATGTGACTTTCCCGTATTATAAAACAGAGGGATTGTTTAGTTTCTGTAAACTGTGGTTTTCAAACAATTTATTTATTTTACACTATATTCCAAGATAAGATAAAGGATGATTTGGGCAAGTAATTAAAGTCCTAGCTTCTCATCTTTACGTTTAATGAAAAAATAAACAATAATATTTTACTAAAATAGTGTCTTATTTGATTGACAATTGTAACATATCTGCTCAACAAGGAATCAATTTCAAATATAGAATCCTGGAATAATATTGGGAGTTATACAGTTTTTGCCAATATGTCCAATAACAGTGAGGTTCTCCATGATGTTGTTCTGTAATGTAGAAAAAGCAAACTATGGATCAGAGTGGGTGGTTTTTTTATTTCGTTTTTCAGTTAAAGCTTCATGTCACAGCCCAGTCTGCACCCACCACCCTTCATCATCAATATTTCAAGGAGTAGAAACATACAGGGGTTGGACAATGAAACTGAAACACCTGGTTTTAGACCAAAATAATTTATTAGTATGGTGTAGGGCCTCCTTTTGCGGCCAATACAGCGTCAATTCGTCTTGGGAATGACATATACAAGTCCTGCACAGTGGTCAGAGGGATTTTAAGCCATTCTTCTTGCAGGATAGTGGCCAGGTCACTACGTGATACTGGTGGAGGAAAACGTTTCCTGACTCGCTCCTCCAAAACACCCCAAAGTGGCTCAATAATATTTAGATCTGGTGACTTTGCAGGCCATAGGAGATGTTCAACTTCACTTTCATGTTCATCAAGCCAATCTTTCACCAGTCTTGCTGTGTGTATTGGTGCATTGTCATCCTGATACACGGCACCGCCTTCAGGATACAATGTTTGAACCATTGGATGCACATGGTCCTCAAGAATGGTTCGGTAGTCCTTGGCAGTGACGCGCCCATCTAGCACAAGTATTGGGCCAAGGGAATGCCATGATATGGCAGCCCAAACCATCACTGATTCACCCCCATGCTTCACTCTGGGCATGCAACAGTCTTGGTGGTACGCTTCTTTGGGGCTTCTCCACACTGTAACTCTCCCGGATGTGGGGAAAACAGTAAAGGTGGACTCATCAGAGAACAATACATGTTTCACATTGTCCACAGCCCAAGATTTACGCTCCTTGCACCATTGAAACCGACGTTTGGCATTGGCATGAGTGACCAAAGGTTTGGCTATAGCAGCCCGGCCGTGTATATTGACCCTGTGGAGCTCCCGACGGACAGTTCTGGTGGAAACAGGAGAGTTGAGGTGCACATTTAATTCTGCCGTGATTTGGGCAGCCGTGGTTTTATGTTTTTTGGATACAATCCGGGTTAGCACCCGAACATCCCTTTCAGACAGCTTCCTCTTGCGTCCTCAGTTAGTCCTGTTGGATGTGGTTCGTCCTTCTTGGTGGTATACTGACATTACCCTGGATACCGTGGCTCTTGATACATCACAAAGACTTGCTGTCTTGGTCACAGATGCGCCAGCAAGACGTGCACCAACAATTGTCCTCTTTTGAACTCTGGTATGTCACCCATAATGTTGTTGTGCATTTCAATATTTTTTGGACAAAACTGTGCTCTTACCCTGCTAATTGAACCTTCACACTCTGCTCTTACTGGTGCAATGTGCAATCAATGAAGACTGGCTACCAGGCTGGTCCAATTTAGCCATGAAACCCCCCACACTAAATTGACAGGTGTTTCAGTTTCATTGTCCAACCCCTGTAAATCTGTGCAGACAAACGTGGATTACATGCATGATGGGAGAAAGTTCCACTCCAGGGGCCACATCGATGTAATGAATCACAGAGAGTTGACAGGCCTCCGTATGAAAGCGCATGCAGGCGGAGCACACCCTCCCGCAGGCACATATTAAAAGTACAGTGGATATGTCTTCGGATGGATGTACTGTAAGCGTGAATGGCCGGTGGGTGTGTGTACACATATTAAATGACGGATGTCCCTGCGGCTCGATCCATGACCTTTGCCCGACATTTCTGCCCAGTTATTTATTGAATCAAATCGATTTTGAATGTTATCAGAGAAAGAGAAAGGGGCAGCTCAAAGAATGGGAGCAGATACACAAGAAAGTACAGTTTAACAGAGGAAAACCTCTTTGTGGCTACAACCGTAAAAAATAAGACTAATGTGATCCATATGAAGCATGATTCAGCAGTTTAACAGCTAGAAAACAGGCTTCTTATGGCATCCAAGGCTTCTTGTCTCCACATTTTTTAAATTTGAAATTAAAACATATTCAATCCACTTAAAGTTTAAGTATACTTTGCAAAAAGAAAACATATTTAATGAGTTTAGAGTTTATTCACAAACCATGCAAATGTCAGCAACAAAAACCTAAATACAGACAGAAGAAAGAGACTGAGAAAGAGTTTTTAACAAAATCCTTTGAAAGGTGCTGCATGTACAGGATGAGCAAAATAAATACAAACTCACCACAACTCAAAGAGTAATAGTTGTCCAGAATCTGACAATGACAGCAATCGATGGTGGAGTTATCTGAACATAAAATGCAGGTGAGTAATGTACAAATCAGGACCAGTGGAAAGGGAGAAACATTAGGCAAATCTAATCAGGTAATCAGGATTACAAACATTTCAAAACTAAAGGAAAACACTCCAGTGAGTTTGTCTTAGGAAAGTGACATTTAACTACAATAGAATAGAATAGAGTAGAATGGTCTTTATTCTCATTGTACTGGGGGGCTACAGCAAAATTAAGGGCCTAATAATAGAGAAACAACATATAAATAAATAAAAGTGTAATTTTATTAATACAACCACATTTAAATATTGTTATAGAGAAAACATTATAACACAGTGAATTTACAAAAACTGGACTCCACATATGATGAGACTGTCAGGGAAGCTGCCAAGAGGGCAACAGTAGGCTTGGTTTGGCTACAAATAAATATAAATAAGTGCCAAAGGCAATTACTAACAAAGGTAGTAATTTTGATCAAAATCGCCAAGCCATGGCACTAGCTGATTAATCAGGAATTAATATCCAAACCCAGTCTCTGTCAGTCATTGTTTTATTAATAGCTGCCTGGTGAGATGTGGTATTATAGAAGGAGTGAATTCGCTATAGTTCTCAAACAGCAAGCATTACATGCTTATGCAGAATAAAAACAAACAACTTCACTCCAAATGCAAGAATTTATTAAGAGAAAACTTCAAAAGAAAACGCTTCTCTCAAAATACTCCTTAAAAGCATTCAACTTAACTACTACATTATACTGCCAAAAGTATTTTGTCACACCACCAAATCATTGAATTCTGGTATTCCAATCACTTTAAACTATGAAAAAAGAGACAAAAGAATAAAACTGAAACCAATAAATCGATTCAGTGATATCACAGCACAGTGTGTAAGTATGTTTGAGAACAAATGCTTGTTTTGAGGAATTAGAATAAGGCCAAATTAGGTTTGAAACTAATTAAGAACAATAAATGGTATGTGTTCAAACCACTAGTTCACAATGCAAAGCAGAAGGGTCAAAAAAACATTATTTTAATAAAATAATGTTTTAAAAATAATTTGCTGAAATAGAGATCAATAACCTGTTGGTCAATTGACTCCTAATGTTGATTCATCACCGTGACTGATTTTTGAGTGGGGTGATGGACTGCTAAGATGGCGGTTTAAAACGTTTATGGCAGGAAAGTGGGTCAGAACTATGAATTCTGGGATTCAGAGTTTTTTTATTTTATTCAATTCAAAATACTTTGTTTATCCCAAAAGAGTAATTCAGTTTACCGGTCTCTTGTTGTCTGTGTGTAGTTCAGTCCTTTTTTTCCCCTCCCATGGCTGGGCCCTACACAAATCAAATAAAATGTGTTTTTTTTAAGAAATTTAAAGTTTTGTGTACACTTATAAAACTGAGGTTTTGGACCTTCTAAATTTGTGGTATTTTCTCCCCTACAAAATTTGCCATTAGGTGGTATATTTTCTTTATAACTTTCAATGTAGCAACTTGTGTTTTCCACAAAGAGTTGTTTTTCCCAGGTAGACCAAGTCAGCATAGCTTTATCGGATGTTTTACTTAAGAGTTTTTCTTTTTCTTGTTTTGTTAGTTAGCCTGAAAAAAAAACTCAGTGGTGACAATAACTTTAGAAGCTATGAATGTTAATGCAAATAATTTGTGTCTGTTTACATTTTAAATTCTTTTCTGCATCCACAACTCCAGATGTGATGTGGCAGATATATCTTCTTCCAATTTAGAGGTTGATCTTATTTCTGTCAATTTTCAGAAGATGCATGTTGCGACTGAGAAAGGTTTGAAGAGAGTTTGTTGTCAGGCAGCAGCTGTAGAGGGAGAGAGAGTGACTCGCTATCATGATTGTGACAGAGAACAGATGTTCACAGTGATTGCTGTTTATTCTTACTCTGTTCCCTCATCTAGTCAGTTAGAATATGACTATCACCCTCAGCATTTATCCCCAAAGGAAGAGGTGGCTCTTCCACATTTATTTAGTTTTCACATTACGCCTTCAATGTCAACTTAAATAATTAAATTCACAATATATAATTTTATTGGACCATTGATCCTTGAAGTACATTTAATCAGTCTAAACAATTCTTCAGGAAAAGGACTGACTTCTCTATCTCTGTTTGTTTCTTTAAAAGTTGCACAGCATCTGGCAAAGCATCTGCTTCAACATGGCAGTGTCATCAGCGGACCAGCTAGCATAAAACATATCTACTGAAGTGACAATGCCATATACGAATGCTCTGTAAAATAGACAAGTGTGGCATGATACACCACATATAGAGAGGCTGAATGCAGCATTTCAGTTCTCAGACAGGACACAAAATCTAGTCTAATCTTAAACTTCAGCAACAACTGATAGCTACCATTACATTTTCTTTTATATGAAACAAGACATTGCATGAAATGTTGCATGAAATTCTGGGGTGATATATGTAATCAGTTCTCATTATATCCTACTGTGTTAACAAGCATACCTCAATATTCCCATAAGTCTTGTAGAAGTGCAAAAATATAACACCAAACATTACCCATGAAACATGGTGGCAGCCTCAGGCTGTGTGGGCACCTCCATGTTGATGGAATTATCTATCTATCTATCTATCTATCTATCTATCTATCTATCTATCTATCTATCTATCTATTGAGAAGGGTATAAAATATTTTGGACATGCTATTTTTTTTATTAACAAGTGAAACAAAAATCACAATTGATACTGCTTTGTATAATTTTATCGTATTTTGTCAGACGTGTGTCTCATTTCCTATCAGAGCAAAATTTCTTGCTTGAATGAACGAAATTATTTAAAATGTAACTGTGACGCGGGTATGAATAATTTTGAAGTCGTCATTACCAGGGCTGCTCCTTTAAGAACTACATCCGCTTAGTTTCACGCATGCGCACGGCATATTTAAAGTCACGTTGGAGGTCTGTTCCGTTTCGTTGCTTCACATCAGCCCGGTGAGTGTTTGTTTATCATCGGGGAATATAGTTTTTGCTGCAAAAACTGGAATTTTAAAGATAATATAATGCTGGTACGACTGCTTCTGATCCATACTCCAATCTAGAAGGAGGCGGTAGTGCACGAAAAAGTTGCTTGCTAACCTCCATAAAAGCAGTAGAAGAAGAACAGTGCTCGCTGATTTCAGCTGGCTTTGGCACAAATTGACACACAGCACAGATATACAGTGGTTTCTCTGAGGGAACAAAGTTTTAAATTCGGTGTTAGAGAAATGTGATTCAGTTAAAGTTCGGGTTTTGAAGACAATGCTTTCAAACAATCTAGCGTAGGAAAAACTTTGATGTCACACAGTGTAATTATGACATTTTGTCTTTGTCCTCACAACCCTAAATACGCAGCTGCATCTCGATCGCCTTATCATATTTGCAAAACGGTGTGTATTTCTCAGAACATTTAAGTGCAAACAGCGAAACATAATGAATGGCCTGGAAAGACAAGGAATCAGTTCAGTCTCGCAAGCAAATGATTGTGGGTAAACATGTTGGTCCCGTCTGAACCATGTTATCACCTATCTACATTTTGTACTCGCCAAGCATTTTTCCGATTTAAAAACTCAGCCAAACGTCTGAATAATAATGTCAGGAAACATAAATTACAGAACCCAGTGAACGTATACACACCCCTTGAAGTCTTTCACATTACACCCATACACTTAAATGTATTTTATTTGGATTTTAGGGGATGGACCAATGTAAAGTATCTAATTTTTGTGAAGTGGAATGAAAGGATCTATGTTTTTAGAACATATTTTACAAGTGTGGCGTGCCAATGTATGTTGCCTGCTTTACTGTTATACAATTTATATGGATGACTAACGCTTCGCATCACCTTGAACACCCCATCCACATGCTGCAACACGGTGGTGGCAGCATCATGCTGCGTAGAGGCAGTTTCTTCTCTGATGTTCGCTAACAAAACTCTGAGGCCTTCACAGCTGTATTTATACTGACATTAAATTACACACAAGTTGAATCTGTGTACTAATCTGTGTGCAAAGCTAAAGTCTTGTAAAATAGCAGTTCAGAATTACCAGCTAAATGCCTAATCAGTAAAACTGTAATACAAAATATATTGTAATTTCCAGACCATTTTGTTTGGCTATAAATGATCAGATTCAATTAAGTTGTATATAGTATATATTTTAGTGGCATGTGTTCTGAGTGTCAGAGAGAGCAGGTGACTTTCCTATCGAACAGTGGTGCTAATGAGTTTGATCCACCACAGATTTCAGATGAGTTTTCCGTCATTAGCTGTTTCGTTCAGTGCATTGCCATCTATCAGAGAGACACCACAGGCGTATCAAGACGTGACCCAGAAAAATCTCCTTCTGCCCACGCTGTCATCTAAAATGTGCAAACAAGCAGAGAATTAGCTCGGTTCATTTTATTCTTCAAGTAAATTAGAAATTGCTTTGTAAATTCATGACATGGAAGATTCTCTTATGAATTGAGTAATCCTTTGCTCATTTTTGAGACAATAACATTGTAAAGCTCTAACTTGGGCCACTTTTCTGACATAAATACAATAGAAATAGAAATCTTTATTGTCCCTCAGTGGGGAAATTCAGATGTACCAGCAGCAAATAAAAATGGAAATATAGAGACATTTATGTGGTTTTCACTGCATAACAACAACACCCCCCTGTATGAGTATAACAGCTCTTCATTTTCAGAAGTCCCCATTTTATTCCCTAGTTTTTAGTAGGATTGCCTCTTAAGCTACATTTTGAGTGTCCATCCAGAATCTTCTCACAATTGTTGCTGGGATTTGGGCTTGGACAGAACTGGTGTAACTGAGTCAGATTTGTGGGTTACCTTATTCACACACCTTTTCAGCTCTGCTCACAGACACTCTCTGGTACTGAGATCAGGGTTTTGTGATGGCCACTCCAAAACATTAATTTAAAAGACCCATTGGTCCCCAAGCTTTAACATCCTGGCTGATGTCTTGAGATGTTGCTTCAGTATTTAAACATGTTGTTCTTGCTCATGATGCCATCTATTTAATGGAGTGTGCAAAGCAGCCCCGCACCATGATGCTGCCACCCCTGTACCTTACAGTTGGGATTGCAAGCTTCCTCCGTTTTTCCTCTTAATGTAACGATTGCAATTATTCAAGATGTAAGATTCTTTATCGTCATTATGTCACTTTTATGACATTTAGTTGAGACCCGGATAAAAAGATACACCTGTAGGTTACAGACAATTACAAGATTTAAAAACACTTATAGAAAAAGAGAACATATGTATATTGAATGTGGCATTTAGTATTAGGATTTACATAAAGCACAGCTTGTGCTGAAGCAGTCTGAGATGGGCTGGTGGTCTGATTGCCTTCACCGCTTAAGGAAATAAACTGTTTCTGAGTCTATTTGTTTTTGATGTGATGTTTCTAAATCGTTTTCCTGATGGACGTGTGACAAACAGTGCATTGTCTGGGTGGGTGGGGTCTGTAGCAATGAGTATGACCCTTTTCTGGACTTGCGCAGCATAAATCGAGTCCAGATCCGGTATATAACATCCCACAATCCCCTGTGCTGTCCTCACCACCCGTGCTAGGTCCTTTCTCTCCTGTGCTATGCAGCTGCCATACCACACTGTCACACTGAGGCACTGGATGCTTTCAGTTGTGGCCCTGTGAAGGTTTGTGAGCAGCTGGGTAGAGAGTCCTGTATGCTTCAGCTTTCTGAGAAAGAAGAGCCATTGTTGGGCCTTCTTTACCAGGTGGGAGGTGTGCTCAGTCCAGGAGAGGTCAGAAGAGATGAATGTCCAGGAACTTTATGCTGTCCACAAGCTCCACTGCCTTTCCCCTGCATGCAGAGAGGAGCGTGTTCAGTCTTCCTGGACCTCCTGTAATCCACTATGACTTCCTTGGTCTTTCTGGTGCTCAGGACGAGGTTGTTCCTGGAGCAACACTGAGTCAGATTGTGCACCTCCTGTCTGTAGTGGGTCTCATCATTGTTGGATATGAGACCCACCACAGTTGTCATCCGCAAACTTTACAACCATGTTTGTTTTGTGAATATCAGAGCAGTCGTGTGTGAATAGGGTAAAGAGGGCAGGGCTGAGAACCCACCCTTGCTGCATGCCTACCGACCTGACACCATTTCTGGACCTGCAGCCTTGTTGATGTTGATCTCATGCATAATTGCGGTCACTTGGTGCAGCTGCAGGATGAGAGGCTGGTGCTGCACCTGTGGCTGAGGTGGGTGTTCAGTCCTTCTGCTGCTTGGAGTGTCAAAGCATGCAAAGAAGCTGTTTAAGGTGTCAAGGAGAGCTGGGTCATGGCTGAGCTGCTGATCAAGCTGCTTATAGGCTGTGATGGATCATTTTTGTGGGTAGGACACCATCAGTGCAAAAGTGAATATAGGACAGCCAGATGATGTGTATTCCTCCAGATCAGCGTCCTCTTTGAACACTCCCCAGTCTGTGTGCTTAAAGCAGTCCTGTGAGGCTAAGCAGTCATCTTGAGTCCAAACCTGGATGGTTCTTGTGATGGGTTTGGTTCTGCAGATCCGAGGTTTGTAGGCAGGGATCAGGTCCACATTTCAAAGGGAGGAGCAATGGCCAGACTCTTCAGTTTTAGTTTCATACTCTGCAAGACGTGTCTACAAACATTGCATTTGAGAACAGCAGTCTGACTTTTTCTGTTGCTTTTGGAGTCATGGCTTCTTCATGTCTGGCCATCTGGATGTTATACCCAGGGATGAACCAGCGGTGTGGAGGTCCGCAATTCTCTATCCGATGCTGGGAAATATTGTGTAAAATAATCTGAAATTAAAGCCATGACATCACCATCTGAGCTTAACCAAACTGCTTAAAGGCAAAGTAATAGTAGTGTATATAAAATTCAGAACTCTGCAAATATTTAAATTTAAACGAAGTTACAGAAAAATCTGAATATTCTGGTATTTAGCAAATATAAGTAGTTTTGGTAGGAAATATTTGGTCTAATGTAATACTAGAGTGAGAAATAATAAACTTAAGGTTAAAACTTAAGAAAAAAATAACCTTAATTGACAAAAGCCAGAGCAGAAACGAATTTCTGCTGAGCAAACAGCTCGCATTTAGGGTCAATCTAAATACGTTTGCATGACTGATGGATTTGAATTAAGATTTCTTTTGAGATTTTTGGTGAAGTCAAATGTGCCTGACCTATACTAAAGGTTCCAGTTTATTTTACATAAATAATTTGAAGGTGTTTGTGTGGATTTTAATCAACATAATTCCAACTTTGTTTTTACTCTGCAGGTGTGGAGGATGAGCTCAGGCAATGGCTCAAGAAGGAAGGTCAGCAAGCAGCAGCACTTCAGCAGCATGGTGCCGTCTGACCCTGGAACACAGGCAGAGATTCAGGGTCTTTTCAACAAAGTTAAAACTTACAGGAAGCCGGTCAGTGAGGAATGGAGGATCCCCGACCCAAATGTTGCTCTCAAACACCCGACAGAGGAGCACCGACATCTGCAGGAGCTAAAGGCGTCACTGAATGCAGTGAAGAACCAGCTCAGTGACAAGAACATTCAAGTGTGGCATCAACACACCAACTCCACGAACCGAGCCGGGAAAATCATTGCTGCTGTTCGCTCTGCTGCCAACGCGGAGATCTGCACCCAGGCCTGGTGCAAGTTCTACGAGATCCTGGGAACCTTTAACCTTCTTCCAGAGGACGCTCTTCGGAACGGGGAGCTGAACTCTGTCCATCTGTGTGAGGCTCCAGGAGCCTTTATAACCGCTCTGAATCACTACATGAAAACCAATGAGTCCACACGCTACTGTGACTGGGGCTGGGTCGCCAACACCCTTAACCCATACCATGAGGCCAACGGTGGGAGCACGACCATCGCTGATGACCGGTTAATAGCCAACACGCTGCCATGGTGGTTTTTCGGCTCAGACAACACGGGGAACATCATGCTTCAGAAGCACCTGCTGGATCTGCAGGTGTTTGTGTCCAACATGCACAGAGTTGATATAGTGACGGCAGACGGAAGCTTTGACTGTCAGGAGAACCCCGACGAGCAGGAGGCGCTGGTGGCGTCGCTGCATTACTGCGAGGTCACAGCAGCACTGCTCCTTCTAGGCCCCGGTGGTTCCTTTGTACTGAAGATGTTTACCCTGTATGAACACTCCTCTGTCTGCTTACTCTACCTGCTAAACTGCTGCTTCCACTCCGTCAGCGTTTTCAAACCTGCCACCAGCAAAGCAGGAAACTCCGAGGTTTATGTGGTGTGTCTGAACTATGAGAGTAAGGAAGCCATGAGGCCTCTGCTCTCCAAACTGATCCGTAATTATGGGCCAAATCTAGCTGACAGAGAAGCTCTTTTCCCCAGCTCGGTTATCCCAGAGACGTTTCTCAAGCAGCACGATGAGTTGTGCTCCTACTTTCACACTCTGCAAGTGGAGACCATCGGTGAGAACCTGCGACTATTTGAAGGTATGAGCACAGAGCAGAGGCAGCGGCTCGACCACATCAGAGACTGTATTGTGGATGAGTACCTCCAGCGCTTCCAGGTAAGATGTTTTCAAATGTTTATTAAATATCTGAGCTGATCAGCCTTCCTGTTACCTGCTGAAAGCATTGCTGTCTTTCACTCTTTTGCAGCCTGAATGAACTGCAGACTTGTGATGTCGTAGAAAAATAGTTACTTTAAAAACTAGCTACTTGCCCCTCTTTAATTTCCCTGACTGCAGTTTAGACACTGGTTGCTGTTGCTAACCTTGAGTCTTCACTTTGCAACAGCATCCACACTGAAGAGTGGTTCTGTTACCACAATTCAATTCATTGATCGAGGAAAGATTTTGATCTTTAGTTAGCGGCTTTAGTTAGAAGCTGAAATTTGTCTGATTTTCAGTGAATAATATCTAATATCATGTCTTCTGTTTCCATTCCTGCTATGTAGAAGTTTTGTTCTCTTATCTGTCATTCAGTAGGACTGCAGTGAGGGTAGGACAGGGGTATAAACAGCCAGGGGACCACGCTGATGTGGGATCACACTTTAGGTTTATTACTAGACAACTTAAGAATGTCTATGATGATGAAGCAGCATTTGTAACCTATGAATCATTGTAGCCTTTAAAATAGTTCACAGATCATCAATGCAGAGGCTGAAGAGAAGATTTAAACTGGTCAGATGTAGGTTCAGAAAACATTTTCTTAGTATCGAAAACTGGTGCGACAGAGGTGGTTGAACACACTATGGAAGAATGAGCTGAAGCGGAGCTGACGGGAAATTGTAGAGAACCTTGAGGTCCATGGAAATTATGGGAAAATAACACCACCTTGTTTTTATCTGTGTGCATTACAAGTATTACTTTGAATCAGGTGTTCAGCTGCTAAGTTTACTGCCTTCTGTGTCCTGTTCTCCCACCTAATGCGGCTGCAGTGCTGGGCAGCCGATTTCTAAGAAACGTCCTTATAGGTGACATGTTTCTTCTATAACTTTAAGGCTCTATAACTACAGACTTTATTTTGTTTGAGCCTTTATATATTTATTACATGGTTATTGCTACAGTGTAATAGCAATAAACAAATAAAAATGTGTTTTACATTCTTATTCTAAGAAAGAAATTAGGAAAATATATTAAAGAACTTTAAAATGCTCTAAATTGCATGCAGAACTAAGACAGCATTACATCCACTGAATCCAAAACATCACAACCAACAAGATGTTTTATCACTTCTTTTTCAGGAAATAAAATTTGCCATCAAAGTGCGCGTTGGCTGAAAGGTTTAACTGTGCTTTTAAAAATACTGTATATTCAGTTTATTATTTGTATATAAATGCAGTTGCACACATTGATATTGCAATTTAATTTATTGTGCAGCTCTACTCGTTATTTGCATCACCCTTTAAAGCCTCGTAGAAAATATGTTTAGATTCTGCTGGGTCTGTGCTGTCACATTAGGAAATGAACTTAATTTGAGTTTTTCTATGTGTAGGTGAGCTTTCTTCCCAGAAGCCGGTGGATTTCTCGGAACACGGTGAGTCCTGCCTGCTGCAGTGTTTCTGCAGGTCGACCTTTGGGCCAGAAGAAGCAAACGGGCTCATTCAATGAGCGGAGAGAGCTGCAGAACCTGAGCTGGAGGGAAAGAATTGGGAGGAGCTGCCACGCTACATTGATACAGAGTCACTGCACTGAGGACAGAGGGATGGGCTGCGTGTTAGAAGGACCCTGGTCCAGCTGCCATGTAGATTCATGGTATGTTATAATTGGAGCTGCACTGCCTGCTGTCAGAAACTCTCCATTCTGTGACTTAGGACTGTTGAACCACCTAAACGAAGCCCTGCTGGATGCAACGGTATACTGGACTCTTGTGACTCCCTGTCACTCCTGCAGTGTGGCTTGCACAGCCTCCGTTTTGTCTGAAGCTGCAGGTCTTTGCATCCTCAAAGGCTCTGAGGGGAACAAAAAGAAGAAACTGTGTATGGTGTTCGGCAGCCGCTCAGCATGGGCTGCCGGTGAGGGCCAAGTGGATGATTTAGTTTTAACATTCAGCGAAGAGCCTTCATTTCCTCAAAGAGGCTGCATCCTGCTGCACGATGGAGAGCCTCTGTACCAACACCAGCTTCTAGGCTGCATCATGTTTTCCTTTCAAACCTTGAGCGCCGGGGATGGCCTGCTGCTGCCGGTGTTTTCTGCCCTCACTCGAGTCACTGCGGCCGTGGTGTTCTGCCTGCATGCCTGTTTCCGCTCCGTCTCGTACAGGTGTCCACCCCCCTCCGGTGGGGTTGGGGCCTTGCTAATGTGTGTCGGCTTCTGCCCCGAAGCAGCTGCCCCAATGCTCCCGGTTCTAACTGATGTGCAGAGCAGCATCCATCAGCTGATGGGTAATAAACAATCACAGCCAGGTGACAGACAGGTACTGCAATTTGTTCCCATGGAGGAGCTGCTCAAAGGAGGACTGACAGAGTTCCTCTGGACCATGAACTCTGAAATCACCCAGCAGAAGCTGCACCTCCTCATGCAATCATAGAGCAGTAAGGGGTGAGTCCAGGATGCATGTTATCATTTCTGAGGCAGGAGCTGCTGAGGAGATTGACTTTATGCTGATATCAGGATATCCCATCTGAACATAACTCCATAATAAAACTATCTCACTCTCTTAAAAGCACCAGACCAACAAACAGACGAACAAAACTAAACTCTTACCTCCGTAAATAAGAGTATTGAAATGTACTTTTTTTGTGTAATTCATTAAAAAAAACATATGTGGAGGGCTCTATATTTACAGCATTTATTTCTGTTCATTTTGATGGTTATGACAGAAATAATGAACAGGCAAAATTATGTTTCTCACAAAATTAGAATATTACATAAGACCAATAAAAAAGGGTTGTTAATACATAAATATACTCAAAACCTGGTCAGGGCTCCTTTTGCATAAATTACTGCGGCATGGAGGTGATCAGCCTGTCGCTCTGCTCAGGTGTTGGGGAAGATATTTCTTTATTCCACTCAGACAAATAAGATCTGAAACAATTATGTTGCTAAGCTGCTGAGTCCCTAAATACAGACTTTCTTTAATTAGTAAATAATAATCTGTGACTGATTAAAGTTATCTGAGAAAGTCTGCTCCTGATGTTTGGGCCCCCCTCCCCCATGTGCCAAATGAATTAGCCTTGTACATTTGATTTACTCCTTGTTTATATACAGTTTCTGAGAAACCTGTAGGCGAAAAGCAAACTGACAATAATGCAATGCATGAAAATGCAGATTACGTGCAGAACATGATCAGCGGAACTGATCTGTGATTAAAGTCTGAGGATTTGAAGGGAGCTGAATAATCATTTATCCAAGCCTCGGCACCAAACAGACGGAGAGGTTTTGAGTTTCCCCTGGAGTGCTCGTTGTTTTGTAATGAATTATTTTATCCCACGATGCTGAGGATCTGTTGGCTGTTATGGATGTTGAAGCCAAATTCCTGTTAATGCTTTTAATTTCTGTTTTTCATGCCCGGGGGGAGACGAAGTGCACTAAAGTTTTATTTATCATAAAAGTCTGTGTTCTTATAGCTTTGTTTAGTTTATTCTATTTTGTAAAAGTCTGCATAACCTACGTTCTTTAAAAAACCGTGCACTGGAAAAAACTGCTGAGACTGATGAAATAAAACCATCAAATTTAATCTTTTTAATGTTTTTGTTTATGATTCAGAACTGAACCAGTGGTCCTTGTGGAGAGTACACAGTGGACTGAAGATTTAGCTCAGTATACTTTTTTACCTTAGCATATTCAAGGTATTGTATGACATTAATCACTCTTGAAGAAAATGGCAAAACCTGGATTTTTTTGGAAAGTTATATTATGCCATTTTGCCACTGCATCAGAGAGAGCAATTATTAAATTACTTTCTTTTTCCAGAGTCGTGTGGTAGATTATTTGGATGAACACAGGAATGGTGACAGCAAAGGTTTTCTGCGCTGCAGGTTTGTTTTGTATTTTTATAGCGAGCTCCATATCAGGTTTGGACATAAGTGTGAGCCATATTGACAATAAAATATGATATCCTGTGATACCCTGATGCCAATTGCTGTTCTTTTGGCACACCATGCAGTTCTTATGGTGTAATTTGGTCTGCGATCTGGACTCCAGGCCGACTAGTTTAAGAAGACTACACCAGCTGGCGATGTTAAAAAGTGACCAGACACTATTTATCAATGAAGTTGAAAACAGAAAAAAACACAATGCAGTTTCCAGTTCTTGTGTTTATCATGGGGGGATTTTTATCAAAACCAACCTGGCCCAGTGTAAAAAAAAAAATGTGATTAACCACATTTTGTGGATGAAATTTTCAAGCCATACCCAGGCCTGATTACTTGTTGACCTGTAGAATCAAGAAATCACTCGAATAGAACCTGTCTGACAACATGAAGCAGGCTAAAGGATCTTAATAAGCAATAAACCTGCCCTAATCTAAAGAAATTCAAGAACGGATGAGAAACAAACTCCCTTACATTTATCAATCTGTAAAGGATTACATGGCCGCATTTGTTGCTAATTGCAGCACAACTAGTTATTAGTTAGGAAGCAAATACTTTTTCACAACACTTTCTCTCATGATTTACAAGAGCCTGGATGATCTTACAACATGGTACCAAGCCTCAAATGAACTCCCAGGAATAAAAGTTAACATAAGAGTCTTTATGTGGCCATGTTAAGGCATATTTATCCTGGTTGCAGTTTTTCATGCTGTGCTGCCTGATGGGTCAAAGGTCACCGAAATGCAGCAGTGGTGTCTGGTATTTATGGACTGATTTTTTCCAAGTTCCTTGAATCTTTTTTTAATAATAGTAGACAAGGTTTAAAGACCACTTTGGAAATTCGTAGTGATATTTTAGTGTGTTGCTGCATCCGATTCCAAATTTAACATTTCTAAACACAATACATTTAGGAACGTACTAAAAATAATTTCTTTTGTTAATAAAAGCAGATATATTTTGTAATCATTTCCTTTTTTCATGAATCACTTTCTTCTTCTCTGTCTTTATTGGAGACACCAGAGAGGGACACATTAATGTCTGATAGTTTTTGCTTTTAAAAAGGTAAACTGGTAGTGTTTGAGAGTGAACTGAGTCAGAGGAAGACAGAGATTTTGTTGAATTGTGCAGACCGAATACACTTGGTCTATAGCCGTATTTTGTGCCCTGGATGAGTGTGGGAAGGTAAAGGACAAACACAACCCATTATCTGAGTGTTTCTATTGAGCTCTGCAGCAGAATAAATCTGGATTAAATGATCAGATGGTGAACTCGTAAACTTAGCATGAACTCAGATTTTATTTTTTTAGGTCAAATAAGATCTTAACAACAGAATCATTGACATTCAAACACTACTCAAAGATGCGATGAGTCAAAAGCCAACGAATAAGGTCAAGATACCAACTTAATGGATGATATATGCTGTATATAAGAGCGGATATTAAGGCTAGCTGTAAACAGATTTTCTAGTGGTGGCATTTAAGCTGCATTCAGCTGGAAATCTCAGTGTGTCAGGACCTACTGGATCAGCTTGTTCGCTGGCTCTGCATGAGAGAACTGAACAAAAGCAGAACGAAAACACTTCTGGAAGAACCTGGAAACAGAACCAAGCTTATTTTAAATCCTATAAAATATCAGCTCACAGTATTACTCAGAGTTTATGGTGTTCAACTGAGCTGCAGTAGCATACTGTTTAAATCACTGTGGCTATAGAGGAGAATGGAGTCATAAAGGTCATGTGTGACTTTAAAGAATGAAATGTGTCCTGGAAGTAAGAAGTCAGCCACATATTCATATTTGGAAAGGGCATCCTGGCCCTAATTTCCCTCCAGTATTCAGTTTACTTTGCCTTCTTTGGCTCATCCTATCCTTTAAAATGACTGTATATCTAAAAACAAATTCGATAACTTACTCTAAAACTATTATTTTTTCCAACTTTTGTTCAATCTCAGCCAACAGTTTTATATAAAGATGCAAACCCATAGTGTTGCAAAGAATGCTCTCCTAAAACTCAACCCTACACATGAAGCCAGAGCTACTGTACAGTGGATTGGTTTAGAACAAAGCATATATGTGAGTTGGAATGGCCCAGTCAAAGTTCAGCCCTTAATCCAATAGCAGGACTTAAAAATTGATGTTCGCAGACAGTCTCCATACAGTCTGACTGAGCTTGCTGAAATATTCGTCAAAGAAGAATAGGCAATAATTTAAGTGTTGCAGACCTTTTTTTTTTTGCTCCAGTATTTCTGTAAAAAGATCTGTAACAAACTCCAACCAACAGATTCACAGGCTTAGTAGATTACTGGTAAAGCAGGTCACATAGCGTTCGAGATCATGCTGATCTGATCTGCTGCGCATCGGCTGATAGTTGTCTCCTGTACCTGAAAACCGAATCAATTATGTCTCAGAGGTTAGCCCAGAGGTCAAAGATCTAAAGTCACCGGTTCAATAAAGGATGGGCAACTGGATGAGCTATGGATGGGCTAATGTATATCACCTTGATGTAGAAAAAACAAGGTCATACAGCAACATGCACATAATTACAGCACGCATGCACTTCATCTGAGGCTGCAGATTCACTCTGAATACAAAAGGCCTGAAGATTAAAATCACTGGGAGAGCCAACAAACTGAATGAGTACCATCAGTTTTCACTGGTGCCCCGCTAAGGCTCTTATCAGAAGCAATTTAATGTTAAAACAGCGTGCAGCTGCAAAATACAGTTTAACTAATTAGCTCTGAACAAGCCGATATAACCAGTAATCTTTCTATAATGAGGGATGGTATTCTGATGAGGACTGGAAATTATTTTTCTGAAACAAAAATAATGTGATCCATCCATCCAGCCCTGTTAGAGGTTTCAGTCCCTCAGTTTGACTTTTTTATTGTTTCAGTCTTTAGCAACAATATTTTGGCACATTTAGACTCCTGACATGATTTTAGCTTTAAAACCTTTGTGCAATAGATTGCTTTGAAGCGTTTGTGTATTTTTAGCTTTTAATGCAGACCCTATGCAGAGTTTGGTCCAAACAATGACGGGTTTACGGTTCTGGTCAGAAGTTTAAATTTACAGGGGTTGGACAATGAAACTGAAACACCTGTCATTTTAGTGTGGGAGGTTTCATGGCTAAATTGGACCAGCCTGGTAACCAGTCTTCATTGATTGGCCACATTGCACCAGTAAGAGCAGAGTATGAAGGTTCAATTAGCAGGGTACAGAGCACAGTTTTTCTCAAATATTGAAATGCACACAACATTAATAGGTGACATACCAGTAGTTCAAAAGAGTGCAAATTGTTGGTGCCCGTCTTGCTGGCGCATCCTGTGACCAAGAACAGCAAGTCTTTGTGATGTATCAAGAGCCCACGGTATCCAGGGTAATGTCAGCATCCACCAAGAAGGACGAACCACATCCAACAGGATTAACTGTGGGACCGCAAGAGGAAGCTGTCTGAAAGGGATGGTTCAGGTGCTAACCCAGATTGTATCCAAAAAACTAAAACCACGGCTGCCCAAATCACGGCAGAATTAAATGTGCACCTCAACTCTCCTGTTTCCACCAGAACTGTCCGTCGGGTCCACAGGGTCAATATACACGACCGGGCTGCTATAGCCAACTTTTGGTCACTCATGCCAATGCCAAACGTCGGTTTCAATGGTTGCAAGAAGCGCAAATCTTGGGCTGTGGGACAATGTGAAACATGTATTGTTCTGTATGAGTCCACTTTACTGTTTTCCTCACATCCGGGAGGGTTTACGGTGTGGAGAAGCCCCAAAGAAGCATACCACCCAGACTGTTGCATGCCCAGAGTGAAGGCATGGGGTGGATCAGTGATGGTTTTGGGCTGCCATATCATGGCATTCCCTTGGCCTCAATACTTGTGCTAGATGGGTTGGGCGTCACTGCCAAGGACTACCGAACCATTCTTGAGGGACATGTGCATCCAATGGTTCAAAACATTGTATCCTTGAAGGCGGTGCCGTGTATCAGGATGACAATGCACCAATACACAAAGCAAGACTGGTGAAAGATTGGTTTGATGAACATGAAAGTGAAGTTGAATATCTCCCATGGCCTGCACAGTCACCAGATATAAATATATTGAGCCGCTTTGGGGTGTTTTGGAGGAGCGAGTCAGGAAACGTTTTCCTCCACCAGTATCACGTAGTGACCTGGCCACTATCCTGCAAGAAGAATGGCTTAAAATCCCTCTGACCACTGTGCAGGACTTGTATATGTCATTCCCAAGACGAATTGAGCTGTATTGGCCGCAAAAGGAGGCCCTACACCATACTAATAAATTATTTTGGTCTAAAACCAGGTGTTTCAGTTTTTTTGTCCAATCCCTGTATTTATCATGGGCATAAATGTCATGTTAAGTTTGCGCTTTAAAATGTATTGGAGCATTCTTTTTTATTATAGTGTGGAGTAATGAGAGAAACAACAAGAAGTCGGTGCACATGTTCAAATTTATTTGACATCTTCTTTAAGAGTATCAACATCAAGCAAACAGACTCAAATATATAGATACACCCCACTAATATTTGGTTGAATGTCCCTTAGCAGATAAACCCAACACTTTTTATAGCTATCAACAGGCTTCTGGCGTAGTGATGGCTGGATAATTTAACACCTTTCTGTGTCCAAGTTCCAATAGTCTGTTCATTTGGGGAAGTTGGAGTTGAGGAATTTGGAGGAAGTCCGCTGTTTTCGTTATTCTATTTATTTTCTGTAGTGCACGAGAACCACTGTCAAGAGAACATACCCACAGCATGATACTACCACCTCCATGCAGGACAGTTTGTTCAGTGTTCTTAGGTTTCAAAGCCTCACCTTGCTATGTACAAACCTTCTTGTCACCGTGGGAAAATGGCTCTTTGTTCATCTTGTGTGACCATAAAACCTTTCTTCCACAGGCATCTGACCTGTCCATGTGGACAGTTTCAGATTTCAGTCAGGCTTAAGTGTCTCAATTTTAGAGCAAGTGCTTCTTTCTTGGTCGGCACCCTCTGAGTTCTTATTAATGTAAAACTGGCTTCCTTGTGGACAGTTAGGACCTTAAGCTACGGTGGTTCCTGGACTGTTCCTAATCGCTCTGACCAAATTCCTTTTATCCAAGTGTGACATTGGACACAATGTTGTGTTAAGGGACCTATAGTTGGGCTTCTTAAGCCAGTATAATTTTCAACTTGTGTAGATCTGAAAAAATCTACAATAAATTAAAGCTTGAGCAATCACTTCTTATTAAAAGTCATTCAAGTTGTGTGTTCTATTATCAATTCAGCCTGTAAAACCATGTGCAAATGAAGCGTCTGTCTTTAACATGACAGCCATGCCCCATGATGACTTTGTTCAATCTTCTGATTGGAACTAGTTATAGAAACACAACAAAGACATTTGACTACTTTCAATTAGTGAAGAAAAATAGCCATATTAATTGCTTACATCTGTGCTTTAAAAATGAAAAAAAAGCTTTAAAAAAACCCCGCTTTGGTTAAAATGTGCCATAAAGTCATGCAGGTTAAAGTGAAAAAATTAAGCATGTGCTTTGGTTCTACTGCGCTGCAATAAAATAACATATTTGTTCTCTGCCTTGCATTATGACCAAGAAGCTGTTAAATTAATGACACTCTCTCATCTTTGTATTCAGTGACAACAGCTGTCATCATGCCAGCATTTCTCTGACATTACCGAATAATGCCTGAAAAAATAAAAATGTAGGGTAACCTTATTTTTCCAGGCAGAAAAGTCAGAGAAATATGCTCAGACAGCTGAGGTGTTAATCTTTTGAAAGCTGGAAGCTAGTTATAACTATGTCTACTTTATAAAGCCAGCATGCTGGTTTACACAGAGCAGCTGCAGGATTTGTAAGGAGCTTTATGTGATTTTTTTAAGCATTTTTCCCCCTCACATGTTTAATGGATTTAGGCATTTGGCCAGGTCAAACTATAATCCTGAGGACTAAACACAATCAGAGTGTCACAGGTTTTGCACCTACAAGTTGTGCTGCAAAAGATGAAAACATCCATTTCATACCAGAATAATCCATAAAAGCTGCTCTGTCATTTAATGCTTAAAATAATTTTCAGTCTCTCAGTGATATGTGCTGTCTGTATGCTTCTTGCATTTCTGGCTCATCTGCTGCTGATAATCGCTGCCCTCAGAGTCCATACTCTGACACAACTAGTTTGTAGATTCACTGTAAATCCCTTCACATGTGCACACTTCCAAGCTGTGACCCAAAACTCATTTAAGGTTGAGTTGGATAAATAATAAACAGCTCAGTTCTACCAGAAAAAAGAGAATAGAGAAATGCAGAAATGAGATATAAAAAAGAAAACAATCACCCTAGTATGAATATTTGCAGGATACAGAACTCATTGTTTTGCATTTAAAAAGATCATCTTGTTAATTTCCCTTAAACATACCCCTACATGTCAAAATTATCACAGAGACCAGCAGAAACAGGACATGGGCTTGTTTTCTCTTGCCTAAATTGACAATAAATAGTTACATATTTGATGTGGACGGCAAAAAAATACAGTTCAGTCATTTATAAATGGTGTAGTGCCGCCCCCTGGCGGGGTTTAGTAAGAATAATTGATTCAAACAGACAAATATATATTTATACAGACTCAATACAAAAACATGTTCTGTTCAAATTACAATCATATCACACAGATGCAGGCAGACAGACACTATTAACATATTTTTTACCTAAGTTCAGGTAGACAAATGCATATTTATATGTAGAAGTAAAAGTCATCTAAACAAATTCAAGGTTCAGTTCTACAGAGGAGGTGCAGTTCTGCTGCAGAGTAAATGACCTGTTAAGCTTAGAACTTGTGGAAAATCTCCATCACAGCGATGGTGGTGCTCTGTCCAAAGATAAAAGCTCCAACCACGATGGTTACGACCCCCCAGATGGTTAAAATATCCCTGCAATGACAAGCAAAACTCAATCATAAGAAAGATGAGAACAGCTGACTTTAATAAAAGATTTTTTCGGTCAGTTCTGAGTTAAATTAACCTGGAGGTTTTTCTCTTTTGCTTTCACATAAAATCAACAATGTGCTGGAAATTTAGCTATTTTTGACATCATTAAAGCTGCTGCAGATTCAAAGAAAACTACTTCATGTCTCTGGTATTCTACACGCCTCTACTGGACAGTGAACCTGCTCTCATGTTTAAGAAAATGCTGATCGGTTTACATGAGCTTTTTGACAGAATTGGACAGAGACAGTAGAGGCATTTAAAGATGGATCCAAACTGCAGTGCTGAGCATAGGCCAAATGTAATGCAACCTTATGCCCTGATGACCTCAGCTTTAAGGAGATTAAAAGAAAGTCAGATTGCCTGGAAGGAGAATATGAAAGAAAATGTTAGGACAAAAGACTTGCGCACAATATTTGTCCCAAGGTCACCCCCATTAAATTTTCACTTCTTTCAAAAGAAATGTTCACATTTTAGCGTCAGATTTTCTTCATTTCTGCAAAAGGAAGTGGTTCAGTTACAGCTACAAGTAAAATAGTTTTACTCATCTAAAGAAATATGTGAATTTTGAGGAAAAGGTTAGGACATGTGCCCACTAAAAGCGCAATGAAAGTTTGTCCTGCCCCTTTTTATCAGTATTTAATTTCTTATCAACAATAGCAAAAGCCATTTGAGGGTCGAGTGATAACATATGAGGGTGTTTGGAGACTTGATTGGTCTGTTCTCAGAAGGTAGTTGGACACTCAGATCTGGACATGTTGGCCTTCACTTAGATTATTTTCTGTACAGCGGAATGGCTGTTTTGATGAACTGCTGCTTTGAAAAAAAAACTGGGAAGAAAATTTCGATCAGTAGCCAAGATTGCTGGGTGTAGTGTTTAATGCACAGTTAATACATAAGGGCTCACATAAAAGAGATCTACAGCATTTCACCATTAGAGCTTCATTACCAGTCTAAATATTTTGAGAAAAAATACCAACAAATGATTTCCAAAATAGAAATGGATCTTTATTATAACCACGTAAAGTAAATTGTCCAACTGTGCATGTTTGCTTGCAGTAAGCAGTAATATATTTTTATCTTGTTTTAAGAATTTCTCCATTTAACTTGAGAAACTTGAGGATTATTAACTGTGCCTCTTGACCCGGTCCACGCTTTAAATTTAGGAAATTCACTCACCGGACTCTTGGAGAGACATCTTCAGTTTGCATTGTGAACACTAAGCAAAGACCTGCAGCACACAAAAAACACCACAGGGCTTTTATTACATAACAATCAACCCAACAACGAAGCAAATTTAATTTGTAACAATTTATCTATTTGTATATTCAGTAGATTTTTTTTATATATTGATGTTTCGATTTGAATAAACCTAAATGCAATGTCTAGTGACATCATTGCAGTTATACTGACTACACTTCAGATTTTTATCTATCACACAAATTCCCAATAAAATACCTTGGCATTAGTGGTTGTAATGTGACATAATGTGGAAATGTTCAATAGGTATGAATACTTTTGCAAGGCAACATCATTTTTGAAAAAAGTTTTAGTTTTTCATTTAAGCTGACCCAGAAAAGTTGGTCTTTCAAAAAAATATATAAAAAATGTTCTAAACAATCTGCAGGCCATATGTTGCCAGACGTTTTACCATCAACACAATAAAAAGTAAAAGTTCATGCTAGAGGTTGGTGTCTTTACAAGTTAGAGAGCAACCATATGAATACTAGCTTGTATCTTTAATACTAGAACATGTTTTCTCTTCAGAACTGCTGAAGTTGTGAACACTAAGTCCAGGTGCAGCTGCAGAGTGGCAGTAAATGAATATATACCTGCTTTTTTCATTGTCTATGCAAATGCTCTCCTGTTTTTCTCTTGGAAGCGCCTTGTTGGTAACAAAACATATGCATTTAAATCTGTGGATTTTTATTTATCATCATTTTTTGTTAGGCTGCACAAAAAGTACAAATCTAACACCGAACAATTGTGGTTAATTGACAGTGTGGCTGGCATGGTGTTTTTGCACAAATAAAGAGAGCTAAGATTGTGGTCAGACACCAACATTAAATATAAACCAGTTTCCAACAAGAAATTAAGGTTGAAACCAGTTCGAAGAGACCAAATAAAGTTTTGCATACCAGGGAAGATGAAGATGAAAAAGGCACTGATTCCTCCAATAACGCTGATAACGTCAGCCATGTCCGGGACAAACATGGCAATCAGAAGCGTGAAGAAGATCCAGGCCACAGTTAGAACGACCCTGCAGCGACTCTCAAACGAATGAGTGACGACTCCCCGACGATTTCTTTGAACCCGTAGCACCAGGTTCAGGATCACAGATCTGCTCCCCACAGATGGAGAGAGACAACATATCAGGATCCTCACACATGAAACAACACAATAAAAGTACAAACTCCTCTGTGACGTGGATTACCTCCCCAGCAGAAGAATAATGGGATATATCGTGATTATCGATATTCCAAAAAGCAGCCTGGAGATGATCATGACCACGTCATTCCCAGGATATGACATAAGAATATCTGAGGCCACATCTTGCCCAAATGTCAAGAAGCCATACACACCTGGTGAAAGAGATGGTGGACGTGATCAGCAGTGTTTAGGTGAGCACTTTATGAAGAAAGACCAAAGTTTGAGAAGGAACCCACCGGTCAGAGTATAGATGAGCAAACAGAAAAACATGGAGAGCACAGAGATGACCACCCAATGGAGGAGCTTCTGGTTCTCCATGCTGCTGTAGATTGCTATACAGGCTTCATGGCACTGCACTCACAAACACAGAAAGATTCTTCATGATTTATTAAAGCCAGATCCATCCTCAAAATGTCGGTTTTATTACTATGGTGAACACAGAATAATTTATTTCATTCAGTTACTGCCACCAGATCTCATGTTATTCTTTTGTTTTGTAACCTTGTTTCAGAAGTAAATGCTTACAGACCAAATCCTTGAACTTAGAGTAATCCATAAAAACATTTCGGACAGCAAAATAAGTTTGACACCAATTTCATGAGAATTTGGCCTCAGAACAGCCAGTACCAGTTGTTTTTGGTGGTTTTTTACAGTTTGAAACGCTCAATGTAAAATTTTTTGTTCTCTAAAGGTTTGCAGGAAGCTTCAATGCAGCCAATTTTTTTCTTTTTAGATCTTTTGTCTGTGCAGCTATATGTTTGCAACAGGCCATTGTCGTGCAGAAAGTCCTAAATCCTGTACCTTCAACCCAGTTTTCTGAGATAAGGCAACACATACAGTATTACCCAATGTTGTAGTTTTGTGACCCAATGTCAGAAAATCCATCTTTCTGAGACTAGGCCCCATATAACGGTATAAGGCCTTGATGATTCTATATTTTATAGTTAATCTGACATTTTAGCACCCCTAAAAGAGGAAATGATGTCATTGGTTTCCTTGTTTGTGCACATAGAAGGGGGTTTCCAAAACAACAAAACTAAAATAGGAATAATTTCTGAGAAAATCTTGTGTTAAAGTAAAACAAATCCAGCAAGACAACAAGAAAGTAAAAACCGTTGTGCTATACATCGACAACTTGAATGTGGTTGAAGATGATTGTACCTGGAAGCCAAAGCAAATGGTTGGCACCACACTAAACATGGGGGCCCAGGAACCCACTCTGAAAGATACAGACATTTCCTGATGTACATAAGACAAAAAGCTGCACATATACACACACCCATCCAAGGGAAATTACAGGTACTGACCCTTGGCTTTGCTCTGGGGCAATAATTGTGTGGCTGTCCGTTAGATAATATTTGACGACGACTGCGACACAGAGATATGTAGCAGCAAGCGTCCCTAATACACTGACATGAAGAAAAACATTTAGAAAATACGTAAAAATCATGTTAACAGAGGTAAGTCAAATGAAGGGTACCTTGTGTATTTCTGTATGCCGATTTCTTTTGGGATGGACAGAGGCAGGATGATGAAAAAGCACATTATGAAGAGGGCAAAGCGCTGGTCAGTGTACCAGTGATAAGGCATGTCTGCCTCACTGGATCCGGTCACCGTCTCATATAAAGAAATACACACTGGAAAGAAAACAAAAATCAAGACAGGAGGATTTACTCTGAGACAATAATGATTAAATAATTTTTCTTTCATTACAATTAACCCTATCAGAAAACAGTACAAAACATGGCCACTTTATTTTATAGTTTTCATTCAGAAATATTGTACTAATAATTTGTCTGTTACATACAGTTTTTAAAATGTTAGTGCATGTATTCAACCTGCTAAAGAGCTAAAGGAAGAAATTGTAAAAGAAAAATGGCTGCTGAGCTCGTCACACTTTTACTCACGTTTCTCCAGTTGGTCCTGCACCACCACCAGGAAGGCAACACTTATCATGAAGAGGTTGAAGCAAAAACAAACACCACAGAGCTGTCCCACAGCCTGTCCACAAACCTCCCTCACTACGTCCTGATAGGTCTTCTGTCTGCTGACAGACGATGCATAACCAAGGATGACCAGGCCGCTGATGAGGAACACCAGTGATACCTGGAGAGAAAACCATGATGGGTTTAACACCAATTCTTATTTGGTGCCACTCCCAGATGATACTGTCATCAACCGCAGGAAGATTTTAAACATACAGCCATGAGCACACACATGGAAGGGGTACCACAGCCTCTGCTTTCTCAAAATTTTTTCATTTCTTTATGATATTTAGTAGTTATTTTGAACATCATGGTTCTGTTTGTTAGAGAGATCAGGGTGGTTGTGTTAGGAACATGTTCAAGCTGAAAAATGTCACATCAAGGGTCATACAGAAAACAAAGTTCACATTCATGACTCTGTTAATGTCAAAGATCTTCCCAAAGTGCACCGTCACTGACACACAATTATACAACTGTAATGGAACCTACAACCTTAGCAGAAACATCATCTTTTAATAATGAGGAAACAAAGATCATGACAACAGAACAATAAAATTGTGTCCAGGAACCAAAATCCAAGCCATTTCCCTGGATATGACAACATTGTGTGAAGAAAACAAGCAACATATTTTTCCAGTTAGGAAAACAGAGCAACACACCTTGCAGAAGGAGCTGAAACTCCAGATCAGGTGAGTTACCAGTGAAATCAGACCAATGAAGCATTCTTTTTTAATTTCTTCATAGTACTGTCTAAAATATAATATATAATATAATAAGTTAAATCCCTCCAAAAATTGTAGAAATGTGTAACTAACAGATTTTTAATTGAATGCCATAAACCTCTCAGCCCTCTGTGTGCATCTGGGAACAGGTAAAAGAAAATCCATTTGCAAATATAAAATACTTTAAGCAGTGAAAAGATAAACAATATTTCTTTCACACAGATACCTGATGTAAAATCACCCAAACTCCTTTAAAATGTGCAATTTTTAGTCATCTGTCGACAGCTGTAGAGGGGAAACAAACCCGAATTTCACCTGCTAAAAAACATTAACTTGATTTACTTTGAGACAAAATTTATTAAAACTCTGAAAAAATTTTTCTAAATAAAATAAAGCCAAATTGTCCCAAACTAGCATATAGACATGAATATATTTGTACCTGTAAATTCCTAAAATCTTTTAAGATACACATCTCTGAAGGTTGTAGCTTTTTTCTTTTTGTGTCTCATACAATAAAGTGAGAAAATATCAGGATCCTGTAAATTAGGAGCAAAATCCTGGGGTGTGAACATCCAGCTCAGTCTGCAACTCTGCTTATTGTTAGAAAGTATATTTTTCCTCAAACACAAAAACTTTGATCACAGTCAGATGCAGTTCAGTGAAAGTCCTCACCAAAACCTAAAGCTTCATTAGAGCTCACCTGTGAAAAAAGCAGCCTCGTTCACACCAAGAAGAGAAAGAGGGTTACAGGCCAACATCAGAAGTTACCCACAAAACTTTCTGGTTCGATTCTAATGGACTCAAATCACAGCTTTGAATTAGAAGAAAGCTCAGACTGCACTCAATAAACCCATTTTGTTTTAAACTCACCATCTCCACAGTAATGGCAGTGTTCACACCCCCCGCCTTCTCAAAGGCCCAGGGGAAGTTGAGCAGTCCAGCTCCCAGCGCAGATTTCAACATGATGAACACCGCTCCAAATGAGCCAAGCCTCGGGGGATCAGCGTGAGATGCAGACCGGGCCAGCAGGCTAATGCTCTCTCGAGCCAGTTCCTCCATGACAGAGGCCCAGCTTAAAGACTCCAAGCACCAAAACCAGAGGGCACATTCCCTGAGAGGGAACCAGTACGAGAAACTGGTGTGTGTGGAATATATAGACCCACACAGCCTCACATACATGGTCTTATTTTGACTGTTAAGCATTTCACACTGAGGGGAAAAATGTGACACTAAAGTGAGCGTTTGCTTTGTGTTCAGTCCACCGCTGTCTCTTAATGCTCATTATTGACAGCACTGAAGCAACTGAGCATCTCAGAGGTGTTATTTAAAAAATAACACAAAGGCTAATTGCATTTATTAGGGCTAATGCAATATGAAACATGAAAAATGTAGGTATTCATACTTATATGCAAACCCATCTAAATAATTTGCTTTAAATATTACATGGAATGAAATAACACAATGAGAAACAGGCTAAAGTATTTTATTGTTACTGTTTGTGGTGTTTTCACAACTTCTTCTCAGGTGGCACTGATAAAGGCCTCTCCTGTGAACAAAACAATTGAATGCATCGTTGTCCGAGCTGACAAGTTATTGCTTTGATTAAGAATCTATGAATCAGTTGCAAAATATTAATGTTTCAAAGTTTATTGTAATACTTGATGTGCACATGGCTCACTTCTGTCTCTTCCTCTGCATGGTGTGCAGACTAAAAAAATAGGTTCCCAAGTCCAGTCCTGAAACTTTTAGATGCATCTTTTCTCCAACACACCTGAACTGAATGGCTGAATCCCTTTCATTAACATTCAGTCATTCAGCTCTGCAGAGGCCTGGCATTGAGCCATTCAGTTGATTCAGGTGTGCTGGAGAAGGGATGCAGCTACAAGTTGCAGTATCTATCAAGGGCTGGACTTGAGCTAAAAGATTTCTTGGGGGCCTCAGCACTATGTCAAGGTTTGCACTTTGGAGTTTAACACTGTAGATTTAAATTCAGAAATTTAAATGAATTTATAAACATTTTTTTATTGTTAGATAGTTGTTAGAGTATTTGGATATTTTAGTCATGTTGTACATGCATATACATCTGGGCTGCTACTACTGGGAGCTCAGGGGTTTTGTATGTCAGTACCTGTTAAAATGTTGGTGAATAAACACCTGGTTGATCTGTATCTTCTCTGCCTCAGGCCTCCGGCTTGATCCAGCTGCTAAAGGCTGTCCTGACATGATTAAACATGTTAATGTGCTTTGCCCATAGCAAAGTTTAGTGGTAAGCTAACTGGTGCCAGAACTTATCTGGGGCAACTTTATGTGCAATATACACTCTTAATAAGCAACACATTTGTGCATAAAAGTCAGTGGAAAAGACAAAAATGCAAAATATGCTTTCAAGGCTGTGATATATTGTAGCAAGGAACCAAATGCAAGGAGGCAGGCAGATGGAGTTTGATAATAAAATGACTTACAAAGCCAAGCATAAAGGGAAAATGACTCTATAAACTGTAATACATAACATGACAAGGACATTTTTTTACATTTTGAGGTATTTAACAAAGAAAATAATTAATTTTATAATCCTCAGGTCCTTTACACCAGTCAAAGTCATACAAGCATCAAAGTGTGCTGGGATATCTCTCATGAAGATGTTTCTCAAAAGAAGTCACACACAGTGATAGTTACTGGGGTAGGAGAGGACACACTGTTCACAAAATTATAAATATTTTTTCTGTTGGCATTGATTGGTTGAGAGGCAATGCATCTATGTATAATGATGTATACTAATCTGGAAACTTTACCTGATATTTACATGAAACTAAAAATCTCGCACCACGCAAGACCAAAAAGAAAAACAAGGGAACAGAAAATAAAACCAAAAAAAGAAAACCCAAATGACCCTCAGTTAATTTAGTTCACAAAGCAAGACCTTCTGAAAAGGATCATAAAGAGCCAGAAGGCCTATAAAAGTTAATTTTAAAGATGTCTATTGACAAGCAAAAAAAATGTTTTTACAGTGGAAAATGTGAAATTTCAAGCCCACATTTCATTAAAATTTTCAAATACTTCTGCTTGAGAGGTCATATTTTGGTGTCTGAATGTATAACCAGTTTCAAAATGAAGATTTGAGAATATCTCATCCAGCGAGCAGTTCGGGTTGTAAAGTGGTTAGGGCTGTTTCCTCAAAGCAGGAAGGTCACTGGTTTTGATGTGGGAATATGCAGGCCTTTCCATGAGGTGTTTTTTTAGTTGAAAAATAAGGTATGTCCAGGTTTTCTCTGAATACTTCCTCCTATTACTCACAAACGTGCGCTAGGTTAATCAGTTTTATGGTTTTCTCTATTGTTTACCTTGTATCTTTCTCCTTGACTGCTGGAAGAGGCTAAAGCAACAAAAATGTTTGCGTTGGCTTTTTTTCTAACAATTAACAAATGACAACAGAAAGCTATTTTGCACTTGACTTTAAAAAAAGACTATGGCCAAAACAATGGTACATCAATGCCATGCATATTGTTTCATATTATAGGAATACATTTTGTTTTGACATGAATTTTTTTTACATTTTCCCTCCTACTGGAAACATACATTGCAGTTTTGACTTCAGCAAAAAACAAAACAAAATAAAATTTTTAAAATGAACTTTTTAAATGTTTGAAGCCTCAATAACACAATTTGGTCCAATATTTTTGGCTGCATCGATGAAAAATGGCACAGTTTGAGTGACTCCTAAATATCTTGGCATACTGAGCACAAAAATTTGAGAAGAACCAACAACTGGATGATAAGACAGTGGCTCATGCAAAAGGCAATGACAGGTGAAAACATGACAGGTGACCTGAAAGATACATCATCCTGGGAAATAAAGGAAGTTCTGAATTATAACAACAATTTACCTTCAGAAAGCCAGAAGAATTATTGCTTCAAAGACTACAACAAAACTTCAGTCTTTGAGTCAAATCTTCAATCTCAGAACACGTACTGTACTGCATTTCTAGTTTTAAAATGTCCTCTAGTTTTGTCCCTTTTTGTTCAATGTAGAGTTGATGTGATATACGGCTTAGAGATTTATGCTCTGATGCAACCAAATCCTTCCATATGGATCGAACAATCAACTGCACGTGGAATTCATAATCCCCCCCAACAAGCTTGATGCTGCATGGCTCCTGCTGTGGAGAGGAACAAACATTAAAATAAAAGCCTTGCCTGTTCTGCATCTTTTAGCACTCAGAAGGCATAGGAAGGATTTTACATTTACCATTTCAGTGGCTTTACTTACAATGAGAGCTCAAGGTGGAGTTCAGAGAGATTAGATATGTTGATGGATGTGCTGTATATGTAAAGCTACTTAGGAGAAAAGTGAGACTATCTGATCTGGTTTTTGTTGTTTGTGATAACTTCTGGCAACACTGCTAGGTTAGGGTGAAATGTCATGACAGAAACGTATAAACCTTATTTTATTCAGATGTGTGTTTGCTGTGTTCATTATTGAGGCATCTTTTGACAAGGAGCAAGGTCCATACGAAAGCAAAAAACAGGCCAGTCTGAATTAACACACCTCTGACTAAACCTTTCAGCTACTTACACGACGGACATGAAGTGAGCACAGCACATGAAGGTGTAATTAAAAACAAGTCTTAACGGACCACCTCTCAAAATTTCAGATCCATTTTGCTTTCTGATGACAAAAAATTGAAAAAACATGTAAAAGAAAGCAGCTGTTTGAGAAATTCTAACATGATAAAATTCAGCTTACCTGAGCCACGAAAACAGGAGATCATTTAACACATGTAAATAGGCTGGCAAAGAGCAAGCCACACATAATAAATGACATATTTAAAATGCTAATTTCTCAATGGCATCATGACAAATATGTGTTTTTATTTTTAGACAAAATAAGATGAAGGAATGAGAACTGGTTCATTTTGGAGCTATTAACTTAGTTGAGGATGTTTATGTGGTGAACTATAAACATGAATTTAATCATTTTAAAGAAACTTTCTGATGCCATAAGTAACTTTCTTGCTTTGATTCTTTATTTTTGTTTTGTGTTATTTTTAACATTGAGCCTGAATACATTTTTTGATCCTTACAAATAAGGAGATAGTTCCTGTTTATGGTTTTAATATGTAATGGAGATTCCTATTTGTAAAACGATTTATCCTTCAGGTAGCTTCTATGCAAGAATTATAAGACGGGGTGCTTCAAGGTCATTAATATCATTTAATGTAGCTTAATACTAGCTACAATGATTTCATTCAACCAATTATTTCTTCTTGACACACAAACACTAGAGTTTTACTCCAGATTCATCGACATGTCTTCAAATATTAGGGGGCTAAGGTTTAGTTTATTCATATAATTTGGTGAGTCAATGATAATTCCTGTCCAAAGTAGGGATAGAATGAATTAAAAATATCCTGTATTCTCCCTCAGTGGGGAAATTCAAGTTTTACATAATGTAGAATTTAAGGAAGATTGAATTCTGGAAGATCAAACCTAACCCAAATATTGAAACATCCCAATATGCAACCATGAATCCATGTCAGCAATATTAAAATCAGCATGGAGGTCTATGAATGTCACAGAGCCTGAAATTCAAATAATATGGGAATGTATGAGGATGCATAGATGACTGTGACAAGTGCTGATGCTGCAGTGGTAAGTTTTTTCACCTCTGACCCCATCACACCTGCTGAAAAACTGCTTCTGTCACACATGACAGCTCATCGCTGAGAACCTGATGCCCCGCTAATTTTTTGTTTTCCACCTGAGAAGATAAAGAGGAATTTCAAAGGTTTCAAGGTACAACCCGCTTCACTGTGCATGAGAGGAGAAAGACAAGATTAATCTGCTCATGAATCTCCCGTTATGAAACAACTTAAGAGTATCAGGTTTAACATACATACTTGTTTCACCTACACACACTGATACAAGTAAGGCTGAATTCACCCTCAGAACTGCTTTATTTGTGTTCACACACCTTTAAATCAGTATTTGGTTTGAAAATTAGTTTACAAAGTGGCAGAGAAACCATGACAAGAATGCAAAAGTGCATAGAACTTTTTAAGTTTCATTTACAAGTATAAAAGAGGATGCTCTGCACTGTTCATTAGTCTGCATTTGAAATCAGAAAACGGACCTTTTAATGAAGAAAGTTCTGGGGAAAAAAGTTCAACTGAATGACAACTTTTAAAGCAGAGGGTAAAATGTGATTACATTTCCAAGTTTATAAACAAGTATAACTTTCTGATGATAAAAACCTGCTGCATAGTAAAACATTTTGCACCAAGCTGCCACTGCAAAAACATGAAATAATTACATGTACACAAGGATTTATAGCATTGTGTTAAAATCCTATTTTTTTACTTTCTCTTCAGTAGTGGAAAAATTAAAGTAGTTTCCATTATAGATTTCCCTTGAAGTCAGGCTTTATTTTAAATTTGTGACCTTCCCCTTCCTCAGTTATAGCATTTTAGGATTTACCTGGTGGCTAAATGAGTACTGTGCAAAGGTCTTGAGTATCTTGTTCTTAATAATTGCCTCTTTTTTTACTCAATTTTCTTTTTTACTTGCAATTAGTTCATTTCAGTACAGATGATCAGAATTAGTTCGCTGTGACTTTGAAAAACAGGGGAAAATATCCAGCAAAGACTTGATATTCATCATAATACAGTTTGTCATCAACTTTGTCAGCAGCTAAAAACTCTTAAATCTGATTTTCTGCATCTCAGTTTTTGTGTTTACAGATACAAGAAAAATTCATGAGGCTTGAAACAAAAGACAAAATACTAAGAAAACAATTTATTTGGTAAAAACATGACCAAAATGTCCATTTCTGAGGAATATAAAGAAGCTAAAAGAGACTCAAGACTTGTGCACAGCATCGGAAACTGAAAAAGTGATCCAAAGAATTAAATCCCTTTTTCAAAACTGAATGTGTCCACGGTGAACTAGACTTTTTGTGGTTGGATTGTAGGTTGAGCAGCCCTCAGATGACCACCTATCATCAGTCAGATAAAACTTTTAATGCTAAAAACATTTCACCATAACATCTCATATAAATCTTAGGCTCTCTGATGTGCAGGAGTACATTCACTCTGTACAGCAATCATCCACACTTCCACAGTGGCATCTCCGGCTAAAACAGTTTAAAAGCTTGTTACGTCTTTTTGCTATGTGTGGGGGACTAACTCTTGAGGGAAACTAGCAGCATGCTGCACACAGGGAGCAGCACTGAGATGCTGGCAGGGCCATGCTTGTGTGTCTTCCCTCTCAGAGTCTCCTTGTTCATCTGGTCTGAGGTGGCAGAGCTTTGGGGTGCAGGCACAGTGCTGGGGGGGAGGGTTGTCCGGCTGGCGCACATGTCGTAGAGGTTGCCAGAAAACTGGGTCTTCCTAGACTCTTGTCTCAGAGACTCCCAGATAGCCGCCGCTTCTCCAGGACAGCCAGCCAGGGCAGAGCTGGCACAGACATGAAAAGCATTCCAGGACCTTCAAGAAGAGGGGAGAGGAAGAGATGTTGGAATAAATCTGAGCTGAAAGCAGCAGTGCATTGCTCTACAGGACAGTATGAGAACAGTAGCCCAAATTTACACATGACATGACTGTTAGGCTAATCTCTAAATTGCCATTGAGTGTGTCTGTTCCTTCTTTCTAGGTGAAACGACTAAAGGAGCTACATCCATTAACATTTACCTTTTCCTTCCCATAGAAAGTACTCCTGGATCAGTGCTTCTTTGTTCTCTTTGTGTCTCTGCTCTGTTCTCTCTAACCCCCAGTCGGTCGTGGCAGATGGCCGCTCACACTGAGCCTGGTTCTGCTGAGGTTTCTTCCTGTTAAAAGGGAGTTTTTCCTCTCCACTGTCGCTACATGCATGCTCAGTATGAGGGATTGCTGCAAAGTCAACGCCAGTGACTGTCCACTGTCTCTACATGCTCATCCAGGAGGAGTGAATGCTGCAAGTCACTGACTGGATGCAATCTGCTGGGTTTCCTTAGATAGAAAAACTTTTTATCCAATTTGAATAAATAACAGAATCTGACTGCACTGTTCAATGATTAAGATTAATTGGAATGTATGTACCTGACTTTTGTGAAGTGCCTTGAGACAACATGTGTTGTGAATTGGCGCTATATAAATAAACTGAATTGAAATTGAATTGAATTGAATTGTGTGTGTCCATGGTTGTTTGCTGTGTGTCTCTGTGTTGCCCTGTGATGGACTGGCAACCTAGTCTTTCCATGTTCAGATGATGGATTAAACAGCTCTGAGAGATGTTCAAAGCTTGGGATATAAGTTTATAACCTAATCCTAATGTCAAACATTTAAAAAAATCATGTGTTCCCCTTCCTCTTTATAATTATAATAATAATTAATAACTGTAAATCTCTTCTAGAATCCGGTTGCAGAACAATAGTCGGCCTCTAACTCAAACCTCCCAGAAAACATTTTGCATTTAACTTTGTAAACCTTTCTCTTGGTTAACCATCAGGTTTTTGGTCCAACTAACCAAACTTGGTTGTTGTGATAATTTCTAAAACATTGTCTGGTTTTGCATTATATAAAAGAACAAAAATTGTCCAAATACACTTTAATTCTACAAATTTGTATATTTTAGGATTCCAACTTATCCAAAAGTGAAAAGCTTTTTAATTTTTGCTATTATTGTATTCACTCTGTGTTTCTCCATGATATATTGAAATTTCCCAATGAGAATGTTTATTCTGGTCTTTTAATCTCATTCACAACAAGGTCAGTCGATCAAAAAGGTGTAACTGAATTAATAATGAAGGAAAGTAACATAACACACACCTGCAGATCGAGTCGATGTCCTGTGTGTTCTGGTCTTTTTGTGTTTCCACCAAGCTGTCCCCGAGCGAGAGTAAACACTGAGCAAAGCTCTTGTAGATGGTACCACAAGCAGCAGGGATGGCAGCTCCCAAACTCACAGGAGCCAAACCTGAAGGGGAAGAAAGAGCAGAAAAACTGTGTTAACATTATCCTAGGGTCTTTTTGTAAAAAGAGAGAATAACATTTTCAATAATGAAATAAAATCCATCTGGTGCTTAGATGGATCAAACAAATACAGAGACGTGCTGTACTCCATTCATCTGGACAGATTATACTCCATCAAAGCCAAATTCAGTGTAGGACAAATTGTGTACAAGCTGTCTGAGTACATTGATCAGATCATAGATTTCCCTGAGACTGTCTAAGTCTGCACTTTAACTGAACTGTCTAAATACAGCTCTGGAATATAATACTTTGGGTTAAATGTGTACTTTAGGTTTAAGATCTCTTCCTGGTTTTGCTGACGGCAGCAGGCTTTTGTAAGTTATTCTAGGGTCAGTAGTGCAGCACTCAGCCTGGGAATCAACATAGCCGTTCTGCTTGTTGATTTCTTTCATTTTAGCTATGCATTGATTGTTCTGTTGGTGCAAATTATAAGATTACCTCAAAATGTTTCAATTTCCTGTAGTTGATCATTAAGAACTCCATACTTTTCTAATTTTCTTTATAATTAAAACTTGGTTTGTTGGGTCGGTCAGACTTTCCATCGGTCGGACAGAGAATGACCTCCCCTATCTCAACAGATATTTTCCATTATAGGAAAAAGGTAATCAGTTAGAACAGCTTTGTCAGGATGACCCTGCCAACATATGTATGTGACCCCCACCTGGAGTTTGCATTGCATGGATGGGTACAAAGTAGGTCTGGACTCATAATAGGTTTGTTCTATGTGACTAAATACGATGCATATTAGCAGAACCAGTTGGGCACCCTTCTTAGGTCACAGCTCGGTCTTGAATAGGTACTAAAATATTCAGTTTAAATCGAACTGTTCAAATTAAACAACTGGGTCCCACTTTTAACCTGCAGTTTTCCTGCATAAAACCTAAATAGATCATGTTTTACTTTTTTATTTTAATTGCCTCATTGCTATAATTTATAATTAAAAGCAGCAATTATTTTTACTGCTGCAAGCACATTATAATTATTGCAGTTATAATGATGTTTTCTTTGACATTCATTTATTATTTTGATTTTGTTGTACAGACTGAAGCAAAAATAAAGAATAAAGACCCGATAAGTTTAGCAGTAGTTCAGCAGTTTTCAGGTCAATATGCTTGTGTAGGACATGATGCCTTTTTGCTGTTCTGCTCTTTATAGAGCAACAAAATTATAACAAACTGACCTTACCTGGTTAGCTTTTCACTTGTAGACTTTAAACAGGTAACACTTTAAAACAGTGTTACCATAAATAGTAACGCGGCTAAACCACTGAATTTGTCTTTGTCAGTAAATGAGGGAAAACTGTAAAAGCCCCCTTTCAGACCGCTGACCAGCAGTGTGTAGCAACAGGTAGATGAGGAGCAGAGCTGCAGTACTCTGTGCGCCACACATTTAGAGAAACCTTCAGCTTTCTTTGGAATCTCATTACATTCAAACTGTTACAACAATGTACCAGAAAATTGGGTTTTGAAACAGTTACTTTTTAAAACATTGGTATTTCTTGATAGCTGTAACCAGACCATGCCTACGCTGCAGTGATCCTTCTATGGTTAGCATTCAAACCAAACTTTGGCAGTATCAGAAAGCCACCATCTACTTGCTGAGCTTTTATTTGCCCTTCTTAAACTTCCAACAATGATGAGGGCACGCTATTACCAAAGAAGCTTCTGATTATTGAAGTGTATAATTTTATTTAAACTAAAGAGCCAAATACAAAACCTGGGGATTTAATCTGTTGTCTATGTTTGGGCACAGACCATAAACCAGAAGGAAAATGGGCTTTACAACTGCAACTTTCTCCAAAAAAAGTTGCTGTAAAATAATTTTCAAAATATAACCTACAATTGTATTTGTGATGACCTTATACAATAAATCACAATCTCTTCGTTTCAGTCAATTATTAATTGTAGATTCATGTATTTTCTTTGCATGCACACAGCATACATAACTTTCTTTAGTTGAGAGTTAAATTTTATTGTCCTGTTTCTTAGCCGTAAATTTGGCTAACATGCTAAGAATTTTGTTAAATTAGATTTTCAGTCAGTTTTAGCTCTTCTCATTGTGTTTAATACATTATTATTATTAATCTGCAAAACCTTTATAAATACCCATTATGTGTCAGCTTCAGTCAGAAACTTCTAGGATTTATCTTCAGTATGCCAAATAAGCAAAAAAACACAAACATGAGCATCTCATTCAGCCAAATGCATTTCTAAGACCTTTCTCTGCCCAGCTTCTGATCTGAATAGACTTGTTATCTGCTTTGGCAAATTTGATTGAAGAGCATTAATTAGGAAAAAAAGTTTTTCAACCAATGACAAAAAGTAAAAGAAAGCAGAGAAAAATCCTTACTGAGGTAGAGAGCGATGGGCAGCAGCACTGTCGCAGCTCCTGGAAGGGACTTCATGGTAGAGTTCAGGACAGCCTTGCAGGAGCTGAGTACCACCTCTGACCAGGAGAAAAGCCTCCACTTGCTGGAGGTCCAAAAGTAGCGGAAAAGTTGGTGTTTCAAAATGTTCCGTAGTGGTCCATCCGTTGGGAAATTGGCAGACTGAAGAAACTACGACAATGCTCAGAGGCATAACCAAGCTGGATTAACAGGGACAGAGACCAATGCATCACGCAGAGCAAAGAGGATGTTGTGGGAGTCAGAGTGTGTGTGAGTGTGCATGTGTGTGTTTGTGTGCATGTGTACGGGGGACCAATGACGGCATCCCAGCACAGCTCAGTGGATTAAAGCATTCTAATTTCCGGTATTTCAGTATCTGGAGCATTTATTTGAAACACAAATGAATTATGTCTGGTTTAATGGTGATTGTGTTCTCAGTCACACATGGCTGCTGACATACCCGCATGCTGCTTTTATTCTGAAGCAAGGAGCTTTGTATCACAGTGCTGGACTAAAACGTCTTCAGAAGTGTGAAAAGGATTTGTGTTATTTAGTGATTTTATTTGAACAGATGGATAACGTCCCGCGGAGGATAAGAGAATCCAGCTCACCTGGGAAACTGACGCAGATGCAGGCTGGCCTTGGAGAATAGCAGCCGCCCATGGGAGGATCCCTCTATACACCTATGTGGGTCATGAAAGGTGTAGCGAGAGTTAGGAGGTGATAAACAGTCGTAACTCACTCACAGAAATTATTCATGGCAGAGTTAATTTTAGGCATTAATATCCATTTGATTTTATTTAAAAACTCATATTTTGTAAATGTATGCATTAAAATTAATTATAATCTACATAATTTAATCAATTCTAAAATGTATTAAATGTAATTAGTTAATGCATACTAACATGGTTTAAATAATCAAAGTTGTAAAACAAACAAGATTCAGTTATTTAAAATGTATGTGATTGGTTTTCATAAAAAATTCAAATTTAGAATATTTATACTTTATTAATACTAAATACATAAACCTGAGGATTATGCATTTCAAATAAATAGGGTGTATTACACTAATCAATATGCATCATGTAAGGTTTATTTGGTAGGTTTGTGTTAAAATTATCTGAAAAAAGTAAATGGGAATTTGTCATGTAATAAAATTACATAAATCATAAAGTTTCAAAACACAAAAATTGTTTTAAGATGGTTTTTGTAAACCATCTTCTTATCCTCCCCACCTTAAAATCCCCCACTATGCCCCCAGATGGCTCACACTCACTGGAAAACTATAAACCATATGTAGAGGGTATAGAGGGTGTACCATCTGCACACTGACTCAGAAGGAAAAACAACCCAATGTTGATTTGCGCCTTAAAACAGCTTTTAACTATCGAAGACTGCCTCTGAGGCAGATGCTCTGAATCAATACATTTCAGTAACTAATTGTGTAATGAATGAGAGTCTCAAAAACTATTGGGGTATTGTCTCCGGATCTTCAAAAGATAAGGAGTTTATGACCTCATCAGTTATTATGGTTAAAGGTTTTGACTGAATGCTTATCACTACATGTCAAATTTAGGCTAATTTAGAAATTCAGAGAGATTTAAATTATTTTATGGTTCATTCAATGGAAATTAAAATGTTGTTGATTATTGATAATAATAATTGAATGCATTTTTATAGCAACAATTCACAACAGGAGTCTTCTCATATTGCATTACAAGACAAACAGATACAATTCAAATACATAAATATAAAGTTAATTTAATCCAATTATATAAAAACACAGTCAGTTTTAATTAAATATATTAATATATATTTAATTCTAGTTATTAAATCATGCTGTCAAGTTCTGTTCATTATTCTATTTGGTAAAACAGTTTTCTATTTAACTAAGGAAACCCAGACGATTGCATTGAGTCAGTGACTTGCAGCAATCCATTATACTGAGCAACATGTGGTGACAGTGGAAAGGATTGTCTCTCTTTTGACAGAAAGACAGCAGAACTATACTCAGACCCTTCCAGAAATGTGTCAAAGATAAACTTGAGCACTGATCCAGATCTAACTTCTATGAAGTGAAAAATTCAGAAAGAACATAAACTCAAGGAAAGCAATAAATGTAGATAAAGCATAATTGGAAAGTAGTAGGAGAAAGTAGCAGAGTGAGAAAAAGTGGTTTGTATGCCTTCTAATAACCAAAGACTATTTGTAGCAAAGTATTACCTACCCCAAGCTAAATATAGGCTTTATCAAAAAGGAAAGTTTTGACCCTGGTTTTAAAAGTAGACAGGGTGTCAGCCTCACTAACTAAAACTGGGAACTGGTTCCACAGAAGAGGAGCCTGATGACTAAAAGATCTGTTTCCCATTCTACTTTTAAAAACTCTAGGAACCACCAATAAACCTGATGTTTGAGAGCGAAGTGCTCTGTTAGGAATAGATGGAACAATCAGATCTTCAAATTCTATTATGGATTAAAGGGAACCAATGAAGAGAGGCTAACATTGGAGTCTCCAGAGCTTGAAACCACACAGCCGTCCAATTACCTGAGCCAGATCTGATATCTGACTCAAATAGGTGCTTGTGCCACATTTTCCTGGCAGTCAGTTCAAAGGACAGCACACCGCACACCTGCAGACTCTTTAAGTGTTTTTTTATTTCCTGTTGAAGAGTGAGCCATTTTGCAAATAGCATACATAGGCTGTTCAACACTCACAGACTGTAAGCTCATTTGAAAGAAATATGCTTATACCAATGTAACAGTCTTTTCCTATTATGTGTTGTTTAGTACCCTAAGATACCTGAAGTCCAAGTATTTTGTGACAGCTGTAGTAAACCTGAAGATTGTTTTAACAGAGAGGTTTTGCATTGATTTCCATCGTTTTGTCCCTTAGTTCAAGCTAGAATAAACCTTGTACTTTCTGTGTTAGCACTTACAGCTCTGAAGATGTGTCAATTGGTTTGTTTCAGCTTAATTTCAAACAAATGTTTAAAACCTATCCAGCCAAATGTGGCTTTTTTCATGATGATCCTGGGTCAATTTTATTGATAAGAACTAATTAAAATGTTTTACTAGTGGTGTATGAGCATTTTTGGCCAGCCAAAGTAATTTCCCATCCTGAGGCAGCATCTTGGTATAGTCTTTCAACAAGACAAGGCCCATCCACACCTGCAGCATCCTGATGAAGTCCTCTTGTAGGCAGCCAGGTCCTTCAGTTTTTTTCCCAGGAGAACGTGTGGGATGAGCTCAGATGTTAACTCCATCAGAGTGCAGGCCTGCTGGATCTCAAGGGTCAGTTACAACAGCCGTGAGCTGATTTACCACAGGAGAAAACAGCTGCTTCATGATTCTGTTCCAGATCAAAGCGCTGTTTGTATCTGGGCCCAAATGCCATAAATCATTTACATGTGTTTATCTGCAAGTCCATTTAGAAATTACTGTGAAATAACTGAATAAATAATTGGCAGTTATACATGTAGCAAGAAGAAACCTTTAAAAAAACACATTAAGATGAAACGATTTTCACCAGACACACAGCAGGAAACTATTCACAATCACCTGGAAGAGTTTTCAAGAACAAATCCCTCAAACTCATTTCTCTACGTCACACGGATTACCCGTCCTGATCTCAGTTGATAATCATGTAATCATATTTGCATTCACTTTCACTACATCAGCTCTCTGAATGACTGAAAGAACCTCATAGGAAGAGCTGTTGTTGGTCCCAACATGAAGACATCAGTTGTAAATGGCAGCCGCCTCAGAAAATAAAGATAGAGTTGTGTAAGTTAGATTGACAGCGATGGATTAAGGAATTATGCAACACTGTTGGGAGTAAAAGATAAATCCAGATGAGATTAGGGATCTGGACCCTCACTCTCTCCAGTGTGCTCCGTCTATCCATTCATCATCTCTCCCACTTTCTGTTTCAGGCACACTGTCACGAAAGGTTTACACTCCCCCATTTAAGTTTGCTTGGAGGAGTGACACTGCAGCCCAGCTTTCACAGTATCACACTAAGTATTTCAGCACTTAAAACATAATTAGAGAGCTACTATTAAATCTGCCATCAGATACAGTCAGGGAGCCAAAGTGTGACTCTGAGCAATTATCTCATCGCCATCTAGAGGTTAAAAATCATGCTGCAACATTTAGCTCTGCTTTTTACTGACTTGGAATTTATGACCCGAAATCTTTATCACCTGTTTGAAATTTTGAAAAAAAGAACGAAGGTTGGTTGCAGGACAGTACAAAGCTAAAGGTAAAGATAAGATGTTTATTTAGTTATTAAAGCAACAGCAAACCTTTAACGAAGATGCAATATTTGATGTTTAAAACTAACAGCTAACCTAAAGCAAAACATTTCCACAGGTGACTGGATTATTATGGTCTCCTGCATACCCAGCTCTGTGTATGTGTTTCAGCAGATTTTGTGCTAATATTCAGATTATGGACTATACAGGATGTTGGTTTTAGTGCTGCAGAAGCAACGCTCTTCTGACCTTCGTATTATTTCTACAGGTGTTGACTTCCAGAATCAAGAACTAGCATTTTAATTAGATTCTTCGATATTTATAATTTCTATTTGAGTAACTGTTAATATTTTTGTTAAAGCCAGAAAATTAGGTTTTAATAATTGTATACATTGGATAAATGTAGGGAATCAAGATTTGGGTTCAGTAGGAAGGACATCAGTTGCAGAGTGGAAATGCGTAGGCTGAAGCTTGAAATGCTGTCGGTATTGTCTTTTTTTTTCACATTTGACATGTTCTAAATGGCAGCAATTTTCTTGTCAGGTTTTATCAAAACAAACAGCAAATGAATATAAAATTTGATTTAAAAAAAACATCAATCAAGTATCATGAAAGTAAAAATGATAATATAACCAATATGAAACATAATCTATAGAAATTCCTATTTTTGTTTATATTTTCCTACATTCTTTAACAAAGGAAGCTCCAGTATGTGAAATGCCTGTGCCACTAGGTGACATTTTCTTGGTTATCGTTTCTAAAATTATTAATTTCTTTAGCAAAGCATGAGGTTTCGCACCCAAAATGTGAGATTCAATGTTTAAAATCAGCAGTTTTAAATTTAGAAAGCCATATCATCATGGGCTGCAGAAAATAGGTTAAAAAAAACTCCGTAATGGTTCATTTTTTCCAATAGCATTCTGTGTACATCCAGACACTCATTTACAACATTTATTTATAGTTGTTTTGTTTTGTTTTTGTTTATTGACAAATGATTTGTTAATTTTCCAAGCACAGGTTGAGATGGTCCAGAAACCGCTGACAGGTGGAAAAAGTTTGACAAGAAGTCAAGTGTTTTATTTTCTTACAAGCTGTAGTGTTTAGCTTGATCTGAGCACAAACCTCTTGGAATGTCTTTAATATTTGCTAAATTTTCCTGTTATGTGTTTTCAAATGTTAAAAGGAGCATTTCACTATTCCCTCCTGAAAGAAAGTAGCTTATTATTTAAAGTAGAAATGTTGTATACCAAGCCAAAATGTCCATGTTTTGTAACCCCACAGTTTAAAAATTTCCATACACTGCATGAAAAATAAAACTTTTCTCACACATTAAATCTGACTAAACACTAGGTGGGTGAAGATTACTATCCCTTAAGAAACAAAACTCAGATTATATCACGGCTTTGCAGACTTCTCATAAGCTAATTCACAACATCTGAGTTAATTCGAGGCACACCTGTGGATGTATTACAAGGCCCCTCTTAAACATGCTGCTTCCTTGAGTGACATCATCGATAAACATCATGGAAATGTCCAGCCGTTCCACTGTTCTGGACGGAGACGGGTTCTGTGCCTCAGAGATGAATGTGTTGTCACCTTTACCGGAAAAAAGGTGGACGCTTGCAAAAGAACATCTCTAAACTGTGAAGTTTGCGGGTGGCTGCATCATGCTGTTTTTTTGTGTTTTTTTTTTACTGTATGACAAAGTGGTGCACTTTGCAAAATAAATGAGTAAAGAACATCGTGTGAAAATATGGAAGCAACACTTCAACATCAGACAGAAGGTTAAATCTTGGACACAACTGGGTCTTCCAAATGGACAATGATTAATGGTGTTTTGAAGCAGCCATCGAAAAGCCGTGGTCTCAGTCCAATAAAAAATCTGAGGGCCCGGGCTGAAAAGGTGTGCAAACAAGGTGGCCTTTAATTTGACTCGGTTACACCAGTTCTGTCAAATGATTGTGAGAAGCTTGTAGGAGGAAACCCACAATGTTTGGTCCAAGTCATGCAATTTAAAACCCAATTCTTCCAAATATGAAGGAAATTTACGTACAGAAAGACCGTCCAGGTGTACATCATTATTCTGGCATTTAACAAATAGAAATAATTTTAGTCATCCTAACTGAGTTATGACCACAAAGTTCAATCTGATATATTATTAGTAAAAAAAAGTATTTTATACTATGTCTAAATATGTTTCTGGGTCCTGCATGAAACCCTAACACCAGTGTTAAAGCCATTGTGACAGCTGGAATAATGGAATATGCTATTTTCCCTTCTATCACTTTAGGATTACGTATTCTTTCAGCTGCTCTCCCTGGCAGGTAAGATCTTACTGGGTAGTTGCCCACATGCTCTGCTTTCAGTCTCCACCACAAATCTTTAATTGTTCTTTTATAATAAAGTTTTATTTGCCTTTTTACAGGTCAAACCAGTTGAAACAAATCCAACTTCAATATAGTTTACAGGAGCCACTGCAAATTTTTATTTTCTCTTTCCTACAAAACAAAACTCACTCTGCAGTCCAGATAGCTTTCATTGTCTGAATCTGCAGTTAGAAAGCTTGTTACAGCCCCGGGTAATGTGACAATGACCGGACACAATGAAAAGATTTAAGAACCATTTTGTGTGAGTCAGCATAACATTTTCAAAATGAATTTACTTCAGATTGAAATGGGAGCACATCAATCCAAATTCAAAACTAAGAAATGTATCAATATCAGTGTGCATAAAACACACTAGATATCTGGAGATGCAGCAACGAAGCAATAAGGAAGCTTTTAGTCCACCACGTAACAATAAACTGGTACTACAAAAGAAACAATAACAAAACTAGCTTGGAAGACACATTACATGTAGCCGCTGGAAATCATAACTTTAGTAAAAATGTTTTCTACAGGAAAAGAAAAGTTTCACATTCTCCTTTATTAACACTTCCGATGTTGAGGGCCCCTTGTTGTTTTAAGGAATTTCCTAAACTTACTCTTACCTTGCACAAACATTTTCAAAAGCAACAAAAGTAAATTACATCAAAAGGCATCTGTGATGAGGACTGAGCTCGTTTAAATGATGAAAACGCTGGTCAGAAGTAGTGTTTTTTCTTCATCTTGGTGCCCTTCATGCTAAATCATGAGTTGCTTCTTGAGTCAGCCTCCTACTGTAAGCTGAAAAGCATGGACACAAAATCAAAACAGTAGAGTAGAAAAAATCCTTATGCAACCAGGCAGTGCAGAGTCAAACTTTGTCCCCTCTGCTTATAAATATACTTAACTTGTGAATCTGTGCAAGCTCATGAGTCTGTGCTGGGGGAATCAAATGTGTATGCTTATCCTGGTCCAGTTCCTATGTGATTAGCAATAAGGTTAATCTATCTGCTACATAAACGAGGCAGTCTGTTTTTAATATCAGAAACATGAAAACCTGGACTGCAGACTAAACACAAACTGTGATTCTTTTTTTTTTTGTTTGTTTAATACAAAGCAGGGCAGAATTACTTTTCGCACTCCTCTCGAGTCTGGTGGTGCATCTGGTTCTATGTAAATGTCAGTCTTCAGGTAATTGTAGCCGCCTCATCAGTTTTTCTTCCGAACATTCCCAGCCACTGAGTTGCTGTACAGCAGACGGTCCCGCTCACGGATCTCCTCCTGCAGCTTGGCCTCGGCCACCCTAAGCTGGCGGATGGTCGCCTTCATCTCCTTCATCTTCACCTCCATTAGCGCGATGATGTCCCGTTGTTCGTTCAGTTTGCGCAGCAGCTCTGCAGACGTGGTGCCAGTGGTCAGGGAGTATGAGTGGTCCAGCGGGCTGCTGGTCACACTTAAGTACTGGACGGACAGCTGCTGCGGGCTAGCCCTGATGTCCGCAGGTAAGTCTTCGACTTTTAGCTCCACCACATCCTCTGGAACGCAGTTACAGGTGCCCTCGGCCGGGGCTGGAAGCCGCGCGGTTCCCAAGTACTCCCCGTTGTGGCCTATCTGAACGACTGTGATGTTTTCGTCGCCAGCCTCTCCACCGATTGTGCCCTCGACGACGCCAGCCGTGTTTCCGAGGACACTGGTAGCGACGATCCCGGGGGCAGGGACGAAGGCGGCCAACTTCCTCCCTCTGCCCCGCCGACTCCTGCGTTCATTGACGCCCCGCAGGGGAAAGAGGGACGGTACCCGGACGGTGTACGTCTTCCTTCCGCCAGCGAAATGCACGCTGCAGACGCGGTGGCCCGTAGTGGGTTGGAAGGTGCTGAAGCAGCCGCTGACCCCGGCCCGGGAGATGTTCCGCAGCCACTGCTCCCTCAGAGCGGGGTCCTTGGGGAACGTGTAGAAGCGCAGATCCTTGTCCCGGTGCGAGTTGTTGTAGCAGCCGGGGACACAGCAGGTGAACCCTGGCATGTTCCCTTCAAAGGATAAAAAGCACACCCTGTGTTTCGGATTATTTCACAGATATTTCTGCTTTTGTATGCGTTGTTATCAAGCTTGGCGGCCTACAAACGGAACTACACGTCCCACAAAGCTAACAACTTCCTGTTTATTTTGACCCAACGTAAAGTGCCTTTCGGTGAAAACACACCAGAAGTTGTCCAAATTCAAAGCTTGTGGATTTCGTACTCACGTCAAATTTAACGCTGAAGTACTATTTTTTTAGGTCTTGCTTTGTTCTTCGGAGTGTTTTCAAGCCAACCGTTACTGACTGAGAACTAAAAGTCCCACAATTCTTAGCGCGTCATTTCTGACAGCACCGCTGCTGTAGCGCCCCTTCTGGTCGGATATAATTTCAGTTATGTCCACCTTGTATGTGATATTTATTAGTGGTAGTACTATTGGTATTACTGTGTATATGTTAAGGTTGGAATTAGTGTGATCAGGGAAATCCAACAAGGGAAAGCTAGCTAAATGTTTAGCTGGATGACAGTAAAGAATAATGTGATCTACTATTTTAATAGAGTGACAGAAAACAAAGGTATTGCAATCTATGTTAAATATTTGGTGTAAAAATTCTTTGCTACGATAAACTTAATTTGAAAACTTAAAGGAATCCTCTTTTACTTTAGAGAGGGAGTAGAAATGAGGGGTATTCCGTTCTTGTCTATCGGAGTATTGTAAGTATAAGCCTTATAAGATGGTTTCTTTTAGATTGAGATATGAAAACATTAAAAAGTTGTCATCACAATATCATTTATAAATCTATGAAGCAATTATCAACAAATTGCATCCAATAATAACAAAGGAACGTTATTTTATCTTTGATATACGACGACAGATTCTGACAGCATCGGATGTTGTAACTATAAAGGGCGCTTTTGCCACTGAAAATAATCATCAAAATTAACAGAAATAAATGCTCAAAATAATTCAACGTGTGTGATGAATCTGTACATGACTTTCACTCTTTGAACTGAATTATTGAATTAACATTTTCTAATTTATGCGGCTCCATCTCCATGTCAAACAATGTCAACATCTGTTGATCTTTGGGTGAAAAACTATTTCCCTTGCCAAATATTTTTTTTCAATCTCCAAGTTGTTTTTTTTTATATTATATAATGCTTTATTCGTTCTTAATTTTGTGACCTAGGTTACATTTTCTCTTTTTTTTTTATAAGTTCTGTAAATGTTTATATTGCATATTCCAACGTATGTTTGTACTCTTAAGATGTTCAATACATATTTAAAATGAAATACAAATCTCTGCTTCTTGATGCGATTGTAGGATCCTGGTTTCTATACTGCAAAGGTTCATAGATGGAAAAAGAACCGGTGAACAGAGCAGATTCGCTCGCAAACCCCGCTTAGCTCGATCGGACTCCTTCCCACTTTTTTGATTCCAGTACGGGATGACATTTGCAGTATTTTTAAGCAGAAAATTTAATTTGTTTAACCACAGCAAATACCTGTCTGCAAAACATTTTAACCTTCCACGTGTCTCTCGTATTTAAATCCGTATTTATTGTTTTTCCACAATAAAAGTTCCGTTGATAGTATTTCCGGTTCCTCCCAACCGTCTAGCTGTCGTTATTGAGGTAACCATTATTAGCAAATGGGCAGCGCCCCGGCTCAACCTATCGCTGCTGCGGACGATGACCTATCGGTAGGTACTCTGTTACATTTGTATATGTACTTATATCATATTAAGTGTATAACGTGTATGAACCAGTGAGAAATAATTTAAGTTATTAGCCATATAAAGTAGCAGGTTTTATCGCGAGTTTTGGAGTTCGCGCTGCACCAGTTTGTGCGGCTAGCTGGACGTGCTAGCTGATGGTTATCAATAGTCTCTATGTGTGGTGCTTTTCCTCCTTATGAAATACTCCTTTCACGTCTATGGTGACACTTGCAGACAGAATACATTTTAAAATCGTGTATACGCCCCAACAACCTCTGATCTTGACAGCTAAACTTTCCTCTGAGCTGGTTTGTCATCAGTCCACATAACTGAACACATCTTTAGTAGGTTATTGTCTTCATGGTGGTAGTGTGAGAAAAAGCCCTGACCTTCTGATAAGGCAGTGTGATAAGTAACCGTTTTCCACTGTTCCTGATTCCTGAGATGGGATAGTTTACTTCTGGTTTCACTGGTAATGCAGGTGCACAGTTGCCCACCCACACACCCTTTGTTCGCCCGGGTTTGTGCGATGACATCTGTTTGCACACATTCACTTCAACCTACCTAGACTCGGTCTCAATAAAGCGCTCTACATAGCTTGTCCCTTATAATCTGCTAACGTAAACCTTTGCAGCACGCTGTATGAATAAGGGCTCTTGTCTTAACTATGTTATTCTCACAGTATGTAGATTAGTAACGTTTTCAAGAGCCGCATGTCAAAGCAAACTATTCCGTCTGAAAGAGCATTAAACTTTTAAATGATACTGAGATCATAAATACAGGTACCTGATAGGGAACCCTGGGCAAGGCCACAGTTTGTTGCTTTATATTGCTGAATGCCAGGAATGTTTGGTGGTGTTGAGAATTAAAGGTCTATTTATTCATTTTCATAGGTAACATCTTTTAAGTTTGCAAAAAAAAAGCAGATCTGCTGGTGAGAAGTTGGAATGGATGGCTGTGATTCGCATGTAAAGTAACGGCAAGTGGCAAGGCCATGTTGCCAGGAGTTGGTGTTTTTGGCACCGGGAGCACAGCCCGAGTGCTGGTCCCACTGTTGCAAGCGGAGGGCTTTGAGGTCCGTGCACTTTGGGGACGAAGCGAGGAAGAAGCCTGCGCTCTGGCAAAGGAACTTAGTATCCCGTTTCATACCAGCCGATCCGATGACGTCCTCCTGCACCAAGATGTCGATCTGGTTTGCATCTATATTCCCCCCTCAATGACGAGACAAATTGCAGTCAAAGCATTGGGTAAGCCATCAAAAATACTTGCACTGCAAATGAGACTTTAATTTTGGTGTCCTGTTTAAAAAAGCTGTATAACTCTAAAAATACCTTGTGTTTGTGCTGAAAACATAATGTTGAGGTTTTTCCACTGATATGATCTTACTGGGTGTGGCAGAGGAGAGTCTGAGCAGTTCTAAAAAGTCAAGTCCCCTCTAAAATATTTTTGTACTAACTTGGTTGGATCTTCCATTACATGTTCCCTGTGGTTTATTAAATAATCTAATATTGCAATTTTACAACTCTTTAAGCAATCTTCGCCTTAATGTACAGGAGGGGCGTTAATCTAAGAAGTTTATGTAATGTATCTGATGGAATTCCTTAGTGTTGAGCTCAGTTTCCTGTTTTGGTTGCAACTTCCCTGCTGAAGGACTTATCTACAGCAGGAAAACCTTCAAAAGCTGATTTCACAGGCTACTGAAATATTATTTCTCCATACTTAAGACACTAATTATATGTTGTATATGATATAGGACAGCCTAGATACTTATAATACCTCTGCTTTCTTGAAATTACATTTACAATAGACTTGGCTTAACCAAACAAAGGGTCACAGTGGGATGAAAATATTTGCAAAATCAACAATGTGTTACATTTATACTGATTATGTTTGTGCAGGAGATTTAGCTGAGTGTTAACAGCTTGTTTCCCCTCTGTCCTACAGGTATTGGCAAGAATGTCGTGTGTGAGAAAGCTGCAACTCCTATTGATTCATTCAAGATGGTGACTGCAGCCAGATACTACCCCCAGCTGCTGAGCATGATGGGTAACACCCTGCGCTTCCTGCCAGCATTTGTGGCGATGCGCCAGCTGCTGGTGGAAGGATACGTCGGTGATATCCAGGTGTGTGATGTGCGGGTCTATGGCCCGAGCCTCCTGGACCAGTCGTACGGCTGGACCAGCGAGGAGCTCATGGGCGGAGGCGGGCTGCACATAGTCGGCTCTACCATCATCGACCTGCTAAGTTACCTCACGGGCCGTAGAGCTCACCGTGTGCATGGCTTACTGCGGACCTTTGTGGAACAGAATAACCTAATCCGAGGCATCCGCCGGGTCACCAGCGATGACTTTTGTTTCTTCCAAATGTTGATGGGTGGAACCGGATCCTCAGGGGTGTGCTGCACCGTGACCTTGAACTTCAACATGCCGGGGTCGTTTGTGCACGAGGTTATGGTAGTTGGATCTGCTGGAAGGTTAGTTGTCAGGGGTACCGAACTGTATGGCCAACGCAATGAGAGTACATGTGAGGAGCTGCTGCTGGCTGACATCAGTGGGGTTGGACCAGAGGTGAAAGAGATGCCCCTCCCTCATCTGCAGGGGCTGAGCTCCATGGTAAAGGCTTTAAGACAGTCCTTTCAGGCTCATGAAGAGCGACGGTTATGGTCACAAGGACCGGTTGCCTCAGCGCCGACCTTTGAGGACGGCCTGTATGTGCAGACAGTGGTGGAGGCAGTGAAACGGTCCAGCATCAGCGGGGAATGGGTCTGTGTGGAAATCATGAGTCAGGAGCCAGATCCCAACCACAACTTGTGTGAGGCCCTGCAAAGAAACAGAAATTGAACCTCAACATTTACTCAGTGCGAAAACTACATGCGTGACAGGATGGGACTCTGAATGTCTGTCTGTAATTCAGCTGCTTCGGCCGTTTACATCACACACGACTACTTTCTTTCACGTGTTTACTTCCTCTTAGGTTTTGCAGATTAATATTTTACCCAAACAAACACAGCTGCTTTGTGCGCCGGTGCCTGGAGGAAGGTGATTTGTTTGTACAGGATTTGTAAACCACAGCCTTATTATTTGAATTCTGACCAGCAGAAGTACACATAGCCTAAGTCTACTAAACCTTGTGACCAAGATGTATAAATAATACTGTAGATGCTCCTTTAATCTGGCTCATTTAAAACTTAGAAGTAATGAATGCATTTTTCCAGCTTTATAATTTGTTTCATTTGGCTTAAAAAGTGCTTTTCATGACTTTAATTTAAATGGCCTCTGATGGTTAAATCAGGTCCGATTAGAAATAATGACGCCGTGTGCAGTTTACATTTAGTTTGTTTTATTTTGAATCTTGTAATTGTTGGTAAAGTTAGTAATTTAATAACAAATGCTGTTATAATAACCAATAACTTAATAATTTTGAACATTTTAAATGTAGTAAAGCCAAGACATTACGATTTACAAACAATATAAGGAAGTATTTGAGCCAATAACATCACATTCAGCCAACAATGTGAAAAGAAATATTCCTCCAAACATGAAATCATAAATGTGGATATCGAAGCAAATGAAACGGAACTAAGTAAACAAACAAAATGTTTTTAAATTAGCTCTTATTTCAATATCTGAGAGGGCAGCCTAGCTGGTATCCTTAACAAATACTTCAATGAATCTGATTGATCCTATTTATGTATTATTACATTATCAGCTGGAGTTATTACTATATTTCGGTGTAATGACCAATTATATTATTGACAGAATGTTATGTTATTGACTCAAAAACTTTAGGAAATCATTGGTCAGTTTAGTTATTGGCTTTATTACATTAAGAATGGTGAAAGTCATAATATTATCAGTTGCTACAGGTAACCAAAAAGGGGTTTTCTTTCTGTTACAACACACTATGGTAAATATACCAGGGACTTAATAAAATAAGCTATGTAGAGAATAGAATAGTCGCATTTGTAGCATTGTCCCCCTTAAAATGACCAGTTCAGTTTGAATGTTTCTGTTGAGCAGCAGACTTTAAATGAGCTAGAGGAGTAGCATCAAAAATATTTGGTTTCGTGCATCGCATTTTCATTCTTTTAAGAGGAATTTAATACATTTAAAGAGCAAACTATTTTTTGCAACATGAACAAAATGTGTTTTGGTAACAGTTGTCATTTTCTCAAATAGCTCAGACACCGTCATGAAAAACATTCCATTTAAAATCCTTTTATCCATCAAAAGTGAATGAAAGTATGGCGCACTAACATTTACCAGCTGCCTGTTAGGTTTACGTGTTCACTGCTGCAAGGAATTGTTTAAATAAACAACAGATGGAGCTTTAAGCATGAAGCTTCTGAATATTTGACAACTAAGTTTAAAGATACCACATTTTGTTTACATAATTATTTTTACACAAAGAAAAATACAAGATTGCCCTTCAAAATTAAAATGTAGTCCAGAGTGTGAAGGTGCAATCCACCACATAAGAGCTACTTTTTGTTACAGTCAATGCTCCAGTTTAATTGGCATCCTCAGTGCCGGTAAACCAGGAGGCATTAAAGAGTAGCTGGTGTTATTTATTCTGTCCAGTTGCTTTATCAGCTAACATGGATATTAATATACTTGTTACATCTCATTTTCTCAGCAGTGCTGTAGTTTACGTTACCTTTCTTTAGAAAACCCTTCTGCTTCTATCACCACTAAAATGCATTCCGGATGATTTCTGTCACCTTGTCAGCAAAGTTTCTTTGTCCTTACACTGATAAAATGCCACCTATTTACTATTCGGTTTAATGCTTGCACCACCCAGCTTGCTGCAAATGTGATTTCAACATTTATAGGAGAGCTACGTTTTGTATTTATTTATTTTTCCTGTAGAAAGTTTTTCAGCCTGTGAATTTCTGTTTTGATGCTGTAATATTTATATATCGTTTGTTTGTTTTTGTTTTTTTTAGTCTTGTTTTAACTAATATGGCATTTTGGGCACTGATTTGCTGCTTCAAAGTTGATAAACTGAACTGTTAAACTGTGTGACAGATATTTTCCTTTTTAATAAATACAATTGTTTTAATTTAAAGCTCATTTTGTGACCCGAGTGTATCAGTTATGTTGTTTAAATATAAAAAGCAAATCTACCTTTGTTGCTGGATGTATAGCAATACTAGTGGTCAGTAAAAAAAAGGAAGACTAGATATGGGACCAAGGGAAAAATAAAACTCAGGATGAGTTTAGGGAACAGGACACTGTAGAGTGTGTTACCTCCTTGGTGGGAAACTTGAAACTGATTTAAAAACAATAAAAAAAAAAAAAAAGATATATATATATATATATATAGATATTATATATATATATATATATATATATATATATATATATATATATATATATATATATATATATATATATATATATATATTAGGAAATTAGGAAGCAAACGGATACAAATGATAAGATTTAGAAATAATTATTTAATACAATTGATTATATTTTATTTAGTATAGATATTAATCCACCCTCCATACCAGTTGGTGGCGGTAATGCAACCTCATGTTTTTTTGCCATACGCCATTAATCACCAGAAGAAGAAAAGGAAAAAAACGCAGTCTGGCGACTCGGGGTCAGTTCGGCTAACTAAGCATAACAGCTAACGAAGATCCGATTGCTGTCAGTTGTTGTTTTAGTCCAAACTGGGTCGTCGGCACCGTGTGGGATGGGACCCCGAAAGGTAAAGCTGGACACTTACCGTAAGAGAAGCGTAGTGTGGAGCTTTTTTAGAGATATTGACGAAGGATCGGTGCAGTGTGTGCTGTGTAATCGTTACCTTCATAAAAAGGAGCACGGCTCCACCACTCCGATGCTAAGACATCTGCGCCTCAAACACCCCACACAGGTCTACAGAGGAATGGAGAGAGAAGACGAAGCTGCTGCCAGCCACGACCACCAGCATATGGAAATAGATGGTGAACAGATAATCTCTGGTATGCCTCCTAGTTTATTTCCTCTGCTTTCTTTCTTTCCATGACTACATTTAGTCTGTTTTGTTGTTGGATTATTAAAATGGTAAGAATGCTCATATCCATCTGGCTTAAAGACTTTGCACATAGGTTACCTTTTAGAGAGAACACGTCGTGTTTTTTTAGATGCTTTCAGCTTTCTGAAGATTTTAAAGGGAGTTCTCCATGGCTCAATTTTAGGCCTCATTTTATTTGAATTTTATGTTGAAGGAATCTGCTACAAAGTTGACTGAATGGCTTGAAGATGGTTCTTTATTTTTATTTATTTTTTGAACATATAAGCAATAAATTGTAATAAACATATTAATATGACAAAGGGAACACGTCGGTCAAGCTCCATAATTGAAATTATATAATATAGAAACAATATGAATAAAAATTGTTGATCCCATTCCTGTTCAAAAAGGAGCTAAAAGAACAAATGCTTATTAAATCCTACCACTATTGAATTCATACAGCCTATACTGTAAATATTTGCACCTATATAATTAACTTGTCAGACCTATTATAGTTTTACAGCCTGCTCTGTGCTATCTTTACCTGGGGTCTCCAACTCCAGTCCTCAAGTGCCATCTTCCTGCAACTTTGTGATGCATCCCTCCTCCAACACACCTCAATCAAACAAATGGTTAATGACCAGGCCTTTGCAAAACTTGCTGACATGGCAATGAGGTAATTCAGCCTTTTGATTCAGTTTTGTTGGAGCAGGAGTGCATCTAAAATTGTTGCACAGTAGCACTTGAGGACTGGCGGTGAAGATGCCTGACCTATACCTACACAAAGTCCCTTGGTTTATGAATATATACCTATTTATGTGTTGGTCTACTGTTAAATACATATATCTAGTCAGTATACAGCCAATTTATTTTTATGTAAAGCTGGTGGTTTTGTATGTACAAAGTTTAAAATGTATTTAAACCAACTGAGTGAGACAATGCATTCACATTTAGCTGGTTTTGGAACCAATTCAAGGAATAAAGTATGTTTTGGTTTTTTTCTAAAGCAACATGAGGTCCTTTAAAGTCAAAGAAACAAGATTGAAGCAATACTGTATGTTTCTGTTCTGTCAGGATGAGGATGTGGGATACAAGATATCACCTTTAAACACATTTAAACAAAGAGTAGACACAGGTGGAAGATTATTAAAACATCACAGGTTTTTGTTTTGTTTTTCAGCATTCTGAACAAATTTGGACACAAAGTGCACTGGAGAGTATTTAATAAATATTATTGAAGCATTAATGTCCGTGATTAGGTGTAGAACAAAGATGGATCAAAGTACGGCCCAGTATCATCAGCGAGTAAAATGGAACCACTTTTACTTTTGTATTTTGACTGTTTGCATATAAAATCAACAGGAGTGGATCTGCAACTGATCCTTGGAGAATACCACATAAAGGAAGCCAGAAGAGATGCCTTCTGTTTTTACACACTGAAATCTGTTTTAAGAAATCATTTTTTGTTTTTCAGTTGTAGTGGCAATGGACGACGATGAACCCAACACCAAGACCACACCGAATGATTCAGATCCCAGTCCTGCTGTCACTGGCCTCTTTGAAGCTTCACAACAAGGCTCATTAGTACATCTAATACGCGAAGAAAATCTTAGCCACATTCCAAACAGGCACTCGCGCAGGCGCAGTTTGATTTGGAGGCTGTTTGAACATTTGGACAACTTAAACGCCGCTCGTTGCCGCATTTGCATGAAAAAGTTGCACAAAAGTGGTGGCATCAGCAACCTTCGCCGGCACTTGGTAAAGAGGCACCCAAATGTGCTGTCAGAGCTACTGTCCAGCACCCACCAACGTCCTACTGTGTCCTCACAGGGTCTGAATGTTGCCAGTGTCTCTCGTAAACCCTATATAGGAACAGAACCCCGTCAGGCTCCAGGTAAGTTTGGTAGACCAGTTCTCTTCATGTGTATCAGTGAGGGAACAGCTTGACCTAAGCTCTAGGTGCACTTGAAACTCATCGTCAGAGCTTCTTAGTGATGTTTTTTTCTCTTGTACAGTGAAATTGGTTTTGGAAGATGGGGAATCTCACATTCTGACCACACTGAATGAAACTCCAGTCATAAGCAGCTTCCCAGACACACCTCAAGCAGAAAAAACAACTGAAACAGAGGTAAGCTATTTGTCAACTTGGACACAGCTACAGATAAAAAAAAACGAAGACTGCATAAAACTGTATATATATATATATATATATATATATATATATATATATATATATATATATATATATATATATATATATATATATATATATATATATAATGTATGTATGTATATATATAATGTATGTATGTATAAAATATACTTAACTTTTCCTAACTGACATTAAATTAGATGAATTTTTTCCGTTTTATTTATGTCAGATTAAGAAATTACATCTCTTTGCTAATTTTTTTTATTTCATCCAATGTCAGAAGTTTTGAAAAATGTATTTAGTATTTGGTAGAAATGCCTATTAAACTGTATGACTTGGGTCAGGTATCTTTGGCATCCGTTCACCTTTTTCAGTTCTGACCACAAATGGGACTCAAATCAGGACTTTGTGAAAGCCACTACAAAACATTGTCTTCATTGTCCTTAAGCGACTTTTTACCTCATTCAGTGGTATGATTACGGAGTTGGAAGACATACTTTAACTTCCTGACTGATGTCTTGAGATGTTGGTTCGGTATTTCCAAAAAAAAATGTTCTTTCCTCATTTTCTCATGCCATCTATTTTGTGCGGTGCACCAGTCCCTCCTGCAGCAAAACATCCACACCAAATCATGCTGCCGCCTCCAGGCCTCACAGTTGGTGTACTCAGCACTGAGAGCTTCGGAGTGACCTTAAAATACATCCACAAGTGTCCCTCCATTTAACTCGGATGTTGCAGATGAACCTGTCTAAAGCTTACAAAGCCATGACATCATAGTCTGGGCTTTCCTGAATTGTTTAAAAGCATCATAGTGCATGATTTTAGTATAAATAAAACCCTCTCCCTTTTTATTTATTTAGCAAATGGAAATACTTTTGGTTTAGAGTGAAATAAAACAATTAAGCATATACATGGCATTTCAATATCAAATTTTAACGGTACAAGGTGTAATCTATAGGTACTGTTATAGAAGATGGTGCATTCTTTATTGCATGTAGAAATGTCAGTTTTAAAGGCTAGATTGTTGCTGACCTGAACAAAAAGAAGACTTTTCGTTATTTTTAAAGTTTGTATCCATCGGGCTGCAATGTATAGCTTGTAATCTCTTGCAGGGTTCAAATGCTGATGGTGGAACAGGGGAAAACATGTGGGACAGTGGGCAGAAATGGATTCCAGGTAATCTTTTGTAGTTTAGTCTGAAGTGTTGTCACTCTTTTGATGTTCTGAGGTTTTTTATAAAAATATAACAAACTCTGTTGCCTAGTACTGGCTCCTTGTCATTGTCTTCAGCTAAATTAGTGGAAAAGAAGTAAATATTGAAGATTATTTGAATCCCTTACCACTCAGCTGCAACAACAGCTAATTTGTTCCACCTACAATCCTGTTTCCAGAAAAGTTCGGACATCAAGATACAAACAATAACGAGTTACAAATAATTATAAATTTAAAATAGTTCAGAAAAATTAATTTGGCTTATCTTTAATTTGCTGCATCACGCTTTTAACATTTACGGAATATTAGATTTAGTATTTTGGTTTTTGACTTATTGAATGAATGCACGCTCATTCTAAATTAAAAAGGCCCATTTTTCACCAGTTCACCTGGAACTCTTTTAACTCAGATTAAGCTGGACCAGTGATTCTTAAATTTGGTCTAAGATGCCAAAACAGCACTAAACCTGCTGTTTCTTTGAATTTTGTTTTACAAACAAAATAAAGGTACCAAAGTTAATACGCATGGATACTTCATTCCTTATTTGACGAGTCCATCAGGCATCGATTTTTAAAATGAGCTGATTTAAGTTAGTCCAGATGCCACAAAACGGGGAGATGGCCCTTTACAAAGCTCTGAAAATCAAAGCCAATTTGATCATTCGGTGTTTTCATTATCTGTGTGACCTGCAGATATTTCAGTTCAATACAGTTTATTTATATAGCAGCAAATCAGAACAGATCTTCTCAAGGCACGAATCACGCCGATTCGAAGTTAAGTATATACATTACAAATGATCCTAGGAATTAAACAAATTAAACATTTAAGCGGGTTCGAGGTTAATGCACCCAAATGTCCAAAATGTTTTCAAAAATTCTGACAAAATTGATAGAAATTTAAGGCTGGAAATGTATGGAATTTTGTAATGAAAAATGTAATTTACCAAAGGTTTTTAACAAGTGACAGGTGTTGACTGCGGTTTTGCAGTTTTACTTTAATTTACTACTGAACTCAGTTTTTAAATAAAACCCCCACCTAAATGTAAAATTTCTACCCTGAAAATTGATTGTCCTTCACTAGTCCAGACCTCATAATCCTAAATGGTTCCTGAGCTTGTATAAAATGCCCTCTTTGGACCAGAACCCAGGGCATTTTAGATGTGTTCCTCCTGCTTAAGAAAAAGGGATTTTCAGGCTCCTGCAGAAATATCACACCTCTAAAACATGCAGGACTTTGCCCCCAAGGATTGAGATTGCCCACCTCTCAATAATAGATGCTGTAATAATGTGTATTTGCAATTTTTACAGTTTGTATCTTTAAATCAGCTGCACTCATATTCTGTAAACATATGGCCAGTGACAGTGTTGGAAAGGCTTGTTAATAATAACTTCATTTCCTTTTTTGTCAGTGGAAGTTAGAGTGGAAGACGACAACTCAAACGTCATGACCCCTTCTAATGAACCTGACACCAATCATGTCATAAATGACGATCCCGACCTTTTGCGAGAAGGTTCGACACAAGAAGCAACACATTCAGAGGAAGGTGACAACTCCTCTGAGAGACCACCAACCAAAGACCGCAGACGGAGCGTGATCTGGAGGCACTTTGACAGATTAGAGAGTTCAGAAGCAGCTCAGTGTCGCATTTGTATGAGGAAGCTGCAGTGCTTCGACAGTGGCTGCACCAGTAATCTGCATCGACATCTGTCAAAAAGGCACCCGAAGGTGTTCTCTGAGCTGGGATCCAAGCAGCCGTTGTCCCCAGACTCGAATAGTCGCGATGGGACAACTGAAAGTCAATTGATAAAACATGAGTTGCCAGGTAAGTATTTATTACTGCTTTTTGACTGAATTTATCATTCTTAAAGCTTTCCGTTTTATATTTCTGCACTGTCGAACACAATTTTATGTTCACATCTGTTTCAAACTATCCGTTGCAGTGAGACCTTCTCTCCCTTCAAGCAGATTGAAGGCCTCGAGCCAATCGGAAGTAGAAATCAGAGTTTTTGAACGGGAGCTGGAGCTGATTGAAGCTCTAAGAAGAACGCAAAGGGAGGAGGCTCAGGCTCTGCAGCAGCAGCGGGAGCTGCTAAAAAAGCTGCAAACAGTCGGCGCCAGAGAAGCAGCTGCAGAGAGGGAAAAGATCGAGTCGCTGAGGAAAGCCCAGCAGGAGGAAGCTGAGGAGCTGAGCAGACAGAGAGAGGAGCTGGAGAACGGAAAGGCAGAGCTGGAGAAAAAGTGGGAGAAGCTCTATCAGGAACGAGAAGAATTTTTGTTGCTCTCTACAAGCAAAGAACACACCTGTACTGAAGTGACTGAATGATTCATAGCTTTTCTGAAAGTGTAAGACGTGATGTAAAAATATATATATTATTAGCTTCCCTTTCAAGTAAAACTTATTTTTTACAGGAAATCCATGCACAATGATTCAGTTCCTCTTCTAGCTGATGTTTTCTTTAAATATAAAGGAATCTGACCCAGGGCAATGTCTCTACCTTCAAATTTCTCTGTATTCCATTAAACTCACAAGTGACTTGTAATGTGTAGCATGTAGATTACGTATACTTTTTTTTTTTTTATGCAGTTTGGCAAATAAACTTCCTTGCTGTCAAATATAAAACTGTAATTACAGCAGCTTAAACATGCAAAGACCTAAACTTATGGTTAGGACTGTTTTAAAAAGAAAAAGCATTTGAACTGTTGACTGAAGCTCTTATATAAACATCTGTTTCATTGACCCTGTTTGCTCCTTGTCCTGATTAATGCTAACTTTTTCTCTAGAGGTAAATTAGATTTGATGAGCAAGAAGTCAAAGATGGTTTGCACCAAGCTTTTTTTATGATTTCAATGTTTATAATAGGCTTTTGTGTTGATAGTTATTTTGGTGCTATGAATACTTACCTTAAATCTAACTCGATTTACGTAGAGATGGGATCAATAAATAAAATGAAACCGCTTCTTTTTAATACAATATGTAATTTCTGTGTGTATACACAGAAACTTTCTTTTTGTACCATGAATCATTTTTATACTCATTAGTTGTATCCTTATAGTGACTCCAGTCGGAAGTGTATGGAGGACATAATCTGTCTTACACAAGAATGAATATATAAAATAAATACATTTATTATAAAGGGTTGCAATATCTATAAATATGGCAGAAAATATTTTAATTTCTAAAAATAAACAGAGTTAATACGCTAATTTATTCAATTGCCTCAACTTTGATCATAGATTTTGTTCCTTTTTTTAATTCTTTTCCATCTCAGGTTTATTTTTCTCAAATTATTAGGGATACATGTTTTACAAAGCTGGATAATTATCAGGGGTGCTATTAAAATGGGGAATTTGGATTTTCCAAGTCTCTTCTATTAAACTAAGATTAAAAGAAACAATATATCGAATATAAAAGCTGGGGTAAAAGGCTAGTTATGACCGTGATGATATGGGCCAGGCCTCATTAAAACTAATGTATTAAAACCAATCGGGATTCATGTTTGGTGTGTTGCGAATCACCCCAGAAGCAGTCTTTTAAGGTTGTGTGTTTAACTCCGACAGTAAGTAATGGGAAGTTTGGTTTTCTTTTGCGTATAACTATGCATAATAAGACACTTAGTCATGAATGCCAATGCGTAACAAGACAACTTTACAGAGGCAAAGCCGAGGTCATTGCTGGAGCGCTACCTGCCAGACTAAACCCAGGGGTTGTTAGTATTCTGCTGACGTTGACTCCGGAGTAGCTTCCGTGTTGCGGAAGATGGCTGACAGCGGAGCGCTGGCAGCCAAAAGATGCGACTCTGGTTCTTTGTCGTCTGTGAGCATGGAGACCATCTCCGGGCTAACGGAGCTGGAGGATCTGGAGCGGGTTTACCAGCAGCTCTGTACGGAGGAGGTACGTATCGGATACCGCGCTTATTTTGTTGCGTACGTCACCATGTAAACTTCCGCGACGCTGCTGCCTTCAGTCACAAATCAGCAAACAAAATCCACTTTTAATTATCTGAGCATCTGGGCCAGAGGTACTACTCGCTGTTTCTTTGAGACTAGTCTAGTGTTCAGTGCTGCAAGTATATTCCAGTTATTAACAGCAGTTCTGAGTTTAGCTGGAGGAAAAAACAAACAAACCATTGTTTTAAAGCTACGAGCCAGAGTTTTCTGTCAGATCAACCAAACCCATTTTAGACGTGGTTTGTCACCTGTAGAGCAGCCTGTCGTGCTTATTTGTTCTGTTTTTTTTGCTATTTTATTGTAAATCATTGTCTAATCACATACACAAGCTTCCATACGTGCCTGCCTCTGGTGACATCACACAAGGCATATGGATTATAGTTCCTTCCTTTGAGTATGTCATTTTTCTTGTTGTTTTTCATCCCTCTTTATTTGAATGTTCTTCCTTTAAAGACACCCTTTGTATTCTGTAGGGGTGTCGCAAAATGGTTTGGGTTGAATATAAAAACACTGCATGGATTTGGGAAAACAATAAAACTGATTGCAGAGGACCAGGGCAGATTGAAATGGTAATTTTTTTTATAAAAAAAGATCTTCAGTGATCATTCTCAGCCAAGTCATTAAAAAAAAACATATGATCAAGTCCCTGCAGAACAGCTGCAGAACCTGCTACTTCCATTAAAAATGATCTCCAGACTTATAATGAACCCATGCCCACCAGTTAGTCCCAGCATTTCTACACTTCAAGTACACCCTGCATACGCTGCACTGCTGTTTCTGTTGTATCTAAAACTACTACCTCTATCAAATAACCTACTGCACATTTTTCTCTTTTATGTGTTATTGTTCTTAGGATGAAAATAATAATGTAGTCCTGACTGGTGCTTGCCTAATCTTCAGTCTTCTTCTCTTACTAAAAACGTCTACACCCAGTATGTCCTTTTACTGGTGAATTTGACTTTTTGGTTGTAGGGGTGTCTTAATGGAAAAAAAAGTTATTGTTTTGTGGATCAGCCTGTCAAGCCATGTTTATATAACATGACTGAGAAAAAATCTTAGTTGAAATCCTATATTAAGATATTGGAAAATACTTTTTTTCTTAATTTTTATTGTAAGGTAAGTGGTCTGTTTATTTGAATAGTGCCCCAATCCCATCAGGGAAAATTTTATTTGTTTTTCAATCTATTCAAGAGACATTGTGTTTTTTGCAGGTTATCTGGGCTCTTAATTTGTCAGGAGTTTTAGAAATGTATAGTATAGAATAGAATAGAGTAAGCTGTGTGAAGTATATTATACTAGTTTAGAAAAGCACAACTGCAGCTCTTAGTAAAGATGAAGGTCCGTGCACATTTTGTTTGGATAAAAAATTCATGACCTTGTCCATTTGTCACTGGAGCCGGTTGAGAAATAAAATATCGTTGAACAATTCTGTATCTGTATAGATTGACAATTTAATAAAGAGGAGCTGGTAAGCTAAAATGCAACAATGTTTTAGTTAAGATACATCTAAATAAAAAATAGAATAGAGCAACCTGTGGTACCACTGAGGTGTTAAGGTAGCCCTCGGGAATTTTTGCCACACTCTTGAATAGGGTTCGCTTCTTCCCAATCTTCCACTCAGCTTTCCATGCCTGGATACAGCACTCTGCGAGCAGCTAGTTTTCCCCCAAAATAATTGTACCAGAGACTGGTGACCCTGTATTGCCGACCCCATAATGATAAATATAATTATTTCACTTTTTATTAAATAAATATAGTTTCATAATTTATTGGTATATGTAATTATTCAGTAATGTATTAAATAAATAAATGGTACAATTAAATTATTTATTGGGACATTTTATTGTACCTTTATTTAATTCATGATATATTTATTTTTTTTAATTTTGGCACCTTTTGGCCCTCCATGCACCTCAGGGTCAGATCACAATGTTTCTGAATATCATCTCGCGAACCCCACTGTGGTGTCTCCCGACCCCCGGGGGCCCCGACTCCCACTTTAGAAACCCCTGGTCTAGATGACCATTTAACTATTTGATTTAGGGCATCAAAAGTAATATTTAAATTAACCAAAAACTGACTTCGGGGTTTTCTCTGGCTGCATGACATTATCCACAAAATGAGCAGAAATAGACCTGAAAGTATAATTTTGTGTGTAATGAATCTAAATTATCTGACTTTCACTTGATTACTAAGATACAAAAAAACTTTTTCATGATATTCTAAGATGCACCTGTATATAGACATCTTGTATTTGTATGGCTTGTATTCTGCTAATTTTAACGAACGTGAATATTTAATTTTTATTCTGTTTAATACAGAAAGAGGCGGAGGCTGAGCTGGACAGGCTGGTGGGACAGGAGGGGAGCATTCACACTAAGATGCTGGCACTGCAGAGGATGGGGTACTCACTTGATAGATCGATTTGAGGCTCGACGGAGCTAATCTGAGATCTTTATTAATGAATATGTGTTTGATTTTTGCTTTGCAGACCCAATCTACAGCTGATTGGAGGAGACGCCAGTCAACTGTCAGGCATGATCACGTTCACATGCAGTCTGGCTGAAAATGTTAGCCGGAAAGTTAGACAGCTAGACCTGGCCAAAGTAAATGCACAACTATTATTTTTGTCAAAGTGGAGACTTCAATATTTAATGCTGAGATTGTGCATGTGGATAGTTATGTTTTTAGACACACAATGTTGTCCAAATGTCTTATTTTACCTCTCATTTGTTTTTTTTGCAGACACGGCTCTATAATGTCATCCAGCGCGCTGACGATATCCTGGACCTGAAGTTCTGCACTGATGGTGTACAGACAGCGCTGCGTAATGAAGATTATGAACAGGCTGCAGCACACATCCATCGATACCTGTCTCTGGACCAATCAGTGATTGAGTTGAGCCGTCAGGGAGAAGAAAGTAAGAGGCCTTTTATTTATCTGTTGTGCTGCCATGAAAACACCCCTACAGTAAATTTTGTTCTTTTTGGTTTTTCTCACTTCATGTTTAGTCTCTTTATTTGTTAATATAGCAAAACACAGCCTTAACATAAAGAGGACCAATGTTGTGTAGGTCCCACTTATGCTTTCTTTGCACCACTGTTTAGATTATGCATTTAATGTATGTAAATTAAAACCCACCGAAATGTTTAAACTTGGGTAACTATATTTAACCTTTGCATTTTGCCTGCTAAAAACATTTCTCTCATCTTTTTGTTATCAGTAGGTACATTTTATAACAGTGAGAATGTATCATGTGTGGACAGGCAGTGCTGTGGACGCCAGTCTGGTGACGCTGCAGGAGGCAGAACAGAAGCTGAAGGTCATCGTTGCAGAGAAGCTTGACGAGGCCGTAGCAGCAGTCGACCTGGCTCAAGTGGAGAGGTTCTTCAAGATCTTCCCTCTTCTGGGCCTCCATCAGCAGGGTCTTTCCCGTTTTGGTCAATACCTATGCAGTCAGGTGGGTTCCAGGAGAGCTGCTAAGGTGCTGGAGAGTAAAGCGAATATTTGTTGGAGTTTATACGGTCATTTGTTTTTGGGTCTGGTTTCTGTGGTATTTTTGACAACAACGTTTGATCACAACTGGTGATCAGCTAGGCAGCACACAAACTGATTACAGATTAATTTAACAAATTAATTTTATTTGGTTGGTTTTAATTGTTTAGATAAAAATTTGATTGAGCTGCCTTAAAATGTAATTGCTATGTTTTACATTTTAAAAGGATATGCATATTCCTTGAAGAATTTTAAGTTTTGTGATCCAAAAACCACAAAGGTTAGCATAATTTACTGGGGTGTTAAGGGATTGACCCTATAGACTAAATAGCATTATATTGTAAAGTAGAAGAAGAATACAAGGTTTTCAAATATTTTTCAAATAAAAATCTAAATAGAGTGGCATAAAAGTGTATCCAGCCCCTTTGAGTCAATACTTTGTAGAAGCACCTTTTGTTGTAATTCCAGCTGCGGGTCTTTTGGGATAGGTCTGTACCAGCTTTGCATCTAGAGATGGAAATGTTTGTCTATTCTTCTTTGCAGAATAGCTTAACATCAGAAAGATGGGATTTAGAGCATCTGCAAACATTCATTTCTCAATATGATTTAGGTCTGGACATTTTTAAATTGCATTTTTACATAGTAGCTCTGGCTGTATGTTGAGGGTCATTGTCCTGCTCAGAGGTGAACCTCCATCACAGTCTCAAGTCTTTTGCAGCACCTAGCAGGTTTTCTTCCAGGATTGCTCTGTATTTAGCTCAATCTCTCTTCCCGTCACTTCTGTGTTAAAGAGAAGCAGCCCCAAAGCATCATTTTGCGCTATGTATGTTCAGTAATGTGTTGTGTCAATCTTCAACACACAACATTTTACATGTAGGCCAAATGTTCGATTGGTCTGATGTGACCAGAGCACCTTTTTCCACGTTTGCTGTGTCCCTTAATTGGCTTGTGGCAGACCGTCTTATGGCTTTCTTTCAATATCGGCTACTTGGTGTTGGCTTATCACATACAATCCCACTAAAATACATGGATGTTTGTTGTGGTAATGTGAGAAAATGTTGAAAACTTACTACTTTTTCAAGGCGCTGTATATTGTCCACTCTTCAGATGTGCCTCTCTTATTTTTTCTTACAATCACACCCTGAAAAAATGTCTTGTAGGTTTCAGTTGATCACTTTGACTTTATGATTTGAGTAACTTCTTTGTCCGTATTTTTTCACACTCTTTCACACAGCTTGCCTCCAAAGCTGAGGAAAACCTGCTGTTGGCGACAGGAGGCGATCTGGGTGAGAAGAGAGCTCTGCTGATATTTGCAGACACTTTGACACTGCTGCTGGAAGGTGAGTTAACCCCTCTGCATGATTCCGTCTGTGCTCGCTCGTTACATGACTCCATTAAAGTGATGGGTTCTGTTTACAGGTATTGCTCGTGTTGTTGAAACTCATCAGCCCATAGTGGAGACATATTATGGTCCAGGCCATCTGTACACTCTTATCACTCACCTACAGCAGGAATGTGACCGCCAGGCCCAGAAAATCGTCGACAAGTTTGTCCAGCAGAGAGGATACCACAGCAAGGTGTGTGTACCATCTGAGCTGCATTTGCATGCGGTTTCTGCTCTTGATATCTGGACCTTCTGATCCCCTTTCCTCTAGTTTCAGATTGTCCAGAGCAGCATGATGAAGAGTGTCCCAGGGGAGAGGATTGAACCAAGGTTTGTGCCAGTCTCTGTCTGCTTTATCCACCTCCTGTTTGTCTCTGCAGTGTGTGTATTATTACCTCGTGTCAAATAGGGAACTGGACCCCGTACTGACAGAAGTAACCCTGATGAACGCCCGGGCAGAGCTGTACCTGCGCTTCCTGCGTCGCCGCATAATGGCCGACTTTGAAGTTGGAGATGATCAGAGCATCACACAGGGTATTTTATCACAGCATATGGTTTTTATGTCAAAGATCACTTTTTTTTTTTAGATTTGGGCTAAAAACTGATTCATTATTTTCTCCAAAAACTCTTAGTGCACCAGCAGAATGTGGAGAAGCTAATCAAACACTGTTTACTGAGTACGATGATTCAGGAGCTGATTGGATACTACATCCCAATGGAGGAATACTACATGAGAGAGTCTGTCAACAAGGTCAAGCTCACAAAGTATAATTTCTATTATTCAGAATGTGCATAGTTGTCAAAGTACTGCTCAAAGACTTCCAAGACTACCGGAATGTCTGACTTAGTAATATAAAGGAAATAGCACAATTTGCTATAAAAATAATCTAATTTAATTGAGATTAATACAAAGTAACACACAATATAGAAAATAGTCTTTAAATTCAAAATATGACTGTAAAGTATTTTTAAAAAGCTTTAAAAATCACGTCTCGCTAACTTGTTTACCATAGTGAAAAGTTGCCTCAGCTATTTGCTCAGTAACATACAAGCTAGATTAACAATAAAAAAGCTTCACTATTTGTTTGCATAGAAGACTGAACTGATCTAAAAACTATTCAGTGACCAAATATGACTTCTAGTTTCTTGGGTCTTTGCAAAAAAGTATTCATACCCCTTTAACTTTCATGCGTTTTGCAACCTGACAACCACAAATTTCAATACATTCTATTGAGATTTTATTTGATGGACCATCACAAAGTAAAACATCATGAGTTTAATTGATTATTTGGCTTGTTTTGTGTGAGTTGTTGGTCTTTTACAATGTAAATTACTTCGGTCAACTGCGGTTGTTTTTACATGTGCTAAATAAATAAACTTGACTTGACAGAACTGTAAAATCGAACTAAAATGGCAGGGTTTTAATATTTTAAATAAAAAATAAATCTCACTAATGTGTGTATTTGTATTCATCCCCCTTTACTCTTATACCCTATAATAAGCTGTAAAGATCCACAGCTCAGGTGGGAGAATCTGTTGAAAGAAATACTATTATGCTTACACTCTGAAGCAAGCAGAGTTGATGGGAAGGAGAATGGAGCTAAACACAGGGCTATCCTGCACGAAGAGGCTGCAAAAGACTTGAGACTGGGGTAGAGCCTCAACATTGAGCTTCATCCATCTATCATCTATCTTAATCTATAACATCTATCTAGTCTATGCTTGTTTCTAAATGTGCAACCCTGTTAGAGACATACCCTAAAAGACTTGCAGCTTTAATTCCTGCCAAAGGTGGTTTCTTTCCCATACAATCTAAATAAAATACACTGAAGTCTGTTGTTGTAATCTGACGAAGGTTTCAGGGGTATGAATACTTTCGCAAGGCGATGTGTATCCCAAGTTACCGAGCTGCTGCCAAGTGACTGAATTAGTTCCAGTTTGCTGCAGTTTTTTTTCCAGAGCTCCTGCTGTGATCTCTTTTATTTTTTTTTAATGCAGCACTCTCTGAAGCTCTTGGCTAAACACTTTGTTTTTATTTCCAGCTTTGTCCCCTGTGTAAACAGATTTTTCCATTTAATCTAAACCAAGGGGGGTTTAAACTCCAGTCCTCGAAGGGGCAGTGTCCTGCAACTTTTAGATGTGTCTCTGGTCCAACACACTTGAATAAAAGAGTTCAGAGTTCCACTTAAAGACCGGATTATTTGATTCAGGTGTGTTAAAGCTGAGATGCATTTAAAAGTTGCAGGATGGCAGCCTTCGACGACTGGTGTTTGACACCTGTACTTTAAACATTTCAATGTTTCTCATCTTGCTGGATATATCTGTTGAATACAGCTATACTTTGTTTTGAAAGACATGGTTTCTCATAGATGCTCTGTTTTATATCCCAAGTTACTGACCTGATTCCAGTTAAACGAATTAGTTCCAGTTTGTTAGACTTGTTTCGATGCTTCATTATGAGATTCACCCCCATGGGGATTCATAAAGGTTTTATAATCCTGCTGTGTCTTGCCTGAGTTGTTGGTAGATGGGACATCCAGACAAGGGCCACAGATTTAACAATATGATCGTTTTACTTCTATGTTTATCCAAATCCCGTTACTGGTATTAAACAAAAAAAAAAAGCATAGATTGCATCATAACTTTGTAATGTAAAAATTGTGTTAAGTGTGTCTGCACTTGGTGGACTGTAAAGACATAGATCTTAAAGCTAAAGGTAAGACCTCACTTTGTGGTTCATAAAATTCCCTGAGGAGTCCTGAGACGATCTCTCATGAAAAGCAGTTTGATTACAACATTTTTTGTCTAAAATCTTACAAGAGATTAAAAACAATCAGAAGTCATAAATTAATTAAAGTAAGTCACTGTTAATGGAGGCTATTTGTTGTCATTCTTTTGTTGAGGCAGCTTTTTTTACCAATACTCGCACTAACAAAAAATATTTTAGTCTCTACATTTCAGAAGAAGCAAAATATTCTTTGTCATTGTTGGAGTCTAGTAGCTGAAGGCTGCATCATAAAGTATATGCTGAGCTATTTATAGGGATTTATGTTTTTATTCTTATCTTAATTCTTTGACTTGTTTATGTGAACGTATGTTGCCTACGTTTTTTTATATAACCTATTAATTACCCTCACCTACTTTAGGCTGTTACCATGGATACATACGAGAAGGGTCAGCTGACCAGCAGCATGGTGGACGACTGCTTCTACATCGTTAAAAAGTGCATCAGCAGAGCGTTATCCAGCTCCAACATAGACTGCCTCTGCGCCATGATCAACCACGCCAACTCGCTACTGGAGTCAGACTTCAGGTGACCACTGAACCTCTCCAGTGGACACAATTAAAGCATTTTTAAAAATCGCTGCCTCGTATCTGACATCCATGCTCCTTCCTGCCTGGTATCTTTCTTCTCTTCCTGTCAGAGAGGTGTTGTACAACAAGCTGCGACAGGGCTTCCCGGCTACCACACTTCAGGACATCCAGCGGGGTGTCAGCAGTGCGGTCAGCCTGATGCAGAGCAGCTTACAGCAGGGGAAGTTTAACACGCTGGGCATTGAGAGCACCGAAAACGCCAAGGCTGCGTTTCTGGTAAGATGAACAGAGACACAACCCTCTCCTGGTCTCAGGCAGTTCAGAGTTGGTAAGACTGAGACAGCGTATAAATATTCCCTTTTTTCTAGCTCTTTTACCAACAAAATATTCTCTTAATATAGTTTACAGCTACCAGCCAGAGTTCTGGAGACAGAATGCTTGGTTTCAAGATGTAAACAAAAGTAATAGTTTGAATAAGTCATTAGAGCATAAAACTCTGGAGATGCATCAGTCATTCCAGCTAATTCAGATTTTCTTGTTATTGCAGAGACTAACACATAACGGAGAGTAAAATGTCCTGAAGGACTTACAAGATTTTCCTCATTTATGCAACAAAGCATATCTCCCCAACCTTTTATCAGATTTCTCGGAAACTAAAGAAAGAGATTAAAAAAAACTTGCTATTGGTTGATGTCTTTATAGACTGAAAATAGCAGGAGTTCGTTTTAATGACTAAATCAAAAACGTCTTTTCAGCATTTGACCTGCCACTCAAAGACTAGGGAAATTTGGCTGGTTCCGATCTCTGTCTGATTTATTGGTGCATTTTGATAAAATCTTTAACTTAACCTGCTTTTCCAACTCAGGTCACTCTGAATAATGTGGAGGTGTGCAGTGAGAATATCACAACCCTAAAGAGGAACCTGGAGGTAAGTTGCACTTTTTTTTTTCAAGACGCTCTGCGTCGCTCTGCTTCACTCTGCTTCACTCTTTAAATAAACTGCCACACTGATTGAAAAAGCTGATGTGTTTCCTGGCAGAACGACTGCTCCAAGCTGTTTAGTCAGGGGGTCGGATCTGGTGAAAAAGCCAAGATCGACAGTTGTTTGTCCGACCTCGTCAACACTTCTGCAAAGTTCAAGGATCTGTTACAGGTTAGACTCACACTAAACCATTAATGAATATCAAGTTCGCTCATATTTTTCAGTCCTTTCAGTTTTCTTTATCATCCGTAACATTTTTCCAAATGTTACATCACAGTATTTGCTGCTCAACAGCTAAATAAGGTCATGGACTTCCAGCTGATCAATTTCGCGTATCGTCCATATATTCTTTTACTCGCTGTTATTTTGTAGTCCAAGCTCAGGAATGCCTTCATTGAAAGAGAAAAAGTTCAGTTCGGTTGTTGGGTTTATTAACCCACACAATTTATTACACCGTCCCCCAGCATCAGAACCACTTTGAAGTGCCTGGTTACATTTTATTTTTCATGGACATGTTCCCACATCTGTGGGGAAATTCCTATTTCTCCCACTTCAAAGACGAATGATTCAGCAACATCCGCCACTATCATTAAGCGGTCAGTTCTTTCTGTCCACAGCAAAGCGGTAAGCTGCAAATAATGCTAAAATGACGACCAACTTTATTTTAGATATGAATTTATTGTGTTAATATGACGTCCTGGCCATTGTTTTCATAGCAGTAGTATCGTGCATTCTGCTTGTGTTAGTGCTGTGTGCTGCTTTTAGCTCTTTGAGGACATAACTGTACTGCGTGTTTTGAATAGTATTATTACATAAACTGTTTTGCATTGTTTTTGCCGTTTTTGTCTTGTTGCTGCGGTGCTAGATAATTGTTATCAAACTGCAAAATTGGCCAAACAGCTTAAAGTGCAGCAGTCCTTGGCCTCCAGGGTGGCGGGGTGTGAAGCGCCTCAACAAAATTTAAAGAGACGGCACGAGTTGCTCTCAGACACACCCTCGGAACAGGGGTAAAAGGAGGCTGTAGAGCTACAATAACAAGGAATTCAGACCAAAGCATTGCAGTTCCACTTATATACCACAACTGAATGATTTAAATGTGAAAAGGAAAGATTTGAAAGCATATGTTCCATTTTAAAACGCAACATTTAACAGCCTTTTACTGAACGGTGAAAGTTTAAAACCCTAATTTTGTTTTAATACTTAGGAGGGTCTAACAGAGTTGAACACAACAGCTGTGAAGCCTCAAGTCAAACCCTGGATCAGCAGCTTTTTATCCATCTCCCACAACATAGAAGAGGTACTAATCAACACACATTTCTGCACAGAAAAAAACAAAGTTCTTTGTTTTCTTTTTGTTCTAATTGTGGGTTGTCTTCACAGGAAGAGTTTAATGACTATGAAGCTAACGACCCCTGGGTGCAGCAGCTCATCGTTAACCTGGAGCAGCTCATGGCAGAGTTTAAGGTGTCTAACTTTAAAGAAGCTGATTTCTGAATGTATTAATTATGTTTTTGTAACATTTACCATTTGCCTCCTCAGGTGGCCCTCTCTCCTGTCATCTACGACACTCTGACGAGCCTGATGACCAGCTTAATCTCTGTTGAACTGGAGAAGACTGTGCTCAAATGCTCATTTAGCAGGGTAAGGAGCTGATTTTGGCCACTGGGTGGCACCAAACTTCCTCTGCACATATGAATAATTGCAGTGATTTACTGATGAGGCCTGCTTCGGAGGACGATACCTTCTGGTTTTTCCACAGTTAATTTATTTCCCCCTATCATCCTGTTGCAGCTTGGAGGGCTGCAGTTTGATAAAGAGCTTCGGTCTCTGGTGGCGTACCTCACCACTGTCACAACCTGGACCATCAGAGACAAGTTCGCTCGCCTTACACAGATGGCAACCATCCTCAACCTGGAGCGGGTAATTCAATTACTTACCAACACTAAAAACATTTCTTGTTGTGTTAAACTTGAACTGGTTTCTGTTCTTTAAATGTACATTGTTTATTATTGTTTTATATATTATATGTATTATTTGCATTGCCAGCATGCATCTATTTCCCTTTTTTTTAAGTATATTGTTGAATTTTCTAGAGAAAGTTTCATATCTCTTATGACAGAAAGTTAAATCCGACCACACATTAGCTGCTGACTCATAATTCATTGGAGATTATTTAAATCTCTTTACTTTTACTAGTAGTAGCTGTAAAGAATATCTATAAATTAACTTTGCCTAAAAATGCGTAAGCTCATAAAAAAGCATTTTTTCTGCAGAAACTGACCTTAAAAGCTCTGACCTTTAAGATCTTTGCTAAGGAGATAAAAATAATTTGAAAGGATGCGGAAAGCCCAAACATATGAAGAATATAGAGGTGGCCTTCAAGCCTGTATGAAATTCTCACTGTGTGATAATCTTGTGTAAAAACACCATTTCATGGTATTTACACCAAACTTTAAGACAAATATGATCTAATTTATTTTGTTTAAAACAGAAAGCCAACTGTTATTTAAACAGCTGCAAAAATAACAGCACATTAATTGTTATATTGTAATGTTGAAACATTTATTTTTCCTTTGAATTTGATGCTTAAACAAAAAAATTCAATAAACACTCGCTAAATTAAGTAGTTTTCCTATTGCATGGAGTACTTGAGCTTTTTTGCAGTTCTGCTCTTTAACACTCTGAGAATAAAAAACTGGGATTAGCAGCTTAATTAGTCAGGCTATCTGCTCAGGTAGTGCTCGTTATCAGCTGCTCCCCAGATATCTGGCTAATTACTTACCGACTGTAGTTTTTTTTTAAACAGTGTTAAGTAACACTGACAAGCATGATGGGTAGTGCTTCTTTAGTTTCCAAAAATGCTTGTCCATGTTTCTATAACCAGAAATCAGCAGCTCTGAGCAACAGGTGGGAGAGGGGCAACTGTGTTATGCTGTGGTCCGATACAGCTCAGAAAAATGGATCACTCTGGTCCTTTCTCTGGCATCTGAACCAAGGGACTTTGAACTGTAGGATGTTTGATTTTAATATGCCTTGGCTGTGCTATATATAGTATATAGCTTATTGTAGTACTTCAGGCAGTCCTCCCCCATGAACAAAAGCTTGAATTCAGTGAAGTTATATTTATTTTGAGCCAGTAGACAACTATAAGCTACTCCTCATGGGAACAATATGGTAAATGTAGATAATGGTTATGATATTGCACCTACTAATGAGACAAAAACAGGTTAAGCACCAAAATAAACATCCAGAAGGAACGATCCGAATTGAGCATAATGTGGTGCACAAATTATTATTTTTTTTCAAGAATAGGTCAGCAGAAGGCATAGTTGGTGTCATCACAACTTGATGCTCTAACTACAGGCAGTAACAGAAACATCCTCAAATGCCCTTTCAGCTTTAATGTTTTCTTGCTGATTAAGTCATTTACATAACCTTTACTAGTCTGCATATGTACTAAATTGGGTCCAAACTTAACCAGAATCTTGGGGTTTTTTGTTTCCATGGATTAAACATTTGTCTAAAATAAAGTATTTATGACCCAAATGTGGAGTAAGATAAACATTTTCCAGCTCAGATTGACTTTTGGTCTGTTTGCCTGAATCTTGAGGTGCCTGCTTATCTGTCCTGAAGGTGACTGAGATCTTGGACTACTGGGGTCCTAACTCAGGCCCGCTGACTTGGAGGCTGACCCCCTCGGAGGTGCGTCAGGTTCTGGCATTGCGGATCGACTTCAGAAGTGAAGATATCAAGAGGCTGCGACTCTAGATCAAGAGCTAGTGGCTGTGGACGACGGTGAAGCACGACCCACCTGATGCACATGAAAAAAAAACCTCCAGACCAACAGATGTGTGCATGAAACAAAACAAACCCCCTGTTTATTCCTCAGTGCTGTGTTTTGCCGTTTGCCCAGCTGATCCCAGTCTCCATCAGTTCCAGCTGAGCTTCAAGAGACACGGGGTTTCACAGCAGTGATGGCGAACATTTTAATCCTAATTAACTGTAAAATATGTAATTAAAATCATCAATGTGTGACTGTATCACAGTGGAGCTGAAACATTTTTAACCTATAACTGGCTGATAGAAAAACGGGGACACATTGGGACTGTGGAGTGGAGCTGTGGGTGCAGCAGAGCAGTAATGAACATCCCAGCTATTAAAGTGACAGAAGCAGGTCAGACAGCTGATCCAGCCTAGTCATTCAATATATGAATAGCTCCTTGCAGATGATGATGGAACATTTTTAACCTAATAAATTGAAAGCTTGCTGTGCTGTGTTCCTGATCCCTGGCATCCAGCACATTTCACTGCCATGCCAGGCCTGCTCCCAATCTTTTTTTATACATTTTTCTGACTCCACAAACGCACAGCTTTGTTCACGAGGCAGTGAAGCATTAAAAGTGGTTCACTCTCTCATAATATTCAGCCTAATTTCCTGGTCCAACCTTAATTCTCTGTGCAGATTAATGCAGAGGGAACAGCTTGTAACATTGTGGCGCAATCAAAACTCAAGACTACCAAGGCAGAGATAGTTAGGAAAAGTGTGGCTTTAATGTAAACACAACATTCGATTGGCTCAGCACAAACATTCCACATGAAAGCAACCAATAAACTACTGAATAGGATGGGGTTGCAGCACAAAAACATTCACAGTAATAAAAAAAAATCTGGTTTAATCATAATAAATATATACAGTACAGTGCTTCTAGGGTGAAAATGGAGATAGGATGTGAGGACTGACTGATATGTGAAGGGTTAAAGAGCAGGGGATGAGAGGGGGAATTCCTGGGTAAAAATGAGGGACTGTACTTTTGATTTCCCTGCAAACAGAGAAACATGATGGACGGTGAAGAGGGGGGTTAAATAAATACTCCCCAAACAGAGACCGCCTCAGGTGAGGTTGTCTTTCTACACGATTCACATCCAAGAGCCACGTAGCAGCCAGAAAAGGTGAATGTTGTCGCAGAGCTGTTTTGCACCTTCTGCACCTTGGTGTTTCATTTAAGGAAATAAATACAGTGCCGAGAAGAAGTATTCACCCTCTTACAGATTTCTTCTGTATTTTTTTTGTTTGGGTTTTTTAAATCATGTCTGACAACATGAAGTAGATAATTCAAAAACCGACTAGAAACAAATCAATATTTAGCAGTCTGGAAAGAGTTCCAAAGCCATTTCTAAGTCTTTTTAAATCCAGTAAAATAGTAAGAACCATCATCCACAAATGGAGAAAATGTGGAGCAGTGGTGATTGTTCCCAGGAGTGGCCGACCTACCCAAATTCCCCTTGAGAGTCCATCAATGCTTCATGCAGAAGGTCAACAAAGAACCAAGAACATCTAAAGCACTGCAGGCCTCTTGTCCCTTAATTAAGGTTCATGACTCAACAGTAAGAAAAAGACTGGGCAAAAATGTGATCCTTAGAGGAGACGAAACCCACTGCTGACCAAAAACAACACAAAGCATCATCTTACATTTTTCCCAAAATATCTTGATGATCCTCAAGACTTTTAGTAAAATATTGTGTGAAGTTTTTGGATGCTGTGTCTTGTGACATCTGACATGAAATGGACCTAGCATTTTAGAAGAAGAATTAATCACCAGTCAAACATGGCGGTGATAGTGTGATGATCTGGGTTTAGGAGGATTTGATGGATCCAGGATTTCTGTTCTCCATGAGTAAAATCCTAAAGGACGGTGTCCGCCCATCAGTTCATGACCTTCAGCTCAAACACTATTGGCTTATGCAGCAAGACAATGACCTGAACCAAACCACAAAGTCCACATCTGAATAGCGCAAAAACAGAACTAAATGGATTTTGTAGTGGCCTAGTTAAAGTCCAGACTTAAATTCAATCAAAATGCTGTAGAATGAGCTCAAAAACCTTACAATCGGTATGGGGGTAGAGTTTTCACAGCCCTGGGCTATTCATTCAGGGAGGTAGGAGAAGGAGGCATAAATAAATAATTCAATTTAATAAAATCTGATATTTTAATAATTTAAATCAACAGTATGACCTATAATTTCTGATTCTACTCCCCTATCTGTTGTTTTCAGATGGTTGGCACCAATGTTTTCTCTTCCTGTCTTTTTTTATACTACTGTCTGATCGGTGGCAACCAGCAGCCGCTCTGAACAGAAGAATCCTCTCTTTCGTGATGTTTGAAAGCAAAACACAGTGGAACCGACCTGCAGGCTTAATCAGTCATGTGTGTGTTTGAAGGAAAGTTAACACAGCCTCCTTCTTTTCTTTATGTCCACACCCCTCAGCCACAAGACACCGTCGTCATCATCATCTCCACCTTCACGCTCAGCAGCTCGACGCATGGAGCACCAGAGGCTGTATTCAGAGCGACAACACCTCAAGGTTCTGGGACAGCGTGCTCCTCTGCGTTTCTGGACAAAGCTTTACCTGAATAAACCTCTGGTGCTTCCAGCCCTACAAAACATTCAACTTAAAAACACATTTTTAAAAGACAAAACTGGGGGGATTTAGATTTAAAATAAGAGGACAGGGATACAAATCATGACAATGATCCAGTGTGGTGTTTGACGACAGCTCTTTGGGTCCCATTTGGACGTGTAGAATTACATATTAATGTATTTAAGAATCATCAAAATTATCATTATTAACACCTCACGCACTCCATGACGACGTCTGTGCTTCTGGCTCGGGGCCTCAGTATAAGCCGCAGCCTCTAAGGTTGTTTGCAATAATGATGTCGGTGACGGCATCAAACACTACCTGGATGTTCCCTGTGTCTGTGGCACAGGTCAGGTGACAGTAGATCTCCTTGTTGGGGGAGCGGTTCTTGCTCTCAAACTGAACCTGAATGTAAGCCGTAGCGTCTTCGTAAGTATTAGCACCTGGAGAGGAAAGAGGGGAGTAGGTGACACTCGGTTTATCTGCTCAGGACGCTGAGGAGAGGAGGAATGTCCACGGACTAACCTGTGTATTCTGGAAAACAGATCGTCAGTGGCGACTTCTTGATCTTTTCAGCAAACAGATCTTTCTTGTTGAGGAAGAGGATGATGGAGGTGTCGATGAAGAACTTGTTGTTGCAGATGGAGTCGAAGAGCATGAGGGATTCGTGCATGCGGTTCTGCAGGAAGAAGAGCCGGACATTCAGAGAGAGAAACTCACAGCACTACTTTGCACACTCACAAAACACCAGTTTCACAATGTTACAAGGAAAAAAAAACTATTTTTCTCATTGGAAAATTTGTGTTTCCCCCGCGACACTTTCCCTTTTCCCGGTTAATTTTTAAAAAAAAGCCCCTTTTTTTGGCTTTTTGAAAAAAAAAGGAAAAAGATTTTCCAGTACAGGGTTCTTTTAGGGAAAAACAAACCCCCGGGGGAAATGGAATGAAGAAAAACCCCCCAAAGGAAGGGTTTCCCTCACCCCCGGAAATTTAAAAAAAACCCCAAATACCATGGCTTTTTTCCCAAAGCATTTTTTTTGGGAAAGGGTTTTTTTTTTCCTGGGGTTTAAAAAAAAGTTTAAAAAAAAAAAGGGCTCGGTTCAAAAACCCTTTTTTTAAAAAATTTTGCTTGTGTTCCCCCAAGGGGGGCCCCGGGAAAACGGGGCCCCCAAACTCCTGGAAGAGGAAAATTTTGGTTTTGTTTGGGTGGTTCAAAAAAAGGAACTTTTAAACTGATAAAAAAAAAAAAACCCCATTGGAAAAGGGAATATTCTAAAATTACAAAAAAAAATAATTTTATTTAAAATATAAATTAAAAAAAAAGTTTATAGAAAAATAGATATATAAAAAAATAAAAATTTTATATATAATATTATATATAATTTTATATAATTAATATAAAATAATACAACACCAAAAACACCAGTTTTCAGACCAAAAAAAAGTTTGGGGCAACCCCCTTTCTAAATTTAAAAAAAGTTGGGCCTTATTTTTCCCTTTGGGGCTTGAATTTTTGTTTAAAACTTTTTTCCTGGAAAGGGGGGCCAAAAAATATAATTAAAAAAACATGTGGGGGAAATTTATAATGAAAAAAGAAAAAAAAAATGTGAAAAAAAAAAACTGGGAAAAATTTTGTCTTATAAATTTTTTAAGGGTTTTTCAAAGTAGCCACCTTTTGTTTGATTAATGCCCACGGCCACAATCTTGGATTCTTTTTATGGGAAACCCTTTAAGGGGGGAGTCCCCCTTTGGGGGGGTTTTCACCTCACAGGGGTTTCCCTTCAGGGGTTTAAAAAAGGGGGGATTTTTTAAAGGGGCCTTTTTAAAAAAAAAAGGGGTTTGGGGGGCCTCAGTTGTTGGGTTTTGCAGGGAGGGGGGGAAAAAAGTAAAACAGCTGATTTGTCCCTTTTGAATAAACTGTTTTTGGGAAATTTTTTTATGGCCAAAAAAAAAAAAACACTAAAAATAAAAAAAAATACAAGGGGGGGCCAAAAAAATTTCTTTAAAAAAAAATTTAAGGTTCCCGTCAGTCCGAAAAAAAAATTTGGGGGAAAAAATTGGGAAAATGTTCCCCAAAAATGCGTCGCAAAAAAAACCCCAACCCCCTAAAAAAGAAAAATGGGGGTCCCCATGGGGGCCCCCCCCGAAAGGGGGGGCCAAAAGGGAAAATCAACCCCCCTGCTGCGGGGGCGATAAAAAATTTTTCTGGGGTCACCCCCCAGGGGAAAAACCCGCAGGGTTTTTCAGGGAGCTCAGAAAAGGGAACCAAAGGGCAAGGGCCCCCACAGAGTTTTTTAGGGAGGGGAAACCTTTTTGCAAAAAAAATGTTTGAGGGGGGGGACTGTTTTAATCCCGGGGCCTTTTTTGGGGGGGGAAAAAAGCGGCCTTTGGAAAAAAACCAAATTTTCTGGAAAAAAGGGGGAAAAAAGCAGGGAAAAAGGGCTTGTTTTTGGGTTAAAAAAAAAAACCAAAAGGAAATGGGAAAATTAGACCCCGTGGGAAAATTTTTGTGCCCCTTTGGTCTGATGGGGTTTCCAAAATTTTTAGAAAACTTTGGGGTTTCCAAAAAACCAAACCCCCTGTCTTTTTGTTTCGGCGGAAAAGGGGGTGAACGGAAAGGGAAACCCACATTTTCCCTTTGGTTTCCCCCCGTGAAGGGGATGGGGGGAAAGGGGGTTTGAATTGGGTTGGGGGGGGTGGGGGGCTTTGCGGGGGTTTCCATTTTTTGTTGGGGAATTTTTTTCAAAAAAAAAAAGGCAATTTTTTGAAAACCCGGGATGAAATTTTCCACAGCAAAACTTTTTCCCGCGGGGGGATGCTATTTTTATTCCCCGGTTTTTTCGTTTTAATTGGGCCTCAATTTTTTTTTCCCCAAAAAAAAAGGGGCCCCAAAAACCCCCAAAAAAAAACAAAACCCTTACGGGGTTAAAGGGGGTTTTTTGGGGGGCCAAAAAAAAAAGAAAAATGATGGGTGGGGTTTCCCCAGGGTGACCCGGGCCCCCACCCCCCACCGACCTGAAAAAAAAAAAACCCCAAACGAATTTTTGGGGGTTTTTTTGGGGGGGGACCGGGGAAGTTAAGGCAAAAGGGGGCCAAAAAATTTCTAAAACATTTTCTGGGAAAAAATTTCCTTTTTAAAAAAAAAATTTTTGGAAAAAAAAACTTTTAGGTACTACCTCCTTGAAAACTTTAAACAAAAAGGGAAAAAGCCAAAGTTTGGGGTACAAATAATTTAAAGGGAAAAAAAAAGGGGGACTTTGGGAAGGAAAACCCGGGGAAAAATAAGGGGCATATTTTCAGTTGTTTTCCACCACTTTTTGGTTTGTAAAATTAAAAAATTTCCCCAAAAGTGTTAAATTTTTTTTATTTGGGTTTTGGGGATTTTCCCTTTAGTGTGAAAAACTACAAAAATTTTTTTGTCATGAAAAAAAGGACAAAAATTTTTGAATGAAGGAAAGGTTTTTTTTCCCAACTTTTTTGGTTTTTTAAAAAATATTTTACAAAAATATATATATTTAATATATATATATATATTTTTTTATTTTTATATATATTTTTTTATAAAATTTTTAAAATAAAATAAAAATTTTATAAAATAATTTTATTTTATATATATATATATATTTAAAAAAAAAATATCATATATTAAAAATATATATTAAAATAATTAATTTTAATATTTATATTTCACAAAAAAATTCCCCTTGCCCTTTTTTTTTTTTTTTCAATTGCATTTTTAAAAAGGTTTAGTTTATTTTTTTATACCATATTTCAGTTACTGATTATTCTATTTCAGCTTTTATAAATTTAATTAAGTATTCAAATAACTTCTAATTTCTGTTTATTTTTACATTTATTTATCTCTTTTGTTGGTTTCACCAAATTTCACTAATTTTGTTTCCTTTTGGTTTTCTCATCATTTGGAATTTGATTACTAAACTTTTCTTTTTTTGGTTTTTTTTCCTGGGTTTTGGGGAAGGGGACTTTTTGTTCCCTTTTTTCTGATAGAAGGTGTCTTAAAAAAATACCCCTTTTATTTTATTGAAGTATGGAGACAGCATGATGGCATAAATGAAAATTATTTTCTACAGTAGAAAGTCACAGCAAAACTTTTCCCAGGTACTTACAGTTGTTTCATCTTCATTTGGGGGAAATTTGGGCATATCCACTCGAGCAACGCAAAAAAAAGCTTTTCCAAAAATCCCCAAAACAAAGGGGGTCCACTTTTTCCCCCCTCTGGGCCTCTGACCACCCAAATTTGAACCGCCTGGAAAACCCAAGGGGCACGGGGTTTGGGTTCAGGAAGGAAAGGGGCTAAAACTTTCTAAAAAATTTAGTCCTCACTGGCCCGGGAGCCAAATTTTTTTTTTTTTTACCTGAAATGGAGATTTTTGAAGGTGAAATGGGTTTCAACAATGCCAGTGGTCTTCACTCGGGTCCTCAAAATGTCCTGCTCTGTGGGCTGGTAGTCTGCCGCCCCGATACGATCTAGACTGTCCAAGTAGCTGTTGACAGAAGAAAATAAGGAGAAATCAGAGGACCAGTGTTTTTTTGCTTCAAAACTGTGGCTATTTGCTGCCCTCACTATTGAGCCGAGTCATTCAGCTGGTATTCCCGAGCGCGGTTGAAGCACTCCTGAGTCCCGGGATCCCCAAGAAAGCTTCAAACCAGCAAGGGAAACTTCCCGCAGAAATATGGCTCTGTGTCCTCCATTCGACTGACGAAATCAAACCCAAACTTTTCGTCCCGGTTTTATAAATTAAAAAGAACAAACACTGAAATAAATTTTTTGGGAAATGATTTTTCATCAGCTAAAAAAAGTTTTTTGGGGTTTTTAAAAAGCAGTATATGAAATTTTTTTTTGGGGTTTTAAATACTTTAAATACAACTAGCTTCACCAATTTTGGGTTTTTCTCTAAACTTTCACATTTCAAGGGCTACATTTTATAAAACTTCTTTTCTAAGGGGGTTAACTCTTCCAATGGTGGGTTGTTTTTTGAAAACTAACTTTTTTCCGGTCCTTTTCTCCAAAAATCCCTGCCCCTGAATCCATGGCTCGAAGGATTGGGGGCCAAGCCTTGGGGTGGGGTTGCTGTATACAACCCGGCCCTTTTTACTGCTTCACTCTTTCCCCCGGAAAAAAACCAAACTTCAAAGGGTAAACCTGCCGGCCGTACAGAGATATTATCAGCCAGGCACAAGCCTGGACTAAACAGAAAGAATCAAAATGTCTTACATGTCCATATGTTCCTGCATTTCAAAACAACTGACTAATTACAATAAAAGCTTCCCTTTTCCCACTTCTTCTGGAACTGTGCATGCTTCTGTGATGAGTTTTTGCTGTATTTTCTCATCCTGCATCCTTCTTTCTTCTCCATCATCTTAAAGTCGAGCAGAAATTGATCCCATTCTCAATCTGTGATGTGTAATTTGGCAGTAATGTGATATTTAAATCATTTATAATGCATGAGCAAGGAAGTGAGATCAATCTGAGCACTAATCAATCACAACCACACAAGACTGAACACAACTAACCTCCTTATGTTCTGGGCCATCAGCACATCCTCACCCTGACTGACTGAATCTATAAGTAATCCTGCAGAAAACCGACTCACAATCCAACATTCAGACCCCTTGGAGCAGTTCCTCATCGCATCATTTGCAAGCACTGATTGACATCCGATGAGGAAAACAGATAGGGGATGATGATTTTCATGTTTCCATCTCATCAGTGCAAATTATGAAAAGATGTTTCGCAGAAGAGATCAGCCAAATGGCCTGAATCTGCAGCACCATCATCAAAATTAACAGTTATATGGAATAAAAAGTTTACCTTCCGGGAGGGAATGAGCACAGGTGCATCTTTGGAAAGACAAACAGGCTGCAGCTGATTATTAATTTTTATTAATCATTATTAATTTAAACAAATACCAGTTTTGGTGGCTTACTACAGAAATCCTTATATTCTTTATTATAATCTGAGAAATGACAATATTGTTGGGGTTAAATAATGTACAACGTCAGATTGATTAGGTCTCTTCTGTATAAAAAAATGGGTATGGGTCTATGCACCATAAAAGTTGAAATGTGCTGGGTTTCTACATTTAGTATTAAGTTGTAGGCAGTATACGTTATTAAGGAAACTTCTTCTGACCAATACAGGGTGCCAACATGGAAAAGAACAAAAATAGACATCACTGACATTTCTGCAGTTGAGTGGCAACAGCAGCAACCTTGTTTTATTCATAAAATCTGCACATCAAATCCACCCTGCTGCATGCATCATTTAACCTCGCTTTTCGACTCCTTATGCCTGTTGATACTACACTTCAACTTATTTCTTATAAATCCAACCAGGAATATGACTTCCACTGTATGTGACAATGATGTCATCATGCCCACCTCCAATACCTGAACTTTATCACTCAAAATGTGCAGTAAAACCCATCCATCCACTACTTGCATAGGACAGAGCAAGCCCTGAGAGCATTTGTAAACAGTGTTTTTGAGAAGCGTCTTGGGTTCAGGACAGAGCGGCACATTATGCTGCAACCTGGGAGCACTGGGAGGGTAATGAGGGTGAATGGAAACAAGAGGAGGCAGGGCAAACTTCTCCCAAGATACATGGTGAATCCCATTTCACCCCTTGGTCCTCATTTGTTCCTAAGGGGTAGGCCAAGCCAATTGTTTATGTAAAGTAGGGGGAGGGAGAAAGGAAATACACTCACAAAGGTAAATATTTTCTCCATGATCATATTTTATAATAATCATTAAAATCTATAGTTTATGTATATTTATATGATTCGAATTCAAATAATGTTTAGCTTTTAAGATTTTACCATGAAAACAGCCATTAGAATGTGCTGATATATGGCATATTTGTAGTATAGTATAGTTCAACCAGGTTTAATGATTTTTATCGAAATATATATTGAATTTTAACATGTTGGAACAACTATACACCATATAGTATATTTGTTATATTTATGTTGAAAACCCAAACATATTTTAAACATATTAAAGTAGATGTATTTGTCAACAGAGTACATTCGGAGTTATATTTTTGTTCTTCTATAACAATCATTAACAACAGGTGCTGCAGCATTGTAGCTGTATGTGCAGAACATATTGTGCATATCAAGTCACATGTGTTTATGTAGTAAAATAAATGAGAATTGACAATGCATCAGCTGCTTGACAGAGTTCCTCATTTCTAGGTGGTATATTTTAACCCCTACCTGAATTAAGTGCCAAGGGAAAGAGGTATAAGGGATGACCCAAGGAAATGGGATCTAGTCCTAATATTGTAGGGAGGTCTTTGTTTTTTCGTGCTGAAACATCAAGGAACTTGACTAAGAGGTTTATGGAAGACAATAGCAGTCGTTTAAAACATCAAAGGGTGATTTAGATTAGACAGGGGAAGGTTTAGATGCGGTTTTAGAAGCCATATTTCTGAGTAAATCCGCTTTATAGGCAAAGTACTCCCGGCGATATCGGGCACTTAAAGCCATTAAGATTAAAAGCAGAGGTATTCACTAATGGAGCAGTAGTGACCTCACTGTAATTCACACACACACACCCAGTACATATCCCTAGCTGCACACTCCCTGTAGTCAAGCGAAACCATCGTTAACTACATTTCAGCACCCCCGGCGGTGAACAGCACCCTGGGACAGCCTCGCCGGCGGTCTGCAGGAGGTGCTGGAGTCACCGGTGCTCCCTTGGGGCTTCGGCCTCTCGAAACATGGCGGCCCAGCCTACCTCCGTGCAGACAGGGGAGGCGCAATCTCGGGCCTTTCACTCTGGCTCAGTTTGACAGCGGATAAAATGAGCCCAGAAATGGAAAAAAAAAAAAGAAAAAAAGTATAGGACACTTACTTCATCTGTTTGACGATGGTGCTTTTCCCGGACTCTCCACCGCCTGTAAAGAACGGAGGGCAGAAGCAGTGAGGTCAGCACCACGGAGAGCTCCTCCGCCCCACTCAGCCCCACCATAAGCACAGCGAGGCGCTGCAGCCTCTCCTCTTACCGAGCAGCAGCAGCTTGACGTCCTTGGCGGCCGTCAGCCCGTCCTCCTTCAGGTTCTTCTCGATGGCCTTGCTCCGGTCCAGAGCTGCGCGCTCCTCGGCGCTCAGTGTACATCCCATGTTTCCTGACGAATGAACAATCCCGTCGTCTCCCCAGTCCGCCCTGTCCCTCGCCGACTCTCGGTCGCTGCGTTTCGTCTCACTTCGCTCTCTCCTCCCGCGCTGGCCGCTACAGCATTAGGGCCCGGATTGAGGGCGAAACAGAGCCGGGATCCCGGAACGGTCTTCTCTCCGTGAATGCAAGCCTGTCGCTCGGTGCCCTCGCTCAGAGGGGGTTGGGGGGTGGGGTCGTTGTGACAGAGCCTGCAGGGTTGGGGTTGTTAGGTGGGGAGGGGGTCTCCAGCTCTCTCTCCCTGTCTCTCTCTCTCTACAGGGCGGCGCTGATGATGACGAGCCTGAGGCAGGCAGGGCAGGAGGGTATAGCAGGCTGTTGTAGCATATAATCAAAGTGGCGGCTGTGATTTTGCACAGTCGAACAAGTGACACATGATAAAACAATACTTATGTCTCTAATACTGCATTCTACTTGTACTCTGTAATCAGAATCTGAGTTCTATGTTGAAAAAAATAAAAATAGCTGATCATCCAGTGAAATCAGAAATCTAATTTGGAAAGTAAGCATTACATGAATGACGCCATGGCATGCCACTCATTCTGTTGCACCTCAACAAACTAAAATGCAAGAAATGATCTCAGATTCTGCAGTCTCGCAGAAAGCACGTAACCTGTGCTTCCAACAAGTAGGGAATACCTGTGGCATTGTACATGCATAAAAGCAATAGGAACCAATTGACAGATGTTATGGTTTATTTTCTGTTGCTCATGTGTTTGCATGCATAAAGCTATGTATGTGCGACTATTTAATGAGATCCACAAAATCAGAGGTGCAGCACCTTACTTTCACAACTTTGATCACAAAATACCCACAGTTGCCATGTTGAATATTGAGGTTAGGGTTTCTTTTCCAATAAGAATTATGACTTTGAAGGTGAATCAGATAATCTGTCTGACACAGAACTACATGGAATGCACCACAGATACTCAATCGAAGGATATTAGCTTGTGTTTATTTGGTCAATGAAACCCATACAGAAACTGACATCGCTTTATAGGTTTGCACCAAATAGTACATTTTACCTAAGACTTCTCAGTGCACACATCTCTTAAATTCACCAGCAGATCTGGAAAAAATTCCCTGTTTATAAAACGTGTGTTCAGTACAGTTAAAAACCATTAAGTTTTATATTCCCAATGTGTTCCTTACAAACTGCCTATGAGTTTGGCAAGTTGTAAGGATCTCCCTTTGAGACCAACAGCTTTACGATATCCACTGCTGTACTCAAAGCTGACTAGGGATGGGAGCCATGTTGATTTTCTTTTTTACATAGAGGGTGCCTGAATAGTGCCACCGCACGCACAGTGACGTGGGTGGATACACTCTATATTATTTTTGTCGTAAAAATAGGAAACAAATATATCTAAACAATATTTCTACTAGTAAAAGTTTTATTTCCATGCGCAGCTGAGACTGTCTTAGAAAAAACAATGTTCAAATGTATAATTTAAAACTCCCTAAAATGTTTAGGTGGCAATAATGCATTCTATAGGCAAGACTAGATATGTAAATCAGTTCTTCCTAATTATGAAGAACCTTTCATGTGTCCAGAGTGGCTTTTGTGACATTACCTGTTCAGAGGTGATATGTTTTTTTCTATACATATCCAACATTTCTGTTCTGATTAGGATGACTAGCAATCTGAAGTCCTGGAAAGTTTTTTATGACAAGTAAAAGTGAATTATGGGCATTTGCGCTAACGATGTGAAGAATTTATATGATAAACTGGCCTGCCATAACCCAGAACTGGCCGAACAAGACTCACCTAGCAATCTGGTTTACGTCAGAGCTGCCGAGCTCTAATCACATCCGATGAAAGATTGTTAAAATTAAAGAAACGTTCAAGTGGCAAATGTTGCCGTCGGATCTGATGTCATTGTTGGAAGTCGTGTTGGTTTAATGGAATTGAAATGTCCCAAAACGACCGCCGTCATTTGTCCTCTATTCTCTAGCACCTGGGTGACGTTTAATCGTGTCAACAACATAAGTAGGTCTGAAAAACACCCGGTGGTGGACACGGCGCACCAGGTGAACCTTTAATTACGTCAATAATAGGGCAGGAAACTAACGTATTAGTAAAATACAAGTTACTGATGGGTGTGTTTATTCGGCTGATCTTATCTGGTGTGCAATACATACAGCTGCTGAGAAACCAAATAGTATCATCAAAAAGTAAATACCATATTTAATTATTTAGAAACTGTACCTAACTATAGCCGATTATCATTTGATCTGTCTGCAAGTTAAAAGGAAATACACTGCTCAAAAAATAAAGGGTACACTAACCCAAAATAAAACTTAAATAAATCAAACTTCTGTCACTAAAAACTTATTGACTCAATTTCAGTTTGTTGGCAAATGGAATAGAAAAAAGGGGAAACCTTTGCGATTAGCAAGACACACTCAATAAAGGAGTGGTTTGCAGGGGGGGACCACAGACACTTCTCAGTACCTATTTTTCTGGCTGAGTTTTGGTCCTTTTTGAATGTGGTGGATTTTCCACTCGTGGTGCATGAGACGGACTCTAAAACCCCAACAAGTGGTCAGGATGACTCATCCGGGAGGCACTTTAAATGCGCTGTGGAAAGGGTTTTTGCTGTGTCTGTCATAGTTCCAACCCTGGAGGCGCTACCGGGAGAAGGCCAGTGACCGGAGGACGGGGAAAAAGGCCCCTAGGGGGCAAAACCCAGCGCAGGACCGCTACCTCCGCTTTTAAAGGAGGAACGGGAGGAGCACTGCCAGAGCCCTGCAAATACCCCCCAGCAGGCCCCACAAATGTGCATGTGTCTGCACAAAATTTAGAAACCAACTCCATGAGGATGGTATGAGGGCCCGACGTCCACAAATGGGGTTGTGCTCACAGCCCAACCGTGCAGGACGCTTGGCATTTACCAGAACACCAGGATTGGAATTCGCCACTGGGGCCCTGTGCTCTTTTCACAGATGAAAGCAGGTTCTCACTGAGCACATGTGCCAGACGTGACAGAGTCTGGGGACACCGTGGAGAGCGATTCGGGGCCTGCAACATCCTTCAGCATGACGGTTTGGCAGTGGGTTCAGTAAAGGGTTGGGGTGGGATTTTTTTTGGAGGGCCTCATGGCCCTCCATGTGCTCGCCAGAGGTAGCCTGACTGCCATTAGGTACCGAGATGAGATCCTCAGACCCCTTGTGAGACCATATGCTGGTGCGGTTGGCCCTGGGTTCCTCCTAATGCAGGACAATGCTAGACCTCATGTGGCTGGAGTGTGTCAGCAGTTCCTGCAAGATGAAGACATTGAAGCTATGGACTGGCCCGCCCCTTCCATAGACCTGAAACCGATTGAGCACATCTGGGACATACAGCTTTTTCTAACAAACTTTCCATTAATTTCTTCTTAAGCAGTGATCTTTTGTGGCTTGAAACCTTATGGAGGGTGTCAAAGACCATCGCTGGATAAATTATGTTTTTTAATGGTCTTCTGTGATATTGTACTTTCAATTCAAAATAAACAGGAACACGTCACAAAATAATATATATAATATATATTATCTATTTATTTTATATATATATTATTTTTTATATATATTTATATATATATAATAATATATAAATTTTAAAAAAATTTATAGAGAGTAAGAGAGATTATGGATTATTCATAAAATTTATTTAATCCTAATCATAATTTATTATTTAAGTAAATTTGCAGTACTGTCATATTTTAGAAGTTAAATCTTCATGACCAACGGACATGACGTCTCTTTGACCAGTTCTGAGAGTAGCTAAATGTAAGGCGAGATATGTCTGCTGTATCACTTCTTATAATACTGCATGTCCATTTTGGGGGTTTGTGGCGATACCATAAAGCTGTAAAAAGTGTGCGTGATGAAAGCTTCTAATCCAGCCATCACATCTGGATGGACAGTAAGCAGAGTAAGAAGAGGGGGAGTGGAGGGGGTGGCTGTGGCTCTGAATGAAGCTCACCTTGCACAGACCCCTTCCATCCATCTCATCTATGGTGGACAGGCTGAGATAAAAACTCCGCCCACACATATACGCACAGACACCTCAGCCATGAAGCTCCAACGGTGTGATTCAAATGGCCATGCACACACACATTCAGCGACAACACCAGCAATCACAAATATGGTCATCTGTACAACGTGCACGTGTGTGAGTGAGCGACGGCGGCAAACGGGGAGGGAGGATTAACACCCAATTACACCTGGGGGAATTTAGGCAAAATTGTCTTTTCAGTTTTAATTACACTAATGCATCAAACACAAACAAAAGCCTTTTTTCCAAACCATTTAATTTGCAAGAACCCATTTCATAGAAAAAAAAATCAATATCCTTCAGCTGTGTCGTCATTAGAAGCAGGACCCAACAATTTTGAATGTAAATTGACTTGGAACACGGAAATAAAAGAGCCTCATGATGAAAACAGTTCATACACTGCAACAAACTCCTGATTGCATTTTCTTTTAACAATGTTGGCAGTTGGTTCTGGTTTAAACATGAGGAAGACAGGTGTCGGAACAGGAACAGTTACTTTGAATGTAAAAGCAGGCGGGAGAACATTTCCACTCCCACAGAGGAACCCGGCCCTCAGTTTGTTTGTTTTTTTACAACTTGCACACAGAGTTACTCTCTGGGCTGCATGTCCAGAATGTTTTCAGCCAGGCTGGTGAGCTTGCTGTCCTCCAGAGCTCTGACCAGTCGGCTAAGCTTGGCCTCCCTCCCCTCCGCCTGGATGAAACGGCTCAGCAGCTGATAGGCTTGCTCATACAGCCCTTCTCTCTCGTACTCGTAGGCCAGGTTGTCAATGGCGGGGCCCTTCAGAGCGCGACAGCTCTTCCCTAGGGCCCTCCCTACATGTTTCCACTGACGGCCCACTCCGTTTGAAAAGCTCTGAACATCTGCCGGTGTCAGCATTCGGTCCTCTGGTGCACCAAAGGATGAAACACGAAGAGAAAGACAGAAAAAACATTCATGTAAATTCTACTTAGCATTATTACATAAACTGCGTGTAAACATCAAACTTTTCCCAGAATACTTTACAAATGAAATTTTGTATTTCATAAGAGGGTGCATCTGTTACATTATATTAAAATGTTTCTACATTTTTCTGTCTCTACTTGGGGACAAACGGCAAGCTAAGCTTTTAGGATGCGACCAAAGCAACAAAATTAGAGCAAAAAACAAGGTTTTTAATTCACCTTTTTCGTAGAGGTTGACCAATGCCAACAACATGAACTCAAGATGGCTGATCTATGAAGCTAGATTGTTTGTTTTTGACCCATAAATATAACACTTTAACATTTATTAATAATTTTTTTACCTCTACTGCAATTTCAAGTCTTTTGGTTCCTTGTCCCTGGGGAAGAACGCATCCCCACAGCATGATGCTGCCACCACCAGCCTGTGAGGTTAGGTGACAGCCATGTCTTGATAGGTTTGCAGTTCTGTTATACCTTCTTTTATGGATGAATTAAACAGTTCTCCATGAACAGTTAAAGGTTTGGGATACTGTTTTATAACTTAACAGTGTTTTAACTTCTCCTCAACTAATATCTGACCTGCCGTCTGGTTTCCTTGGTATTTATGATGCTGTTTATTTACGCCCTCCGATACTTTTACATTACAGCTCTATTATATACTATAATAGATGAAATTACACACAGGTGAACTCTGTTTAGCAATTACAAAAAATCTGTAGGCAATTAGCTGTACTGGATTTAAGTAATGGCTATTAGAGTAAAAGGGGTCTGAATACAAATACTGAACTCACTTTAAATTTTTATTTGTAACAGATTTTGAAAAACATTCCAATTTTCCGTGGGGTATTAATATTTTTTTTGAGGCATTTAAAGACAAGCTGTGTAGCATGTAGTGGTTGTGGCTGTATTTACTCTCTGGGTGTAAAACAGGTCAGAACACATTCCTGTCTGTGGTACAGGTTTATGAGAGATTTATGAAGGTGCAATCATAAAGTTCTCCAAGTAGTTCTTCTTCTTTGCAACAGAAAGCTGTTTCTTCGACTACAACATCTTGAATAATAATTTCATGCATGTGAGGCTGTTTTATTGCAAAGGGATGATGGGTGCACACTTTTCTTTTGAGGTTGATCATTGCTAACATAAGAAGATGATGATTTTTAGCACACCTGCTCTACTTTATAGAAAACAGTTTGCTAAATAGATTGATCGGGTATTTTCAGCTGCACCCCTTGACAGCTTTACACATGGTTTTGATATTCACTGGAAAAAGGTTGACTCATAAATTACTAATAGGGCAAAATACACTGCAAATCTGTCCATCTGACCTATAAACAATGCAACTTGTCTTCACAAAAACTGAAGTTACAAAGTGTGCAAGGCACAGCATTGGTGTCACTGCTTAAGCGTTTGGCCATGGCTCTAGTCTATACTCATCAGCTAGAGGCAATGAGTCTGTTTGCAGCGGAGTAGTCAGTGCTCAGAGGAGAGCAGCTGCAATTAACTGTTATGAGAAAACAAATCAAACAAGTAGCTGCAGGCCTGCAAGCCAAAAGCAAAACAACCACCTTAAAGAACCGTGCCTGAGCTGAGAGAAGGTGGAGGTGAACTTGCCGCTATCTGTGAGTCACTGGGCCTTAATAATAATGAAACGTATGTTCTGTTTTGTTTTTTAGCAATCACCAGAGGCCTACTTTTACCTTATCAAATAAATTCAATCATATCCATTAAGAAATTCAACAAGAAAGCAAGTTAATGAGTTTTTATTTCAAATGGAAAGTCATGTCTTATTTAATTACCCAATGCTTAGAGGTAAGCTACTAAATCAATGTTTTTAATTTGAATTTTGGGTGAGCCACTACGAAATCAATCCAAACATGCACAGCACACTCTGTCTGTTTCAAATAATCTCTCACCACAGACAGGTAGCAATCAGCTGGATGAGAGTCAGTTGGAAACAGCACCAAACGCACAAGATCTGATCAAGAAAGGTGGATGTTGTTCAGGAAATAGTTTGTTGTGTTCTAGGAAGCTTGCTTTAAAACATGGAGACACAAATTTCACATAATGAACTCCCAAATGGGGACCAAAAGCCCCTGTATGTTGACATCTTACAAAGTAGTGAAAAGTAAAAAATTACAAGGTTCCTACAGATTTTTCATGTCAAAACTCCAAACATATCCAGATTTCCTGATTTTCTGAGTTCTCAATCCATTTTAGGTAATAATAAAGCAATACTGAAAAACCTGACTATGAATTTATTGCAGGGATTTCCCCAGCGGTAAAACTTTCAATAAGAAACCTACAAAAAACAGAAAGTAAGGAAGTGGATGGACAGATGTATGGATAGACAAACCACTTATTGGATCCTTGTAAAACCTGTAAACTTGACTTGTAAAATGTCTTAAATTACACTCCATAGTGATCCAGACTAGTAGGCAGAGTAGGAGACCTGAAACTGTTGCCTTTACTCACCGAACACTCTATTCTGAAACTTGAAGCAGTTGCTGGGAATGGCAGACTCTTCCTGTGTGACTGTGGGGGGCTGCGGGGCAGGACCCAGGGCCTGGCTCTGCAGCTGCTGCTCCAGATGATCAATCTCGTCATCACGCAGGCGCTCCGGCTTACAAAAATCAACAAATCACTTAAAATCACCTTAAGAACTGATTACTTCTAGGTTTTTTACACAGGACTTGTTTGAATAACTGAAATGAATAAAATAGCACTTAGTCTTTATCTGTTTCTAAAAGGTTAAACACAGAGAATCAGTATACCTGTGAAAGGTGGATGTGCTGTAGACAGACAGTCAGCTGGTCCAGACACAGATCCAGATTCTGAGGCCCAGCCTTTAGCTGCGTTTCCACTGTGAAGTCTTGAGGAACGGTGAGAAGCCGGCAGGCATGTTGGGAAAGGGACTGGCGCACTGCTCCGGAGCTGTAGCTCTCCAGGAACTGCTGACATGCTGCCACATCCACGAATTTCACCTCCACCCCCAGGAAGGGCTCAGCATCATGGACCTTTAGGATCTCGTAGCCACCCAGACCTCCTGCAGAATCTGGCCGTGGAAAACACTGATTAATTCATGTGGCAGCCTGGAAAAGCTTTCCTCCGTTTGTGCACCAGTCATCCCTGGTGGATCTGAGCTGATTAGTTTACCTCTAAGAGTCAGCTTGATGACTTTGAAAATGATGAACTTTCCCTGCTGGTCTTTGTAGAGAGCGAGGAGGTCCACACCAGGAAAGAGTGACTGCAGAAACATGACCGCACATCCCGTCCACACACCCTCATCCACAGTCTTGTCCGCCATTTTCTGAACACAATACAATTATACTTTCAGATGTAGACTGCAGGAAACAAATGGACTGATAAAGCTCTGGTAATAATTGTCTAAAATTAGGATGTTCACAAAATATGTACAGTCCCGTGCTAAGGTATTCCTAACTCTGAAATAAAAATGGTTTTCAAAATATCTACAAATTAAAGTGACCGTCCACCGACACTGACAGACTTTTTAAGTAGAGCATTAATCTGAGAAGTAGCCGAGAGGCCTACAGTAACTCTGGAGGAGCTGCAGAGATTCACAGCTCAGGTAGGAGAATCTGTTGCCACAAAAAAACATTTGTTGTGTACTCCACAAATCTTGCCTTTATAGAAGAGCGGTAAGAAGAAAGTCAAAAGAAGTCCTGCTTGCAGTTTGCTACAAGCCAGAGGAGATACAACAAACGTGTAAAAGGTGCCTTGGTCAGATGAGACCAAAGTCCAACTTTTTTTTTATTATATGCAAAAGCTTATGTGTTGGGCAAACCTAACACTGCACATTACAGTGAAAACACCATCTCTATGGTGAGAAATATTGATGGCAGCATCATGCATCAGAAGCTTTTCTTTAACTGGGACAGGGAAACTGGTCAGAGTCGATTGGAAGATGGAAGGAGCTAAATCCAGGGCATAACTGACACAAAAGTAATTAGAAGTAATTAGAAGTTCAACCTTCCAGCAGGACAACAACCCTAAATATACAGCCAGAGCTACAATGGGATGGTTTAGATCAAAGCATGATCACGTGTTAGAATGACTCTGTCAAAGTCCAGACAAACAGATCCATTCAATAAATCAGAATGTTGTTGAAAAGTTCATTTATTTCAGTAACTTCGTCACTAAGTGAAACACGTTATATAGTTCAATTTCACAAAGACCGATGATTTCAAGCCTTTATTTCTGTTAATTATGATGATCTTCTGTTTCCAGCCAATAAAAAAACTAAAATATTTAAGATTTGAATATTACATCAGACCAATAAAAAAACCTTTTTAATTAAGAAATGTGGGCTTTTCAAAAGGTATGTTTTATACATGGTGAAAGATTATTATTTTCAAAAAAAAAATCTAAATCTGACAAACAAAATCGTCAGTGGAACATATATTCAAATGTATTGAATATGACTATAAATCCACCTGAGGAATCTTTGGGAAGACTTGAAAAATAAGGTTTACATGTGCTTTCCATCCAAACTAGCAGAGCTACTGTAACGCAGAAACAGCATACGTTTCAGGCTCTAGATCTCGGCCAATGTTATTGGTTGATTTTGTAACATGGGTATCATTCGGATAAGTAAAACTGGGCCGATATTATTAACCGATGTTTATTTCCACGTTTTTGTTTCAGGAGGGGGTTGGCCATGTGGTATTTCTTTGGTCATGTGACAGTAATGCAGCACAGGTTTGTGGAGTGTTTAGTTTAAGGGAAATATATATAAATTAATATCGGTAAATATCGGTTATCACCATAACAACACTAATATTGGATATTGATATTGGCCCAATTTTTTATATGGGTGCATTTCTATTAGCTAAAATCAATTTCTGATGTTTCTTTAGGGTTTTAGCTGCCAATGTCAATGTTGGACCAATCAGATTTTGTTGCCTTGGACTTTAACATTTACAAACTCTTTGGTGTAAACTTTAATTCAAAAATTTAATGAAACAAACATTGGCCATAGAAGATAAAAAAAAATATTTTGCAGGTTCTTAGCTACAGATAGTAATCCCATTAAAGTCGTAGAAAACAAAAGAATTAGAAGATTTTCCTAGTTTATGCATCAAAGCTTGTTTTAATCAAAAAGCATGTTGATGCATTTGCAGACAGAAAAAAGTGAGATTTTAGGTGCTGATATATTTATTGAACTAGAGGCTAAAATTTGATGACATAATCACTAGAAAATGCCCCAATTTACTGGTACATTACCAGTGTTAATGATATTTTATTCCTTTAATTCATCAATCAACAGTGGCAACATTTTAAGATGGGATTCAGAGCTGCATAATGATTAAAACTAAATTAATACCCATTTAATTTTTTCTCACTGAAGATGAGGAAATGCGTCAAATAACCACACCTAAATAACTGCCACTGCTCTCATAGGACTCAACAGATGTGAACCCAGTCCATGTTAACTTTTTTGTTTACCCGCGCCTCCTTTGAAAACCATCATTACCTAAAAACATTTATAATCTCATTGCTCCCCTCCCCCAGTCTAACCTCTAACTCTTGTTCCCTGGATGAACTGCTGGAGCCTGCAGACACTCACTCTCTCTGCGCTGTCAGTCTGAACCAGCTGGATTATAAAGCATTTCCTCATATTTCACTAATATACTTCATGCTTGGCGGCTAGATCTGGGAGAATGTCTAAAAACTTAGCCAGTGTGCAGTTTTATGTGATCCTATCTACCCTGAAAGTAAACTGTGAGATTAGTTCACCAGCTGCATGAGCTGTATGAGGATTACACGACCGCTGGGAGCTTAAAACGTATCGCTTATCTTTTGCTGCCAAAAGGTTACCTCTAGGATTCCCTGGACAGATCATCCTGCGTTCCAGCGGCAAAAAAAATGTGATTCTAATTTGGGAAAACTTTCACAAATTAGCAATCAAGCTTCCCCGTGGGGTTTGTCTTTAAAAACCGTCTTCAGTGAGATGGACTGAAAGACTGAAAACTGAAAATCAAGGGAAATAAATATTCCTTACATTAGGAAGGGAATAAAACAGTAGTTGGTTTAAATCGTGAATAGGCTGATTTTTAGCTGATTAGTTAGACGGTAGGAGCCTGCATACTACACTGTGCTTAGCTTGTTTGTGTTTGCAACATTGAAACAAGAGCTTTCCACAGAGGTGAAGGACACAGCCGTGTATCAGAGCAAAGTTTGAAGAGGAAACTGGGTCCCTCCCTGCATGTTGTGCCAACAGCTATATGTGTATGTGTTCAAATACTCTGCAGAGGTCTGGCTTTAAAAAAAAAATAAAACACTAAGCTGTATTTTTAATTCCCACATTATAACGCAAAGAGAGACAAAGAAAAGAATAAATGGACAGTTGTTGAAAGCAGCAGCTGAAACTGCAGAAACGCTGACCTCAATTAGCACCGATGTCGACCTGCATGTCACCTGGCGTTGCTACGGAAGAGAGCAAGAATGACCTCAGGTTTCCTAGAGGTTGGGCTGCTGCCAGAGAGACGTTTCCAACATAACCATCCCTCATAATAGAGCTAGGCATCGGAAATGAAGTCACACGTGTAGCAACTGATACAGCTGGCAACATCCACGCCTTTCAGCTACAAATCTCTGAACCTGACTGAAGGGGGATTTTTTTTAAAACAGTATCACTTCAAACTTGCACTACTTTGTTTATTATTATCTAATCCCCTCCTGTTACTTTAACTATTTTGGAGTAGAAGCTGAAAAACAGGAGATGTCATTCTCCAAAAAAGGTTTAAAAATGTGCTAAATATTTGCCTCTAATTTTGTATTTCGTTTGAAGCTTTTTTTCCCAGCTGTGACAGCTGATCACAGCCCAGATCAAAATCTACTTAAAATCTGTGGCATAAATTTAAAATCAATACTTCATCCAATCTGGTTGACTGAATGTCAGTGTCTTAAAGTGCAAAGCAAGTGGAGACATACCCCAAATTTTGTAAAAAGTATAGAAAACCATAATTCTTCTCAATTATGTGCTATTTTCTCTTGGTCTATCACAAAAATCCCAATAAAAAACATTGATGTTTGAGGTTTTGATATGAAAAATGTAAAAAAAATAAAAAAAATAAAAGTTCAAGGGGTAAAACTCCGTTAGCAAAGCTCAGACAAATAAGACACATGCTCATCAAAACACTTCAGCAAGCACCAGACACCCTTATAAAATAAAATCCTAACAGATAGAAGCCTTATTTCTGTGACACGTCTTGTTATTTGTTGTAAAATGAGAAGTTAAAGTCAAACTATAGACAACCTAACTGGAACTAACCTGCTCCTTAAAACATGTATTCACCCTGAATGGTAATGAATCACACTGAGCGAGCAACGTGTCACACAGCAGGCAAAAGCCAAACAATGACACCACACCACGCCACAGGGGTGGAGTGTGGTTTTTGCTCTGCTGCGAGGTGGGGGTGGGGTTAGACGGGCTCAGGGGTTCGTGCCAGGTGAGGTTAATTAGAGCATCTGCAGGGCATTGTCTAACCAAGCTCTCTCTCTCTTTATATGCAGAAGTGTACTGAGCCCCTGGAGACTGGCTGGACACCTGCCAGTATGCACGTTTCCATTAGTGTTGTTATACTTGTGTTGAGGTAGAGTTTGGAGGTGCACCTCCAGGTGCTGCTTGGAGCACACAGTGCGTAGTGCACTAACATAGCAGGTGGCATTCAGAGAACCGTAATCACTCCTAAAGCTTCCTGAGACAGCAGAGGGAACCCCCAGCAGCAACAATCACTGCTCCTCACACACAACCCAAGTCTATTGTTTCAGTAATTAACGGAGAGCTTAATATCACTCCTTACCTAAACAAAGCCTGCATTAGTATAATAATATCAGTCTTCTCCAACATTTCAGGACAAAATCTCAGATTTAAAAATGGCTGATTGATATTCATTGGATGTTGTCTACAATGTGTGCAAACCCAAATTAATCTTAGTGATTGTATAACCTCGTCCTGTCTGCTGCATAAGCAAACACATGAGATGTTACAAAAAGACTAAAACTACAACAGTGCAAACAGCTTCGTTTTAATCCAACAAAAATAATTTGTATAATAGTGTGTGTGTATATATACATATATATACAGGGGTTGGACAAAGAAACTGAAACACCTGTCATTTTAGTGTAGGAGGTTTCATGGCTAAATTGGACCAGCCTGGTAGCCAGTCTTCATTGATTGCACATTGCACCAGTAAGAGCAGAGTGTCAAGGTTCAATTAGCAGGGTAAGAGCACAGTTTTGCTCAAAATATTGAAATGCACACAACATTATGGGTGACATACCAGAGTTCAAAAGAGGACAAATTGTTGGTGCACGTCTTGCTGGCACATCTGTGACCAAGACAGCAAGTCTTTGTGATGTATCAAGAGCCACGGTATCCAGGGTAATGTCAGCATACCACCAAGAAGGACGAACCACATCCAACAGGATTAACTGTGGACGCAAGAGGAAGCTGTCTGAAAGGGATGTTCGGGTGCTAACCCGGATTGTATCCAAAAAACATAAAACCATGGCTGCCCAAATCACGGCAGAATTAATGTGCACCTCAACTCTCCTGTTTCCACCAGAACTGTCCGTCGGGAGCTCCACAGGGTCAATATACACGGCCGGCTGCTATAATAAAACCTTTGGTCACTCATGCCAATGCCAACGTTGGTTTCAATGGTGCAAGGAGCGCAAATCTTGGGCTGTGGACAATGTGAAACATGTATTGTTCTCTGATGAGTCCACCTTTACTGTTTTCACCCACATCCGGGAGAGTTACGGTGTGGAGAGAAGCCCCAAAGAAGCGTACCACCCAGACTGTTGCATGCCCAGAGTGAAGCATGGGGGTGATCAGTGATGGTTTGGGCTGCCATATCATGGCATTCCCTTGGCCCAATACTTGTGCTAGATGGGCACGTCACTGCCAAGGACTACCGAACCATTCTTGAGGACCATGTGCATCCAATGGTTCAAACATTGTGTCCTGAAGGCGGTGCCGTGTATCAGGATGACAATGCACCAATACACACAGCAAGACTGGTGAAAGATTGTATCGATGAACATGAAAGTGAAGTTGAACATCTCCCATGGCCTGCACAGTCACCAGATCTAAATATTATTGAGCCACTTATGGGTGTTTTGGAGGAGCGAGTCAGGAAACGTTTTCCTCCATCAGTATCACGTAGTGACCTGGCCACTATCCTGCAAGAAGAATGGCTTAAAATCCCTCTGACCACTGTCCAGGACTTGTATATGTCATTCCCAAGATGAATTGACGCTGTATTGGCCGCAAAAGGAGGCCCTACACCATACTAATAAATTATTGTGGTCTAAAACCAGGTGTTTCAGTCTCATTGTCCAACACCTGTATGTATGTATGTATGTATGTATATATATATATATATATATATATATATATATATCGGACTCTACAACCCACACAAGTGGCTCAGGTAGTGCAGCTCATCCAGGATGGCACATCAATGTGAGCTGTGGCAAGAAGGTTTGCTGTGTCTGTCAGCGTAGTGTCCAGAGCCTGGAGGCGCTACCAGGAGACAGGCCAGTACACCAGGAGACATGGAGGAGGCCATAGGAGGGCAACAACCCAGCAGCAGGACCGCTACCTCCGCCTTTGTGCAAGGAGGAACAGGAGGAGCACTGCCAGAGCCCTGCAAAATGACCTCCAGCAGGCCACAAATGTGCATGTGTCTGCATAAACGGTTAGAAACCGACTCCATGAGGATGGTATGAGGGCCCGACGTCCACAAATGGGGGTTGTGCTCACAGCCCAACACCGTGCAGGACGCTTGGCATTTGCCAGAGAACACCAGGATTGGCAAATTCGCCACTGGTGCCCTGTGCTCTTCACAGATGAAAGCAGGTTCACACTGAGCACATGTGACAGACGTGACAGAGTCTGGAGACACCGTGGAGAGCGATCTGCTGCCTGCAACATCCTTCAGCATGACCAGTTTGGCAATGGGTCAGAAATGGTGTGGGGTGGCATTTCTTTGGAGGGCCGCCAGAGGTAGCCTGACTGCCATTAGGTACCGAGATGAGATCCTCAGACCCCTTGTGAGACCATATGCTGGTGCGGTTGGCCCTGGGTTCCTCCTAATGCAGGACAATGCTAGACCTCATGTGGCTGGAGTGTGTCAGCAGTTCCTGCAAGATGAAGATATTAAAGCTATGGACTGGCCCGCCCGTTCCCCAGACCTGAATCAGATTGAGCACATCTGGGACATCATGTCTCGCTCCATCCACCAACGTCACGTTGCACCACAGACTGTCCAGGAGTTGGCGGATGCTTTAGTCCAGGTCTGGGAGGAGATACCTCAGGAGACCATCCGCCGTCTCATCATGAGCATGCCCAGGCGTTGTAGGGAGGTCATACAGGCACGTGGAGGCCACACACAATACTGAGCCTCATTTTGAATTGTTTTAAGGACATTACATCAAAGTTGGTTCAGCCTGTAGTGTGTTTTTTATTGGTTAATAAATTTGATTTCCATTGATGATTTTTGTGTGATTTTGTTGTCAGCACATTCAACTTTGTACAGAACAAAGTATTCAATGAGAATATTTCATTCATTTAGATCTAGGATGTTTATTTGAGTGTTCCCTTTATTTTTTTGAGCAGTGTATATATATATATATATATATATATATACATATAACCCATAAAAACACACTTTACCTCTGTCATATTTAAACATGGAATAGTCTGACATTATTATTTCAGAGAGCCTTAAAGTGGTCCAGTTCTACACCTGAAAGTACCGTACTTGAAGCTCATTCTGCCGTCAGTCATCTGCCCCTTTAAATGAACCTTCCCATTAAAGAAAATATCCCAGTGGCACAAGCCAGGAAGTCAAGAAGGTAGACGAGTGATTTATCTAATTAATAATTAATGCAGTCTTCAGTTTTCACTTCAGGGCTTCTGGATACGAGTGTGCCCAGCATCTTATCTTTTACCTAATGTTATGCTAAACTAACTAAATCTAGCTAGACTAGGTGTTTTCCATCCTGTTATTGCAGAACTAATAATAGCCGAGCCTTATTATCAATCTACAAAACAGAGGGGGTGCGAAACTATGATTCCCCTAGATCAGGGGTCTCCAACTGTAGTCATCGAGAGCTACTACCCTGCAGCTTTTAGATATGCCCGTGCTCCAACACAGCTAAATGAAATGATTCAATTACTTCATGAGTATCTCATCAAGTTCGGCATAGGGATGCATCTAAAGGCTGCAGGACAGTAGCTCCTGAGGACTGGAGTTGGAGACCCTGCCCTACATAAACAACCACAAAACGTCAAAGAAAACAGCTGCCAGTGCAAACATGTAAAAAAAACAAAAAAAACAAATAAAGAAAGAAAATTAAAGCATCAAAATCAATACTGTCATTCTGGGATAATACCGAGCAGGACTGCATGGATGATGCTGCATTTTCTATACTTTTAATAAAATGTAACTTTTATTTGTTTCTGTTAGACTAGTATCTACTATCTTGTTGCACTTTGTTAGTTTGTTCCCTTCTCAATACTTGTGTCACAGTGATGTCAGACTGCAAAGATTAATGTTGGGTTAATTCCTCTTGAACTGGTTGAATAAAAGTGATTAATTGGAATCTACATAAATATGAGGCATTTTGTTAAAACAGGGAACCAAGATAAAATCTTTTAACGTGTGCACAAGTATCTGGCAGCCAAGGCCAGCTAGTTTTCTGAGGTCCATTAAGAGGCAGCAGAATCGGTGCCACAGATGCCAGCAGGCCCAATAATAATACTATTAAAAAGCTGGAGATGTTTAAGTCAGTGAGTAACACTGTCTTACTGTATGATAATTAACTTCTGTGTAACATTTCACCTTAAAAGTACAAAAGTATTCCTAGCCCTTTAACATGTGTGAATTTTTGTCTTGAAAAAAACCTTGAGATTTTGGTTGATACACAAAGTAGTGAATAATTGTGAAGCAGCAGTCATTGGGCGAGAGGTCAGGGTTTACTATATCTAGGGTGTCAAGACAGAGACACACTGGGCAAACAACCAAGCACACACTCACACCTAAGGACAAGTTATAGAGACCAATTAACCAACAGTCCTGGTTTTGAACTGTGGTAGGTGAGAACACCCGCATGCACGGGGAAAACATGCAAAGTCCATGCAGAAAGACTGTAGGCCGGGATTCAAACCCAAAACCTTCTTGCTGCAAGGCAGCAGTGTTACCACCATGCAGCCCCACGGTAAATAAATGCCAGTGGTAACAGACTGCCTTCAGAAGTCACCTAAATCCCGCTGTGTGTATTTGAACCTCAGCATAAATCTAGCTGTTCAATGAAGGCCTTAGAGGTTTGTTAGTGAACATTAGTAAACAAACAGCATCATGAAGGAACACAGGCGACCGGACAGGGAGAAAGTTGTGGAAAAGCAGGGTTATCTTGTTAAACAAGAAAACTTAAACATGCAATAATGTTAGCAAATTGTGCGATATACTTTGGATAAATAAAAAATATTAGTCACCTGTGACAAAAAATCTGACCTTTATGGAAGAGTGGAAAGAAGAAAGCCATAAGAAGTCCCAGATTCAGTTTCACACAACCCATGTAGTTGACATAGCAAAGGTGTGGAGGAAGGTGCTCTAGTCAGTTGAGATCAAAATTAAACCTTCTGGCCATCATTCAAAACCCTGTGTGGTGGAAGCTAACACCGCACATCAACCTGAACAGATGCCAGCAGCAGCATCATGCTGCGGGGATGCTTTTCTCAGCAGTGATAATAAAGGGAGTCAGAGCTGATGGGAATATGGAGAAAAATACAGGAAAATCCCTGAAGAAAACCTTTTAGAGCCTGGGAAAGAGGTGTAGGTTCACCTTCCAGCAGCACAACAACCCTGAACATACAATCAGATCCTCAAAGGAATGGGTCAGATTAAAACATATGCATGTCCGGAAATGGCTCAGTCAAAGTCCAGACCCATATCCAAGACTTGTAGATTGATGTTCACTGACACTCTTAAACGCCAGTCTGTAGATGTGCAAAGCAGAAAGAGACTTACCCACATAAGACTTGCAGCTGTAACTGCAGTGAAAGGTGGTTCCACCAAATAGTGACTCAGGGGGGCTGAAAACAAACACACTCCACACCTTTTATATTATAGCATCTACCTAACAGGTAACAGGTCACACTGAAACCAGGTTCCAGTCACATGACTCTTTATTTATGTTGACAAACCCACACAAGGAAATGCTTTCCCGTTATATGCAACGTTCTTTCCATGGTGTCAACTTTAGCAGTTAACAACTGCAAAACCTAAAACATAATGTTAGCTCAGACTGAACAGAGCTACTAACATGAGCAACCCATTCTTTTAACAGAATTTAACTAAGAAGACAAGTCCATGTGTTTTTCTTGGCTCAATACTACCCAGCAGCCTTTCAGCTTATCCAGCCTCAAAGGACATTACAATATTCTAATTTCTAAAAACCTGTTAAAAATGATGGATCGTTTTTCTTCCATTTCAGAACCATGCAATCATGTTTTTCAGTCACAACAAAAATAATTCACGTTTGTGGTTAAGAGGTATTCCCATTTTTGCAAGGCATTGTATTACAGTATTCACAGTTTATTAACCTGTAAGTTACGCAATGTGTTTAATTACCTGTACATTTAATATCTACAAATGTTAATATTAATGATTGCGTTATTATTTTAACTGATAACTTCATGATACTATCATACCTTTTTTTTGTTTAGAATTGAACATACATACTGTTTTTAAACGTGTTGGCCGACCTGTTTTTTTATAAGCTGCTTTGGCAAAATAACTTGCAAATGTATAGTTAATATACTACATTAACCAACAGGTTTCTGTAGGAATTTGACAGTGAATGCTACACAAGCTGACCCACTGCTACATGTGATTTTAGGTTACAATAAAAGTTACCTGTAATAAAGTCTATTTATCAGTAATTGAGCCCTGTGGTTAACTGTGTGCAGACCAAGACAGAAACCATGTGTTTTACGTTTCTAAAACGTTGTTTTGACGTCGCTGTGGTTGAGATGCTAGTCGTAAACCTCACGTACAGCAGCAGTAAAAACCATTTTCTCACCGTTTTAAATGATTACTGAGCAGCTTAAACACACGGAGACAGACTGGCAGAGCTTCTAACTAACTCTTCCTCTGATTCACCGTGAGGTAAAACTTATTGTGGGGACAAACTTACCTCAAAGAAAAAAAAAACTTTTATGTTGTTCGGCAGTGCTTCCTCCTGACAAATTACTGTTTGACATAGAACTGACTTCCTGGCCTTCCATTGGCTGACCAGATGCAAGGCTGTCTGTGATTGGTTAAACCCGGCACGGTGTTTAAGACAAAACGGTGCCTGACAGGAAGAAGGAGGTTCCCCCTCCACTCACTGTAGAACAAGACATCCAGTAACTTATCAGTCAGCATTTAGCCTAAAATGATCATTAACGACTAAAACAGAATCTTTTAAATAAGAGCCTAACACAACACGAAAGAAGTTGTTAGTCTGGTCACGTTAAGTGTCATAATAACACTGTCTGATAAAATGCTGCTATATTGTAACTTTCACTTACATCCTGTCTGCCTGATTTCTTTGCCCAGAAAAATAACTGCAGTGCAGGCATAACCGTCTGTTTTCTTTATTCCCTGGTATGCATAAATACGCTTTCATCAAGATAAACGATCTGTTAAGATGTTTTATTAGATGCTCTTTATCAGTGGCCTTATATTTGTTAGTGTTGAATATTTTGCAACACTATTCTGTCAGGTTAAGTTAGGATGTGGTTGCTTAATGGCTTTCATTTTGAAATGTTACAAAATAACCAGCATAAAGGCACTTCTGTACATTTAACCAGCTACTAAAGCAAAGGTAGAATCATTGGCTCAATAAAGAGGATCATAGCAATCTCCTACAGGGCCTTGCAAAAGTATTCATATCCCTTGAGCTTTTTTATATTTTATCTATTTATAACAACATAATTCAATGTCAATACTTTACTATTTTTGCCCCCATCTCTTTGCAAAATTATCAAGCTCAATCAGATTGGAAGGAAAGCATGTGTAATTTGGACTCTGAATGGACCATTATGACCCATACATAAGCCTTGATCTGATCGTTGTAGCTCTGGCTGCATGTTTAAAATCACTGTCATGCAAGGAGATGAAGCTCTAGTCCTTCCAAGCCTCCAACAGGTTTATGTCTAGTATTGAGCTGTGTTTAGCGACATTCATCTACCCATCGACTGACCAGCTTCCCTGACCTGTTGAAGGAAAAGCTCCCTGCAACACGATGGTGCCGCCACCATGTTTCCCTATAGGGATAGTTTGTTCAGGGTGATCTGCAGTTAGGTTCCACCACACACATGGTGTAGTTTGACCAAAAGATTTATTTTGGTATCATCTGACAAAGCACCTTCTTCTAGATCTTTTCTATCATCTATACTTGGTTTGTGGCAACAGGAAATTAGAACTTCTTCTGGCAACTCTTCCATAAAGACCATATTTGTAGACATGACTAATAGTTTTGTCTTGTTGATAGATTCTCGCACCTGAGCTAGATATCTCTGCAGCTCCTACAGAGTTACCATGGGCCTCCTGAAGGCTTCTTTGATTAATGCTCTCCTGGCCTGTCATTTTTGAAAAGTGCGCAGTTAGATGTTCAAAGCTTGGGCTATAGCATTATAACTTAACGATTGTCCATCTTTCTGTCTCACCTGTCTGCAGCGTTCCTTCGGTGTTCACTAATGTTCTCTGACAAACTTCTGAGGCCTTCACAGAACAGCCGGATTTATGCCGAGATTCAGTTACGCAGCTGTAGACCCTATTCGCCTAGTGGGTGACTTCTCAAAGGATTTGTGGTATTTTATTTAGGGGATCCAGAGTAAAAGGGGCCAAAAACTTTGTCCTGCTGCTACAGATTAGAAGCAAATTTTATTAAAAAAAAAGAAGGCATTTCTGTTTCAGGGGTTCTTCCTGGATAATTTATCTGCAGTTTGATAAAGCTCAGGATCAAGCATAGAATCTCATAGTTTAATACAGTTGTTTATATTTAGACTGTCTAAAAATGTTTTGAAATTAATAATTATGGATACAATTTCTATTCATGGATTTCTTTAAATGAGCGGGGGACCTAATATGTTGACTTTCATCTGTCAATGTGCAGCATAATATTTATTAGAAGAAACTCAAACGTATACAGTGCATAACATATTTTAACATATTTTTATTCATAGTAGACAAAAGAGAAGTCATAAAACTCGTTGCAGGTGGAACTGTCCACTTGGGAGCTTTTGTGGTTGACGTGCTTGACAAATTTCAGGGTTTCTTTGTCCCTGTAGACGAGAGCGAGGGAGTTGTCCTCTGGATGCACAGTCAGAAGCTGTAAGACGATGTAAATACATTAATTATAATCATAAATGTGCTGTGCCATTAGATCTGTTGACACTCACCTCCTCATCCTCTTCATTGGCAACATAATACGTGAAACCCCCAAACTCTGTCTGCCAGTCTGTGAGACATACATTATATGAGTATTTCAGTTAAAATGCCTCAAGTTACTCTGAATGTATGTGTGTGTGTATATGGGCTCACCTGTGCAGCCAAAAGGCAGGATTAGGTCCAGAGCGTACTCTGCCTGTGCAGCCTCAGCATCATGCAACAGAGTGTAACTGCCATGAGACCAGTGACGCACCTCTCCACAACACACAGGCGTGCTGATCTCTGAAGAACAAAGATCAGACACATCAACAAACCTGTGGCTAAATAAAAATTTTAAACCACACTTTCACATACTTTTCCCTCCATTGTCAGCTCCTGCTCTTGATGATGATTCTGCTGACGTTCCTGCAACCTCTCCTTCCTCTCTATTGTCCTTCTCTGTCTCTTCGTCCTCCTCATCTTTCGGACACAGGTAGTGCAAGTGTAAGCCAGTAAAATTGGAGAGAAGCAGGAAGAAAGCCTCTGAGCGTAGCAGCTCCCAGCATGTATTCACACACTCAGGCAGAGAGTCAAGAGAAGCTGATTCATAGCACCTGAAGGAACATTTAGCATGAGAATCCGCTCCCATGGTAGTAAAACATCAGATCTGGCTAACATCACCCACCTTTTATTGGGTGGACCTGTCTTCATCCACTGAATGTGAGTCTGTCGCAGAGCTTCACTCACCTCCCTGAACTTCTCCTCCTGAGGAAAAATATGACAGTGAACCCGGATGAATAACTGGACACAGGTAGTGTTGAGGAAGGCACGGCTGTTACCTTTAGAAAATCTTTGAGCTGAATTTCAGAGCGGTCTTCAAACTCGGTTTGGATCTGCTCTTGGTAGGAAATATCCAAGTACAGAGGATTGATCCACTCAAACAGCACAGTCTCCTGTCAGGAGTAAATATAAGCTGTACATCAGAGGATTAATTGGTAGTTTAAAACAGCGCAGTGAAAAGTATTTGCCTGCTTACTGATAGTGGAAAAGGCCAACCTGGGTCTGTGAGGAAAAGTAATAACTTCCTTAATCTTCACTAATCACACCCAGACCTGATCACTGCCAGACCTGTGGATTCAAGAAATCATTTAAATAGAACCTGTATGACAACTTAAAGTAGGCTAAAGACCTTATAAAGCAGCACATGATCTCCGATCTAGAAAAAAAAATCAAAGTACAGATCAGAAACAAAGTCACTGACATCCATCAGTCTGGGAAAAGTTACAAAGCCATTTCAAACGCTTTGGGACTAGATTGGAGCTCATTATCCACAAATGAAGAAAACAAGCAAAAGATGGGAGGAGAGGCCCACCAAAAGTACCTTCTAAGAATCATCCAGAAGTTCACAAAAAGAACAATATCTAAAGCACTGCCGGTCTCACTTGTCTCATTTAAGATCTGTGTTTATGATTCGACAATAAGAAGACTGGAAGAAGAGATTGGATACAATAGCATCCATGGGAGAGTTTCAAAATCACAAAATCTCCATCTCAAATCTTGATGATCCCCAGCCGTTTTTGGGAAAATATTCTGCTGACTGATGAGGAAGGTGTATGTCCTGTTACAGAGGTCCTAAAACTAACACAGCTTTATGGAAAAAGAAAACATTATACAGTCAAACACTGCAGTGGAAGCCAATGGTGTTACAACCGGTTTTTAAGTTCAGGAGACAGTTACTTTTTCCCCATACGGCCAGGTTAGTTTGGAAAGTTTTTTTCCTTAATAAGTGAATCAATTGAAAACAGCATTTTGTTGATAACCGGAAACATTTCACAGTCACAAAAAAGCAAGAACAGACGAAATCTATAAGGGGGCAAATACTTTTTCACAGCACCATAAATGATCTGTGATTGGATACCACTTCATATTAACATTTAAGAAAGTTCAAAGTGTTTTTTCCAGCTGGTGCCAAACACTGTTGAGCCGGATGTCTCGCTATGATGCTGTACTGAAGGCAAAGAAATTAAAGACAACCAAAGTCAACCATGATTACAACCTTTAAATATAAGAGAACAGGTGAAAAGATCCATCACAGATAAATTAAGATTAAATTATAGTGCATGAGGGGAAATTCAAGGTGAAGATATGAAAAATATGTAAGAAAAGGCCCCCGACCTTTTGTCACTTTGATTGTGAATGGAATAAAACAGCTTTTTAAAATATAAAAATGTAATGTGCAGATAAATTAACTGTCAAAAATGATGAGAAACTTTAAAATGTGATGTTAGAAAATATTTAAACCTATATTCAAACGATATCTTCCTTTTCCCCTTTATTCTAGCCTAGATCCTAAATAAGTGCTGAAACTATAACTTAACACTCTTTCCCAAAATCACTCACATCTCTCGGTAAGTGTGGATGCTTCAGGATGGACGGCTCTTTAAAACGAGGAGGCCGCTCCAAAGAGGGTCCGTGAAACCAGCCACTCAGAGACAGACGGCACTTGTCCTGTGATAAAACTTCAGAAACCTGCAAGAAAAAACCAAAATCAGCACATCAAAGCCTCCTCTTTGAAGCAACAGGGGTTAAAACACCCAAATACTCACCTGGTGAAAAGATACTGGAGACACTTCGAACAGGACGAGGGTGTTCCAAGAAGGTACGAGTGACTTAGCTATATTCTCTGGCTGGAAATTACCTGATGATAGTGATAACACTCAGCTGTTATCCAACAATACAGCTGCAGACACAAACAAGATCTGAGGTACCTACTGTCTGTCGAGTAAAGATCCAGGGTGCCCCCGTCGCTGCTCTGCCATGGAGGCACAAGATACAAAATGAAAGCAACGCGCCTCCCCTCCAGCTCATCATCATGGCACAAAAGAACATCTTCAAATAAGATAAAGTGTTATTTACTCAAAGCCAGATGCAAAACTTTCTCCATGTCTCTGGGTTTGCAGATAAATCTCACCTGTATATTCATATTTAGCACAGGAAATATCCACGGTGGGCTCCAGCTCAACCCCTAACACGTCCCCGAGCCAGGAGCGGAAACGGCCAAACAGTGCCGCCCTAAAGAAGCAGAAACATTTAGCAACATACACAATAACAACATTCAGTAAATACAAACACATGGCTGTTGAAATGAGCAAAATGCTTGCCATGACATTTACTGCAACATGAATTATAGATGATCACAGACGGGGAGGGGGGGGTCTTATTGTATATTTAATAGCAGCATTTAATCCACAAGGATGGATTTCATTAATAGGCAGCTCATAGTCAGCTTCTTATGTTTTTTCAAAGGAGACACAAAAGGTTTGTTTTTATATGCTATAAGGAGAGCATTCTATCAGAACCACAGCTCTCCATTATAAGAACATATAATGTTCTTATAATGGACATATGGGTCTAATAATGTACTATATGTGCTAACATATAGGTCTGACTGCTTTTTTAAAATGTCTTAGGTCAACCATATAAGGACAGCAGTTTCACTCAAGAGAAAGGTTAATGCAATATTTTCGATTAAAAATCCTTATCAATAAATCATGAAAACACACATACAGCCTTATTTAAAGTCCATTATAATAAAACATACCAATGGAAATGAATACTCTTAGAACATAAAATTAACAATGAACACGCTTTAATGGTGTAGCATGTATTACCTCACTTTCAGGGTAAGAATCGCCAGTGTCAACTTGGATTCAGAGGTGATGCAGAAATCATCAACTCCTCCATCCTTTTTGAATTATGAAGATAAAACATAAAGCGCTTACCCAGTCCACTGTACCTTACAATTCATATCATGAGGTTACAGTCCCTTCACCAAGCGTTAACGATGCCCTTTTTATTTCACTATTTAACACAAGAAACGGTCCTATGAGTTCATAAGAGGTGAGCTCTGGCGCCCCCTGGTGGAAGCGATCATTAATCCCACTAAATTGATCAGTTCTAAGATCCATAAATAAATAAATAAATAGGTAGTTTGTTAATAAATAATCATACAAATAAATCATATTAGTTACAAAAACATTTTTAATTAGCAATGCAGACAAAAATAATATATTTTACAAACATGAAGTAAGCCTTGCTGCTACTAAAAATAGATTGTCAACAGGAATATGACATAAACATGGCAATTGAGTGTTTATTGGGAGAACATTTCAGAAGGGATCTACATAGACTTGATAGGACTCTTCTGTCATGAAAGCTTTAAATTTTTCTTGTTAGGTCTTTATAATTTAATTAAAGTTGGTTCTGTAATGGAGTGATTCACTAACTGCTGATCAGGACCCAGACTGTGGGTTATGAAGCACCAGGTGAGTGACCGTAACATATTTTTAAGAAACCAACCCCATTATTTTATATTTTCTTCTCTGTATCAAGAAAAATGCTTGCCATGGAGTTTTTCTTTTACCTGCAGTATATTTACGGCCCCTCTATTTTTTTCAATAGATCTTTCCTTTGGTCTGTCTCGGGTTTTGTTTTGTGTATATTTTTGTCGTAAAATATTTTTAAAGCGATTAAAACTATTTTAATACATGGGTAAACATAATAGTGTGATTTTTCTACCACGGCAATAGGCCTTTATTTTATTTTCTGACTAGAAATGCTTTGAGTACTTCAATCGGGGACAGGGACAACAAGAAGCAGAAACAGCCTAAAAAACAAGGCATCTTTTAAGTTCTCTCTATGTATTTTTGTCACATTATCTAGAAAAAGTAGAATAGCAGTGAAAGCAGTGGAAACTGTTCTCTATTAGGCGTATGTAAGGCTCCTCTGTTCACCGAGGAGATGTTTCAGCTGAATTCAGCTATCATTATTTCACCTGCTTTGGTAACATGGGTTTATAGACGCAAAAGGCCGCTCTGTGAGATAGGAAGTATTGATTACAGTAAAAGTAGGTTTGTGTGTCTGGTATCAGGGATAAGCTCTGTATCAGGTGCAGGAGCAGAAGAGATTAACCACCCATTAAATGTCACATCAGTGTCTCCTATGTGAGACTACAATAACCCACACATGTCAAGAGAAAATGGGCATCTGGGTTTATTTTGGTAAACACGTGCTGCTTATTTATTACCTGAAAGCATTTCTAATACACATTCATCTCATTCTGTCCTGTTTTAATGTCTCATAAATATCTGCATATATTATTTGTTACCTCATTGCTGCAATATGTGGCTCTTTTCTCTTCTTCAGATCATCCGACTTAAAGAAAATGAGGATAAAAACTAGTTATTAAAAAAAAAAACAGACCAGCAAGAATAAATCAGTGTGATGAATGGGTTTGACGGTCACCTGTTTAAATTTGTAAAGATCATTTGACTTCTCGTTGAAGCTGAGTTCAAGCAGCTCTCTCTGTAGGTTTTCAACAAAGGTTTGGCTGCTGAGGAAGTTCTTGATTATGCAGTGAGGGAAAGGGTGGCAGTCCAACTCCAGATCTCCTGCACAACAAGAAGTCAGTTTTTATATAACAGGCATCAGACATCAATCTAGCGAATCAATTTACTGCCCATCAAAATTCAGTCAAATGTTAAATCATTTAAGGCTCAAAGAATTTGCACATTACAAAGTAGAGATGTTTGGCTATAAAACACACACATAGGACAAACTCATCAAACAAACTGTCAAGCATGGTGGTGGAGGGGTCATGACTTGATATGGGGTTGTTCAGCAGCCACAGGTCTTGGGAACCTTACAGTCACTGAACCCTTTCACAAAACAGTTTAATGTGGGATTACGGCACCTTTTATTCCCTCTCTATGTGGGGTTTTTTAAACAACCGATGTGGTGAGGTAGATAGAGGTCAGCCTGCCATTTTTATGCCCCAAAGACGTCAAGCAAAGTAGTTTCAGCCCCAGGTGACTTTTATAAGGGAAGCATGGGTCAAGAGAGTGACGTAGTGATGACGTATGGTTTATCTGACCCCCCAGCTGCAGAATTTAAAAGCATAAAAAAGGCCCAGTTATCATTTCTGACTAGAGGAAACAGAAGGTGAGACATATCGATTAAATCTAAAGCATTTGCTTGACCAACAACAGTGTTGCTAAACTGAGTGTGTCTGCCATTATTGTTTTGAAAGGGGTGGTGATTTCTGACAGCTGAGCAGGACATCACTGTCTCCATGTGATTTATTATAGGGAACAGGAAGTTTAGAGGCGGCTTAATTATAGTTGAAAGGTTTAGTGAAAGAGGCAGTTGAGTTGACCATGAACTCATCTCCACACTGAAGTGTTCTGCAGTTAAATGAAAGGTCATCTGTCTGAAAGTTAGGGCAAATCTGCAACTGGTTTGCTGGTGTGTTCTGGGTGTTGTAATTGACCTATTAAAGGTCAGATCTCAACCTGAACTTGAGAGGACTGTGCAGAAACAACTACCTGTAGACCTCAATGAACTGAAGCAATGATTTAAAGACCTGAGGGCTAATATTCCTTCACAAGCATGTGAGAGGCTGATTTACAGTCCTACAATAATTGAGCAAAATATATTTATGGGGTGTACTTTCTTGGTTTTTGGATTGTGGGAAAAGATTACCACAAAAAAGGAGCTTCTCGCTTTGATACAACGACACAAACCACTACAAAATGTGGCTGAGTGTGGCACCCCAATATTTTCCGTGGCCTCCATCTGTCCACCCTACAAAACCTTCTGGAGGTGCTTCTGAATGGAGCTAATAATGGTACTTCAAACGTGATCAGAACCAGGATCAGTCCACAGATCACGGCGAATATGTTTTGGTCAACTAACCTTTGCTGTAGTGGGTCCTGTTGCTCCATGCCTCCTTCACTGCTCTCTTCACCTCCTCCTCCTCTACAGCTCCACAGAGCTCCACGGTCTCCACGCTGCTGCTCCTCTTCTTCTTCTTCTTCTTCATGTCTGTGTCTCCGCTCTCATTCTGCGCTCGCTTGGAGCTCATAGCTCATAAATCCCTTCAAAACAAACTTTACAGAAACCTGACGACCGCAGCGTGTACGAGCAGATGGAAGCGGCGTCGCGGATAAATGACGTCAGAGACCAGGACACCAATCCCCAGAGTGGCGACTGTCAGACAGTAAAAAAAACTATAAAAATAAAATGATAATAGAGTTTTCGATATATACAGATTTAAAATAAATACAGCGATGTAAAACAAAACCCTAAACAATGGAGAACTAAAAAATTACAAAAAACCCGTTGAAAATCGCTGAAAACCAAGACAAATTTACTGAAATAAATAAATACACCAAATTAAACAATTCAAGATCAATAAATAAATACTGATAAAGTCAGCTTTTTTGTAGATATACAACTTATACTTTTAGCAGTACAGTGGGTGGAAGACATAAAACCTTTAAAAACAATAATTTGTTCAGATTCAAGTTCAGTACTATTGAGTTTAAAACATAACCATTCAGACAGCAGGCCAGACATTTTACTAGAAATACAGCATACTTTATTCAGCCTACAAATGATGGGTTTATCAATAGTATTTTTATGGGTTCCAGCACATATTGGGGTTAAAGGAAATGAGATGGCAGATAAGATGGCTAAGAAGGCAACACAAAATCATATAAATTTTACAGTACCTTTAAGATAAATCAGAAGAAAAAGCATCACAAAAAAAAATTGAAGGAAGCATGGCAGAAAAGTGGGATGGAGAAAGAAAAGGGAAAGATGGTTTTTTGGATCAAAAAGGCAGTCGGTGATAAAAAAAAAATGGAAGAAGGAACAGAAAGGGGGAAAAGGGTAATAACAAGACAAAGATTAGGACATACAGGATTTTAATTTATACATTTTTAAAAAATGCATAAACATAGTACAGAACAATGTGACCACTGTGGGAGTGGATGAAACAATTGAACATGTTTTGATAGAGTGTCAGAAATATGAGCGGAAAGAAGAGGTAAAAGAGAGAATTTGAAAGGATTAAAGAAATTTTAGTGTAATAGATTCATTACAAAAGACAATAGGGAGCAAACATATACAAATTTTTTTTAAAGTTTTTCTAAAAAGAATTATTTAATAAAATTTAACTATATAGGTAGATATTAAATTTCTATGAAACCACACTCCATACCAGTGGTGGCGGTAATGCACACCTACAGTTTCTTGCCAACCGCCATTAAACACCAGATGAAGAAGAAGAAGAAGAAGAAGAAGAAGATATACAACTTGTCCGAGCTACCGCATCCTCTTGGCGGTCAGACGCCTCGGAGCTCCTCCGGTTCTTGGTCCCCATGAAGCGATCACACACTCTATCTAAAGACTCTTAAAGGAACGACTCTCAACCACTTTCTAACTTTTAGCTCTTTTTATTCTAAATTAAGGGAGAGAATGATTACAGAGATCAGCGCTGAGGCCCCGTCTCGGGCCGTCGCCGTCTGTTAGAGGATGACGAAGAGCCCCCTAGAAAGTCACATACAGTTTTATATCTGGCACTCCAATGCAATGGATGGTCTCCCTCAGTGATTATCAGTAGACTATGTGTCACCATTGTGGTGTCTATCTGTTAGATTGTGTAGTAGCGGGTGTCCATACTTAATCTAAGTGTGCTGTAGCTTTCTAATCAAACCAGTTGATATCAGCTGCTCCACTATCTTCCCCAGTCCCCCAGCTTCAGGTCATTTATGACAAACCTTGGGCCATTTATCCTTGTACTGTATGTTTATGAGCATTCTTATCCTATTGTAACAAAAGAAAACATTAGAACTTATACTTTATTTCACTATAGTATAAATGGGAAAAACAGCTATGAGCATATTAATAATGGTTATTCCTAACAAACTGCTTGCAAAGTTGGCACATACCACTCCAAAGCAGTTATTTAGAGATCCATAGAAGTTATGTAATATTTGACCCTTTTGTGCACTAATTGTTGTCCAGTTACCAACCAAAATGGCAGAATTCATTTGACACAACGTAAAAATTATCTTGTTTTAGGCTGCAGCCTGTATTAAAAAAAACCTGGCTTAAGCACCTATGACGTTAGTCGTTTCTTTTTGGGGTCAATTGTGAATCGGGTTGTAAATATAGGTGTGAATGAAGACTAACACACAAACTAATTGGTATTAATCAAACTGAGCTTGTTTTAAAGGCACATTTAAGCCCAAAAGCATT